>VZTR01004989.1:206129-249173 GCA_013400775.1 Chaetops frenatus
TGATTTATTCAATTTATATGTTTTCATATATATTATATATATTTAATTATATTTATTAAATATATAATTATAGATATTTATGTTTATTTTATATATTAATATTAAAAGAGATCTGTCCTTGAAAATATTTCTTTTCAGTACTTTCAGAATACTTCACATCTTTTTAAAGTTTATTTATCAGCTGTGCTAAAATGATAGTGATTAATAAAATAATGAGTTTCTCCATCTGGTAGAGATACATATCCAATGATTTCTCTGATTTTTCAAGAACATGAAAACCTACCTTCAGAAAGTAATTTTCTAAAAATCCATAACAATTCTGACCATCTATTGGCTTTCAAGACTGAAGTTATATAAAATAATTAGCTATATGTGAATCAATTGGAATCAATATACTATTCTTGGTTTTGTTTGTAAAGAAGGTTAAAAAGACTTTGCAATAGAAGAAATCTTGAGTAGTGCTGCATTGGACTGGATCTCTGATCATGAGAGCCGTCCTCATAAAAAGCACTTAAAAATGGTCTTGGAATCTTGCTACCACTGTGTGCTATGAATCAATTAAATATAATAATATAGGGAATAAAGGGAACAGTGTTAATCAAATAGTTATTACATTAGCCAGAAAACATACTTTAAATTCGTTTGCTTACAGATTTTCAACTTACCTGTTTAACAGTTTATCTTGTATGAATATTTTTTCCCCAGTTAATATTTTAAGTAATTTCTGAACAGTTTCAAGAAACTCTTGAATATATTAGATTTCTTTTACATTGAGAGCATATGATGACTGTGCTTCTACATGAGAATGAATGGATGAGCAGTTGTAACAATTCCATTACTAAATAAAAATTATGTAAGAAACTTCTTCTTAATCCATGTATGCAAAAGACTTAAGCACACCTAAACTTCTCCTGTCAATTATGGTTGAAATACAACACCTACAGGTTGTAATGCCTTCTCAAGAAAGAAAGGATTTTTTGCTGTAAGGTTCCCTGTTCCAACCACTAACTTCAGAGTGGATGTCGTGTTTATTAATTGGGTATTTCAGATACTCTGTGAAGTTTCCCTGAACTGTCGAGGCTTCAGGGCCAGCAACAGTAACTGCAAAGAGGAACTTTCTTTTGGCAAATAATAGATCTCAGATAAGATCTGCTAAACGGGAAGCTGACTCTTGCACTTCTCAGCTCCTTTAAATATCTTAAAACATCTTCCTTCATGAAACAGTTCATCTGTGATCACTGTGTTCTGCTTCATGCAAAGGAAGAAAAAATACCTAAAGCCTAAACATTTTGATTAAATTCAGCACATAGTTTTGCAGGAATTGAGTTTTACAGGAATTGAATTAAACTTCAAAAATGTTGAAAATAATGCCTGTTTCTTAGCATGAAACCAAATTATATATAAATTTGTGATGTGCCTAAGAAGTGTGTAGGTTTACGTTTTGTGCAGTTCAGTTCAGTCCTTGATTGTATTTTGCAAACTTTATGCTAATGCATTTCTAAATATTTTCCTTTCAGTGATCTTTCCTGAAATTATCCAGTTTTATAGTTTGAAATAAATAGTTGATTTTTTTTTTTATTAGTCATGTGGTTTTACATTCATAGAAACTTAGATTTCTAAAAGTCTCTTCTTTACAGGTTGAATGGTATTTGATCACTTACTTGTGGTGAATAGAGTTTTGGCTTATGAATTATTTAATATTCATCAAAGAGGAAGTAGGCTAGGAAGCAGAGCCTCATGCTGATGCATATAGACTTTTTTCCCCTATAATATATATGTTAAATGAAATACTTGAACACTGCATTGCCATCTGGTGGTTTTTTTCCAAGGATGCTGAATAGACAAAAGAAAGAAAGGTTTGGGATTTTTTTTTTTTTAATTTTTAACCCAAATGCAGTAAAACGGAAAATGTGGGGAAAAGTATGAAAGGAGATTTCACTACATAAAACAATTATGAGCTGATCAGTATTGGTTTTGTTCACATTCAGATTACCTAATAACAATGTCTGCCTCGTATCAAAGGAGGTGAGAGTTGCTATTACTGCCTTAAGTTTTCTGCTTTTCTACAGACTTTTTCGCATTATGATTTATTTAATATTCTGTGTTCAATTCTGCTACTGTGAATAGAAATTTTTCTTTTCTAGATCATATTTATTCTATGATGGAATCATTTAATTGAAAGGAAAATCTCTCCAGTGATGGGGTTTTTGGGATATGTATGAGATCCTTCAAATCATTATGATGAGATTAAAGTTTAGATATGTATTTTTTCTTGTAGCAAAAGATTACTCCTTTTTTAATGTCTAGTATTTTTGTGCCTTACCTACTATTACTCATTATGGGTGGTTCTTGTACTTGGATGAAAGATCAATATTATGAAAATAAGGTGGTAAAGACTTTGACACTAAGATGCTATTTTTCAACTTAATTTAATTTTTGTAGGAGTAAAATATTAGTTTTAATGAGGTAACAATTATTTATGTTTTTTTTTAAAGCAGTGGAATTCTGACGAACAGAATGGAAATACATAATCAAATCTCAAGTAGTTTTTTCTAAATTATGACCTTCCTTGATTTTTTAAGATTTATTTCTCATGAAATAATAAGTCTATTTTAGATAATAATAACAGATATATAAAGAATATCTCTGCATAAAAAGACAGTTACTGTTTTTTGACTTTTTTTTTAACTGTAAAACGAACATACCTGTGCAGTTTTGGCCTTAACATCAACAAAGCCAAGATTTTACACCTCATGAGGAACATCATAATAAGAACTCAACAATGTAGTTAAAAAAAAAAAAAGTAAGGAATATAAATAAGACAGTATGAGAACACTTTTCATCTAGAAAGAAATTTTGAATTAAGTTTACTCATTTGTACTTAATAATTGAATTGTCCATATAGCCCAGCTTGCACAGCAAAAAAACTCTGGGAAATTGCACATAATTAAGTGCTGTGGCTTAGAAGAGATCTGACACCCAGTATTTGAGTATTTGTATTTTTAATTTATTTTTTATAACCCTTCCAGGTGGGATTTGGTGTCCTAATTGTGTAGTACTACATAAGTAGTCCTATTCTTCTTGGTATCTCCCTTTCAATAATTCCATTCTGTTTTTAATTCTGCTTGTGTTTTGGTTGCCTAAGTATTTTCCTTTTGGCTTCTTGTCAAAAGGTAATTAGTTGATGGATGTTATATTGGATCTGGTATGCACTGAATAGTAATAAGATGGTTCAAAAATAAATTAATATATCTGTTGTTCTTTTTCTTATACAATTTATAAGCAGAACACACATATACCATACTCCAGGTACTATGAGCTTGGAGCAAAGCAATTACAGCAATTAAAGGATATGCTTCTTATAAACCATGGGAGTTTATGTCAGTTGATATTAATGGCTCCTAGCTGTTGTTTTCACTCTGTTACAGAATGTTAGTTTCCCATTATTAATTGATGAGACTTGTGGCTTGTTATGTGGTTATGCAGAACCTGAAATAATATTTAGGGTCTATGCCTATTTGATATACAGGTTTAACTTCCATGAGCAATGACTTCTTAAACTGGAACAATCAAGACTATTGTTATTACTATAAAAACTTTTTATCCATCTCTCTGTTTTGGTGACAGGAAGAAAAAGTATATTTAATATCAGTCCTAAGCAAATATGTGTGTACCTTTCTTATTGCACTGGGGAATGGAATTATTTTTGCATCATGACCTGATTAAGAAGTGAACCTTGCTTCTTATGAGGATTGTTTCAAAAAACTCATTTTGAATTGGCACACAAATATGCAACCTAATTTATGGTTGTACCTGTGGGGCTGAATGGGAAAAACTCTGTGAAATATTTTTCTTTTTGAGAGAGAAGAGACAAAAAGATGAGGTTGAATCTTTACAGCTAGAAACACAATAAACAGAAATCCTTGTTTCATTCTCAGGCAACTTTGTTATATTGTGATCCACTAAATCATTTCATATTGATTTTATTAACACTAATGTTCTTCCGGTTTTTATCCTAAGAATAAGAGATGTTTTAGTTTTCTTTTTGCACCTGTTTTGTTTGGATTTAAAGATGGTTATTCCTGCCCATTTAAATGTGTAGTAGAAATCACTGTTTGATTTTTAATGTTAAAACTTCCTCTTCATAGTTAAAGAATCAATTAACTGAATGTATCCACTTTCTTGGATTTTTCCTAATTACTCTGCAAGATATAGTTCTGTATCAGTGGAGGAGAGGGTTACTTGCTTTCTTACTTGCACGTTTCGCTTAAAGATAGCAAACCTTCAAAAGCAATACAGTAATGAGGTCAACTGAGATGAATGATTTCTGATGTCTGCTGGGAGGGAGGCCTAGATGATCTAGAGATGCAAAGACTGTGTTAAATGCTCTGCCTCCTTCTCCAACACTCGCACTCTTCGTCCTGAACTTTTGCTGTCTATTGCAGAGAATTGTGAGACCTTCCGTAATTAATAAAACCCACAGAAAATCTTTACATCTTGCTATTACTACGTGGCACCAGGAACTCAGAAGAGCAATTAGCATCCTTTAGCACCTTATTTAGACATCTGAAGTATCCATATCCCCATCCTGCAGCAATTGTGACAAAGCCATTTACACCAGTTTTGGTAGGATCCCCAACTTATTTCTTAGCTTATGAAGGTAATTAAACCTCGATTTGATTATTGTTAGGTGAAAGGGCTTGACTTCTTGTTTGTGAATCAAGAGATACTGGAAGAAAGTATGAGTGAAGAATCAACTTATTTAGTAAATTTCTGCATATTTAGGAAATTATAGGGTTTCTTAAGTATATAATTTTGAACCTGGGGCTTGGGGTTTTTCTGTTTCTCTGTTTATGCCAACTGTATATGGGAAGCATTAGATTTTTAAAAAAGAATAATCCTTTAAAACACTGCATATTTATTTACCTACAGAATACTGTATGTGTTGCACTGCTATGAAGTAATTTTCAATGTACTCTTTTCATGTCAAAAATGCTGAATAATAATCTTGCTGGAAAGAACACCAAGTTTTGCTGGTTAGCTGTGCTTGGCCATGGGAGTGGTTTGGCTCCAGTGGTCTCTTTTATAAGCTAAGGATGCTATTTGATATGTCAGATGAACAACAAACATGAGCACTGTGTACCAAGGGGTGGCAGGGAGACTGTACTGTAAAGAAAGAAAGAAATCTAATTCTTTTCCACTGGAGGATTTAGGCAGTAAGGAATGACTGCATCTCAAGCATAAATCCTTTGTGACACATTACTTATTTTGGAGACACTATGAAAGCAGTAACTGTTACTTGTCCTGCAAGCATTTATGAACAGGATGGCTGGCATTTTAAAAATAGTTATATGACCTTTTGTTGTTGCTAGGATCCATCCTGATACTTTTCAGAGTCCTGAGAGATTATGAATAACACTACAGTATGTGAAAGGAGTGTCTGTGTTTTCACAAAGGGTCAATGTTTTATAGTGTGCAATATATATTAAGAAATGACTAAGGATAGTAAAGGAGACAAAACAAAATCTGAAGCCAAAAGGACAGTAATAGATATTCTTACATAGTTTGATCATTGGGTTTTAGTAGCTGCCTAGGATGACTCTTTTCTTCCACAGGTCCTATTTTCCCTGGGGAACCATTAGTGCTTGTTTCACTGATTGGCATCTGTTGGCAAACGGCCTAAAAGATTTAAAAGAGCCAGTGACCTTTGATCAGAAATTACTGTTGCATAAGATTTATTTATCTGAATATTATCCTGCCAATTTTATGAGGAATAATGACTGTGGAAAATAAGAAGGCAAAAAACCCTCAAGGACAAGTAATGGCCATCTGATAGATTTGTCTTTTTTATTTTAGTGTACTCAGTTGTGAAAATTATTAAAATATAGAAATAATAGGCATTAAAATAAATTCTGCCCATTGGAATATAATTTGTTGTTATACGTAAAGGAAAATAAAAGTGATGAAATCTATCCTATTAAAATATTTTCTGACTTGCTCTTCCTGAAGGCTGGAGGGAGGAAGTGCTCTCAGTGCTGCTTACACAGTTATATGGGAACCAACTCAGCATGAAAAGAAGAGATTGTCCTTTAGATTGCAATTCTGAATTCTTCAGCCATTCTTGCTCTGACTTGTTTTAGCTGTTATGGTCTTTACTTCAAAAGCCAGAAAAACAAGGTCTTGTAAGATTTGTATTTTAATTTTTTTTTTCAAAGTACTTTTTTTGTAATTATAAGGAGAGTTATCAAACAGCTGCAAAGGTAAATTGCAACACAGTTATGTTAGTTGAGAGGTGAGTGCTCCTGTAATTTCATCACATTGCTCTGAGTGCATAACTCATTTCAGGAAACTGTTGGTTGAATAGATGCAAAGCAGACAATTGTGTTGAAGCAATCTGAAAATTCATTTAGTGGATTAGCCCACTTCCACAAATGACTCCTTTTCACCCTTGACAAAAAGAAGCAGTTTTTACTCTCTTTTAAATCACTTTTAATTCTACTTCCAATTGATAATTCCATTTTGATTACAGAATCATTTAGGTTGGAAGTTACCTCTTACTATCATCTAGCACAACCCCCTTGATTCAAGCAATGATACAGCAGGTTGCTCAGGACTGTGTGCACTTGAATTAAGTGTCTTCAGGACTTTTGTCTAAACAAGGAATTTAGGAAAAGCTTGTAGAGCTTATATGTACAAGCTGCAGACCCTCGATTTTTCCAGATAAGAATTTGACTGAACATGCTCATCATGTGTTGCCTTGTCTCCCAGTCGAAACTGTAGAATGTTTAGGTTAGTAACTCTGAATTGCTCTAACGTGGAGTTGCAAAATTTCAAGAAAATACCTGGAGCTATTGTCATGTCAGGTCCTAAAATTTGACCTACCTGCAAGCAGCATTAGTTAAAATTTCTCAGTACATGTTCAGAATGTTCAGTTTCTTTCACAGTAAGATTAGGTATCCTTTGAAAACTACGAATATATTGAAAGTCTACTGAAACATGAGACAACAAATGAGGCATGTATGAAGCTGCATGAAAAAATGAGCATATGTAACATGTATTCTACCATTGCCTTTTTGCCTCACTTTTAACCATAGTTAATATGCTTATTAATACAAAGAATATACTATTTTTCTTATGGGAAAAGTAGTTGGCTAATGTTGGGCATTCTACCTTCAAACACTTTTGTATAATTCAGTATAGTTTTTGTTTTGTTTCATTTTGTTTTTTTAATGAGGTTTGTCATAGCAAATAAAACACAGACACTGACTTTGGGATATTAAAAATAGAAGAGCAGGCCATAACATATACAACTTTTGAAAAAAACATACATGGCTTGGTCAGATCAAAAGAGAGCAGCCAGCAGTAAAGCTGTTGTTAATATTTTTAAAAAAAAGTACAAGGTAGACTTGTCTTTAAATTCCAAATTTTCCACTGAATGCCATTTGTGGTATAACCCAGAGTGAACCCTGAAGGCAAAACAGAGAGACAGGGAAGAGTAATGCAAAATCTGTAAATATGCATATAGCGATGTCTGTGCTATGAGGGAAGGCTCTACTCCTTCCTATGGATCATGGAGCCTGTGGAGACTCTGTTAAGCTTTCACTCAGGTGATGGCTGGGGAGCAGCACAGCAAGAGGAGGGAAACATGGAACAATAGTGTTAACCTCGGAGCCCTTTCTAATCTAACAGTCTGAGCCAGGTATGAGAAGGAGTCAAGCTGCCATTTCTAGAAGGGGCTAATGTGTAGCTCGTGGGTTCACAAGGGTCAGACTACCATGGAGGCCAGAGAGTGCATTGGTTTTGTTCTGCTGACTGGGCCAGGCACTTCACACACTCTGCAAAAAAAACACTTTTTTGTATGACGTGTTCATTTTTGCCATGGGCAGTGTTTAACTGCAATTTATATTTTTGTTATTTGAGAGATAAATCAAAATTTTAAACTTTGTATTTTTGTAGGAAATTGAATAAGGACCAGTAACAAGACATTCTACTTCAGTAATAAACATTTTTTGAAACAATTATTCAGCAGAAATGCTAACGCATATAAATTTACATATGCATGCTTTCATTTTTTTTTAGTGTACTACTTGCTGTGAATTTTTAGCAAAATGGGACTATTAGTGAATGAAGCAGGAAGCATAAAATTAGAGAAAGTCTGAAAAAACCCCATGGCAAACCATGTTTGTCAGAAAATACATTTTTATTGTAAGAAGTAGCTCTCATGTCAAGGAGAGAAGGAACAAATTGTTTCTGGTAATTAGGTATGATAAAATAGGATGCTTATATTTTTAAAATTACAATTTTTTTTCTATACTTTTGAAATTTATACCATAAAACCCACTTAAAAGTAATATGTAAGATTTCAGATTCAGTAAAACATTTCTTACTTCTTTTTCTCAAATTTTCAAAGTAAATAGATTTATGACAAACATATTAATAAACTAATACATTTTATTGGTTCACTTGAAATAACTACTGTTACTGTTATCTGAACTTTTTTTCTTATAATACCCAGTTAAATTATCAGAAGTCTGTGCAATGTTATAAAGATAATGAGATGTAACAAAAAATAGTTTGGACAGGGTGTTATTTAACAACCTAAAAATTTATCACTAAGAGTTTGTTCAACAGTACACCAAAATGCAAAGTCATTGCCCACAAATTGGACAAAAAAAGAAATAAAATAAACTAGTGGGCAACTTTCAGGATGTAAGGGTCTGAATACCAGCATGATTACACTTTTACAATGCCTAGAGAAGCTGTTAGCCCTCAGTCACAATAAAACTCCATGAAAAAGCAGCTGTCCTTTTTGTCATCTGACTAGTGTCATGCTATCTGTAATTCAGGGAAACTGAAAATAAATGAAATTTTATGCATATTTAAGAAGGTGGACTGCTTTATTCATTCATGACTGTTTCAGTTTGTCACTACTAAGTAATGCACGTGTAATAAACCTTTTCATTTCAAAGTAGCTGATACTCATCTGTGTACAAAGCCAGCATGTTTTGTTTGTGTCTGGTATTGACAAAAGTTATGTTAAAATGCTGCTGTTCATACCAGCTCTGCAGTGGATGCTGCATGTAGGATCCATGATGGCTCATACCTACAAATGCTACTACTTTCACTAGGGAGGATAATTTATTCATTTCCAACCGAGCTTGAACAAAACCATTCAAAAGAGTTGCTTTCTCACAATTAAAATATTGTATGTTTGAAACATCTCAAATTGTTCTTTCTGATAAGTCATGAGATCCAAGGAAAATACTGAAGTCATGTTCTAAGTCTCCAGAATTAATCAGTTTTTCTGCTTGATTCATTTGTTGGTTTTAGTTGTTGTCTATGACTCAGTCTTTCACTACAAGTAAGATGAGAAAGAAATTCATGTTCCATAGTACTTTTGAGACTTTTTTCCATTTCCTTCCTTCTGTATAGATGTACAAGATAAAAGATGTAACAGGTTAAAGTAGTTACCCATCATTGGACAGCAAATTGTTAGGTGTTCCTGGGCTAAGAAACTCAAGAAAGGGTTTAAAAGCTGTTTTTTCTGTGGCAGGATGTATACATCAACTTCAAGATACTGTCAGTTGTGATCAAGAGAAAGAAGGAGTTTGTCTGCCGTACATAACATCCTACGTAACTGCAGATGGTGCAACAACCATCCTCACTAAAAATATTGCTGTTAAAGATTTTATGTCCAAGTTCTGAATTACTTTTCCTGATAGAGACAGTTGAAAATGTTAGTAAACGATAGGAATGCTTAGAAGTGAATTACTTTGACAAGCTGTGCCATGTGGGAGAGGAATCTGGATAGGTTTGATGCATGGGCTGAGGGCAATTGTATGAGGTTCAGTAAGTCCAAGTGCCAGGTTCTGCACTTGGGTCACAACAACCCCAGGCAGCACTGCCAGGTGTGCCCAGGGGGCCGGGAAGGCCAATGGCCCCTGGCCTGCATCAGCAATGGTGTGGCAGCAGGAGCAGGGCAGGGATTGTCCCCCTGTGCTGGGCACTGGTGAGGCCACACCTCAAATCCTGTGCTCAGTTTTGGGCCCCTCACTACAAGAAAGGCGTTGAGGGGCTGGAGTGAGTCCCGAGAAGGGAGCAGAGCTGGGGAAGGGTCTGGAGCACAGGTCTGATGAGGAACAGCTGAGGGAGCTGGGGGTGTTCAGCCTGGAGAAAAGGAGGCTCTGGGGGGACCTTATTGCTTTCTACAGCTGTCTGGAAGGACATGTAGACACGTGTGGGTCAAGCTGCACCAAGGTTCAGGCTGCACATCAGGAGCAATTTCTTCACTGAAAGGATGGTGAAGCATTGTGATGGGCTGCCCAGGGAAGTGGTGGAGTCACCATCTCTGGAGGGGTTCAAAAAATGACTGGACATGGCACTTTAGTGCAAGGATCTAGTTGACAAAATGATGATCAGTTCAAGGCTGGACTCAATGTTCTTAGGGGTCTTTTCCAACTTTAATGATTCTATGATTTTATGTAATTTTAAAGTATCTGATTCTCTAGTTATTTACTTGCATCAAAGATGCTTTGTTATACTCTGAGAACTTCCCAGTTCCTTTCTTTTTCTACCTGCAGGTATTAAAAATAATTGAATTTAATTTATGTTTTATTAGGTTGATTTAATTAATATGTTCAGTGAAAATAGCTCTTTATTATCTCTCCCATTGGCCTGATCTTAATTTCTATGCCAAATTTAATATGAAGACTTGAAATCTTGTCTCTTGCTTAGGGGAAAGGTCAGGCATCAAGTTCCATCACGCTCTAGAGAGAAGAATAATGTGTTATGTTATGTTTTGTTCACAGTCCTTCACTACTTTAAGCAATTCTGAATGACCAGTCACATATGAAAGTAGTTTCTGTTTACATTTACTTCTGGCAAAGCAAAGGCAAACTTCTTGCCTTTTCCCTACTTCTCAAAGACCTCTCTTGCTGAGTTTTATTGTGTTTGTGGATTAGTTTGGGATTTTTAGTTTTTACTATAGTTAGTTTTTGTATAAGTAATACAGTACAGTACAGTATATTTTTTTTTTAATTTTGGGGTGAAATTGTAATACCTGCTGAACAAGTCTCTATTTGACTTGCGGTAGCATAATCATCTAAATATGAACAATTAAAGCTGCTTGTATATATGAAATAGAAACAAATATGGAGGAAAATTCCATAACCTGGAATCTACCATTCCAGGTACTGGTGTGGATTTCCTTTGCTACAGTTGTTAGCAGAATAGTATTGAAGTGCTTTTTGACCACAACAGAATTTTTTTTTTCATATTTATGTGGTTTTTTTGACACAAAGATTTAGTCATGAACTGAAGATGGCTGAGCTAAGTAATAGTTTTGATTTTTTCAGATTTGTTTTATAGGATAGGTCAGGTTGGAAGAGATCTTAGGATGTCTCAGGTTTAAAGTAGGGTCAGCTCTGACATCAGGCTGGATTGCTCAGGACTATGTAAGCCCTTTAAAACTTCCAGGGACAGAGCTTGCACAAATTCTCTGGGAAATTAACTCAGTTACACATGGACTCTTTCCTTATGCTAGGGGTCTCAAAATACTATTTTATAGTTCAGGATGACCTAATGCATGAATTAAAAACTAAATCTGGTAGATCCAATATCCTAAGAAAATCTGAAAAAGGAAAAAAAAGACAAAATCAGCTAGTTGATAACAGGGTTGGATTTCTGAAGTAAAATAATAAAAAAAAATTAAATAAAAATAAATAAATTTAATTTTTCTTTAAAAAGCTTTAAAGAAGGCTTTATAATGAAATCAAATGAGATAATTTAATATTCAATTAGTTCAACTTTTTGCATAATTTATTTCCATATGTGTGCTTTTCTTTAATCTAAATTTTCTTCTTTTCCTTAAGGCAGTTTAATGCTTCTGTTAAAGGCTACTGGGGATTAAGTTCCTAATATGAATAGAAACCTGATAGGCTCATCCATTTTTTATATTGTTTACATATAAAGTTATTTAAATTCATTGCAATAACTCCAAAATTTCTTATATGAAATGAAGGGTTTTTAAATAAATTGCAACTCTGATCTCTCTAATATATTAGTAGTTAGAGTAAAACCTTTGAAACAAACTGTGTTGATTCAATGAAGTGTAGCTAAACCTGTCAATAAAAATTCTACTATCAGAAAACTTAAACTGATTTATTTTGAGCATACTACAATACACCACTGAAACAATGAATGACACTAATTATTAAGAAAGAAGCTTAGGTTTTTATTAGCTATCTTGTGACTTTCTGAAAGAGGGCAATAATGCCTGTTATACTTTGCTCCTCGGAAAAAAAACAAACAAAAACCAGACAAAAACCCCTACACAGAATAACCACTGAATCAAACCAACTTTTTGTCTGGCTTTAATTCATATTACTCCTTCTAAATCACACATTTTTAAACATNAACTCAGTTACACATGGACTCTTTCCTTATGCTAGGGGTCTCAAAATACTATTTTATAGTTCAGGATGACCTAATGCATGAATTAAAAACTAAATCTGGTAGATCCAATATCCTAAGAAAATCTGAAAAAGGAAAAAAAAGACAAAATCAGCTAGTTGATAACAGGGTTGGATTTCTGAAGTAAAATAATGAAAAAAAAATTAAATAAAAATAAATAAATTTAATTTTTCTTTAAAAAGCTTTAAAGAAGGCNTAAGAAAGAAGCTTAGGTTTTTATTAGCTATCTTGTGACTTTCTGAAAGAGGGCAATAATGCCTGTTATACTTTGCTCCTCGGAAAAAAAACAAACAAAAACCAGACAAAAACCCCTACACAGAATAACCACTGAATCAAACCAACTTTTTGTCTGGCTTTAATTCATATTACTCCTTCTAAATCACACATTTTTAAACATTCAAGAAGTTCCAGCATAATGATGTTGTCTGTATCATATTGGATCAATGGATAATATGTTTTCATGCTAAGCACTAAAACCTTTGCAGATTAATCTCCTTGACAATAACTGACTTTTCAATACCATTTTAGTCTATAGTTGAAATTTTTTTTGAAGGTGAAAAGAGCGATTTTTTTGATCTTCTGAATTGAGTATTACAGGATCTAGTACTTTCCTCAGGACTCTGCTTAGTGTCTGTCATGCTCAAGGATGAACCCTTCAAACAGTGGTTAGATTATGTAGGGTTTTCTTTGTTTTCTTTTCCTTCTGATGTTGGCATCCAAATGGATTAGTGTGTCATCTCAGAAGCTAATCAGAGATAATTAAATTGATTTGAATCCAGCTGAACTCAGAGTTTTAAAGAAGAGTTGAACTGCTTCCACTGAGAAAATAAAGGAGATAAAGCCCTGGCCAGAGGTAGGAGGGGAGGCAATTTCCTAACAAAAAACCCCAAAAAACCAAATTAAAAAAAAAAAAAAAAAAAAAAACACCACCACAACCCACAAACCCAAAACCAAAAACAAACTTAATTCATTTTCTGTTACATAACATTCTATTTTCTTCAGTTCCCAACACAATTATATAGTTGTGTCTGAAAGGATAATTAAAATAAAATACAAATATAATTCTGAAGCAGTGTGGTTCATTTCTAACACTGAGACTTCAAACTGGTTTTTACCAGTGTTCAGGTACTGACTTTCTCTCAGTCTTGACTGTCCACAGCCAACATGGGATAGTAAAGAGGCGAAGCACTCTGAGATGAAGAGAGAGCTAATTTGTTTAAAACAAATTCTAGATGAGGAACTTTAAATTCACCTTGCAATGAATTGGAACTCCTACACAAATTATCAGTGGCATGAATCTGCTGGGTGTAGGTGAATGATCTATGAAATGAACCACCTCCATGTGAAGAGAGAGAGATGCAAGTGCAGCATCAATCTGAAAAGTTCTCAAAACATGGTAATTTGGGATCTTCCAGTCAGTTGCATGTAACAGTCAAATCCTCCTTTAAAGCCAACTGTGTTAGTTTATTTCAAATGTTGGAAGAACTGGGAAACATATTTACCCTGAACAAGTAAAAGGTGTAACTTCAATATTGAATTTAATATAGTTAAGCATGGCAAATATATATCCACATGAAATATTTTATAAGAAAAATGTTAACTTTCCAAATTAGATACTTCCATGAGGACTGTGCATTTATTTTTTTTTAAAAAGGTATAAAACATAAAATTATCAGTTTTTAGTCTACCAAGATAATTTTATAGCTTTTAACTAATGTTCTTTACCTTTTCAAGTGTATTATTTCCTCCTTTCTGGATACTCTCCCTTGCTTCTACCCAACAATCCAATTTCTTTGCAATTTTACCTCCTAACTTTTGAGCTGTTATTGAGCTTCTCACTTTGACAATCTGTGAATATAAGGTACTTCCTATAGTTGCATTTCAAGATCACTGCTCTCGACAATCAAACTCCTCAAAAATCTTTAGAATATGTTCATCATATTAACAGATGTAAATCTTTTCAGCTTAAAGAAACTTGGTGAGTTTCTGGTGTATTGTACATCACTTTGATCTTTAACATCAGAAGAAGAACAAAAATGGCAAAGCACTCAATTATAGTCCTTGGGGATTACAGAATCACAGAATGGATAAGCTTGGAAGGGACCACATCTGGTCATCTGGTCCCACCTCCCTTCACAAGCATGGCCATCCCAGAGCACATGGCACAGGACTGCATTCAGTCAGCTCTTGAACATCTCCGGTGAGGAAGACTCCACAGGCTCTCCTCACAGTCACTGCACAGTGAAGAAGTTCTTCCTCCTATTCAGCTGGAATTTCCTGTGCATCAGTTTCTGCCTGTTGCCTTTTTTCCCATTGCTTGGCACCACTGAGAAGAGCCAGTGAATAAAAGTGCCATGCTGCCCCTCAACACCAAGCGAGCATTGCATGACGGCACCCATTAACGTGACCTTTGGGGGTCTGGGATCGGGCTTTGCATCACTGAGGGAACAGCTACAGAGATTACAAGACCTGGGTGAGCTGCCCTTTTCTTCCAGGTGGCTCATCATGTCCTCTGCTGAGGAAAATGAGGAAAAACGCCATTCTGTGTTTCATTGTGTCTGCAGCCTGCGACATCCATTCAGAACCAACTACTTTCTGAAAACCATGCTGGATGACTGTTGTTATCAGGATGAGGTTTGTGATCAAGGGAGGAAATTCTATTTGGATAGTAAATTAAAGTTTCGGAATTCTTCATTTCTGTCCTATTCCTTTTCAGCAGGTTCCCCTTTGGTTTTCAGAGTGCCACTTTCTCAGCTTAGTGCTCTTTCTGTCCTCCTTTCTCTTCTGCCTTTCTTTGCCTGCTCTGTTTCTTTCCTAGTGTCTATCTGTACCTGTGTCAGCTCCAGCTAAAGACCCTCACCACATCATTTTTCCCAGTCTGTGTGCTGAAACAAGCCTTGATTAAGTTTATGAACGATGGTTGTAAAATGTCATTGTAAAATCTTGTTCCACTTGGGTTTTGGCCCTTTCGGAGCTTTGCCTTAAAGGGCAGGAACATTTCTCCTTGCTGGAAACTGGAATTCCAGACCATTGCTCTGTGTGCCATGGATCACAGAGGGGAATAACCGAGGCTCCCTTGCATTTCAAAGGAGCTGTGCAGGTGCAGGTGACAAGGTCCTGAAGCTGTGTGGGCTCCTAGAGCAGACAGCAAGTATTTGCTGGACATTTTCAAGCACATTCCCAGCTCGAAGCACAGGGAAGAAGAAAAGGGAAGCAAGGAGCTGACAGAATCATGGAATGCTTACAGCTGGAAGGGTTCTCTGCACAGGTGTTACAATCCCATTAGGGAGAGATGTCTCTGCCCCAATGTAGGTGCAAATGAGAGCACATGACGACAACATTACAGATTTTATTTAGCAAGAAAGGGGAGGAAGAGAGATAGAAATAAATAGAAAAGAGGTCTCAGAGAGAGAGAGCAGCAGGTAATCAGTTGGAAATAGATTATCTATAAGGTCTGTCCGTTCATTCTGTGATTCTAGATGTGTGGATGTGTATTTTAATTTGATATTCTTATTTACGACTATTATTTACTATTTCATCTTCTTTTTCATCTTAATTTTCTTCTTCTTTACTACTACTACTATTCCTTTTTCTTCATCTTAGTCATTCTTATTTTTCTTATTCTTGTTGCTTTTCCTATTTATTTATTTCTACTATTTCTTCTTTTCTTTTCTTCTTCTCCTTCAACTTATTATTCTTATTCTTTTTCTTATTCTTCCTATTATTTACCACAATTGTTTCTTCCTCTTCATCACCTTCTTCTTTTTCTTCTTCATGTACTGCTACTAGTAATTACTCCTTCTTTATCTTCTTATTCTTCTTATTCAGCTTACTATTTTTATTGTTATTTTTCTTCTTAATATTATTTACTACTACTATTTCTTCATCATCTTCTTATTCCTATTCTAATTTTTTATTTTCTTCTTGTTTCTTTTTGTTTTTCTTTTTTTTTTTTCCCTTTTTTTTCTTTTTTTTTCTTACTACTACTGTTTCTTAAACCTAACTTTCATTACACTGGTTTGTGTGGCAGTCCTGCTCAGCCTGAAGAGATGAGTCCAGGCAAAGGTAGCCCGTGTGGCTCCCTCAGCACACCAGGCAGGTTCTGGGCCCACCGCCACCTGCGAAGCGCGGCCTGGGGCGGGCAGTGGGTGCTGCTCGTCTGGCTGTGCCCTCAGGCAGGCGCAGCGGAACAGCCCCAGCAGCTCCCACAGTGGTCACCTGAAGTGGGACTGGTGTTTCTTAAGGGGAGCTGGCAGCTCCCTGAGGGCCTGGCTCCTGGCGGGGCAGCTGGAGGGCCTGGGGGGCAGCAGGGGCTGTGCAAGGCAGGGCCCTGGCTCTGGGCCCCTGCTGCTTTCACCTGCTCAGCCAAGGCCGGACAAGCTGCTGCCTTGGCCAAGTCCTGGGGAACAGCGTCAGGGTCCTGCAGCAGCTGTGGGTACCTGGGGTTGACCCAGATGGTGTGGACTGTGATCTCTTGCCAGTCATCATGAGACTTTTCTTTGTCATCTCTGTCTTGAAACAACGCTGGGTCTCATCTGACTTCCCCTTGAGAGAGATCTTGGCCAGTGGGGAGTTCCCAGTGGGAAAGCACTTTGTCACTGTCATCTTCTTGGAACAGCTCTGGGTCTTGTCTGAATTCCCCTTCAGAGAGCTCTTGGGTAGTGGAGGGTTCCCAGTGGGAATGCACTTTGTCGCTGTCGTCTTCTTGGGACAGCGCTTTGTCTATCTTGTCTTCCCACTGGAATGGCTCTTGGCCCGTGTAGTGTTTCCACTTTCCCTTCTCCATGTCCCAGTCCCACTCCACAGTCTGTGGCCCTGGCAGCTCTGCCCCCTCTGCTGCCCCATCCCACTGCTCCCAAGGATGGGCAAACAGGGGAACTTTCCCTAGGGAGAGTGGGCCAGGAGAGGTGTTCTCCTTCAGCCTGCCAAAGACACCAATGTCAAACTCAGAGGTTTTGTTGGTTTCCATACAACAGAAGATTTCCCCTTTCCCTTGGTCTTATGGAACGATGCTGTTTGCACACTAACCAACAGCTGCAAAGAGTTATGTGAACAGCCCCACATCTTTTCATGTGATAAATAACCCTATTAATGTCACCTGTGGGCACTTGGCTTTGGTTACTAATGGGCCAGTCTTTCTCCCCCAAGAAAGATCATAGAATCCTTGTGTCCAGGAGGCTGAGGCTTACTCACCTGACTTGTGGTAGAATTACCTCCAGATACTTCCATTGTTATGGCCCCCTATATGTTTTAGAATAATCTGAACTTTTTTATATTTTCTCCCAATAACTGATTCTAGCATTGTATTGCCTTTATTGAGCGTAGTAAGTGCAGCAGTTGAACTGCATTATTTCATGAGATGCCCTAGAACCATCAAAATTCAGACACCTTTCTGAGTCACAGTGTCATTCTTACTGTGGGCAAGGAGGTAGCAGTTTGCTACTGGCCTAAATTTACTAGCTCAAAGTTTCCAGTTTCTCCCCTACTTTCTCTTCCTATCTGTGAAGCTTCACTTCTCTGCCCAGGAAAATCTCCCTGATCTGAGTTTTTGACAGACTGAACAAGGAATAAAGGGGCATGTTGCATGCATTAGTCTTGAGAAAGTGCCTTGCTCAGGAGCAGCTGGGCCCTTCAATTTTCGTCTCTTTCCTATAAGAGCTCTGTTGTGTTTTGACATTTATGAGTACATATTAGAACTTGTCAAATGATAGAGCAGTGATGTTAAATGAGTTTTGCTGAGAGTTCAACTTTTCATGTACACTTTTCTTTTGCTGGCAGCCAGCTCTCCTTCAGTGTCTGCAAAACAAAACAAATCAGTGAAACTATGGACTGCTTTAAGAAAAAGATAATTAAATATCAAATGTCATAAGTAAGAATTTTACTTCAAAAATTCTCTTTTCGACTATCAAAGAGGATTTTTCTAATTGTTTGCTTCTCTATGCATTGCTGTATACCTTTTAATTTATTTTATTGTGTTGCACTGCACATCTCTGATATGCTGACTAAGAACTTTTTGTGAACGAATAAAACATTTCGTTGCAGTTCTTGGAGACGTTCTATTATATGAAATCACATTTATTTCTGTTCTGTGTAGTGTATGCTTGTGCAATCTAGTCTGAAATAGCATAGTAGATCAAAAATAATACAATGGGATAACCTGTGTGATTGATGATGAAGAGGACTGGCAGGGCAGCAGTCAAGCAGACTGCATGGTTTATTTGGCAATTCTACAAAATCATTGTGTTAAATTAATAGCCACATCATTTTCAATCCCATAAAATTTGGCTCCACTTTTAAATTTATGTTATGATCACAAGGAGGACTAATTTTCTTTTCTGATGTTTGACTTTTATAAATGTACTATAATTCAAAGCCATGACAGTGCAGTGTTATATTACTAAGGAATGAAGTTGAGCAAAGACCTTTTAGCTGATTTCAGGTTCTACAAAATACTTTGAGACAAAATTTAGATATTAAAAGTTACATGTCACATAACATTTTGGAATCAGGTGCTTCTTGATTTAAACATCACAGATAGAATGTATGTCTCAACTATTTTTGAACCTTTTCTGCCATGGAAGCTCATATGATAGAGATGCTGTCAATTACCAGCTAGGGAGTTAACTTATAGTAATTTTTAAAAATAGATGTGGAAGTCAATTTAGATTTTTTATTCAACAGAGCTGAAAAAGAAAGTTTGAAACCTGGATTTTAACTGAAATGGTAAAAACTATCCTAAACTCAACAGATGTTGTTATAGTATTGAGTTAATTAATGCATTGAGGAAAAAAATCTTGTTCAACTCCATTTTTTACATAATTTAGAATTCTCTTACTTCTCAGTGTGTTATTTCCCGGATTTGGGGATGTGGACTATTTTTATTCTAGAGCTAAATTTTATAATATCTAATTTAAAAAAGTTAAGCAGATAGTGTTGAAGCAGATTTTCCTTTATGAAGTTGTATTAAACCAGTGTAAGATAGTGAACTAAAAAGTCTTCCTATTTAATGAAACACTTTATATTTTGAGAATAGAGTTAAAGATTACTTGGCATAAAGGCAATGATCCTGTTTTTAGGTTTGAGTATGATTAACTATTTTATAATACATGTGGCTATCATTGATGTGAAAATGTTTGCACATGTTTCAAAATTTCGGCTCTATTTCGACAGAGAAAGTTAAGAATTGCAGAGAAACATGACTGGGGTCTCAGCAGTGGTGGTTCTGTGGAAGCTCTTTATTTTCAGCATCTACAGCGTAGGACCAGTTTATACTCTGACATTCCATTCCACAGAACCAAAGAGAAGCTCTTGAAGAGGAACCCTCTGTACAAAGGAGCATGAGAGAACAAACACCTCTGTGGATCTTTAGCCTTAGAGGCTTCCCAACATCCCCCAGCAAATCTAAGCCTCACTGATGTCAGTGCCATATAGTTCCACGAATGGTTTGAAACACTTCCCTCCCTCCCTTTCCTGCAACATTTAGTCAGCTGATAAAACCATCTGATAGTCTGTGAAGAAGACACGTTTCTTCCATGATGTATGTGCAGAGCAAAAAACTGTGGTCTTTATTCAAGATTGTTTTTAATCTTTTCAGCAACATTAACCCTACTAGAATTTTCTAAAGCATCTAACATCTTTGTCAATGCACATAAGAACCAGACCAGAGTGGTCTAATGAAGGTAATGTTCTACTGAATAATATGATGTAGTATTTAATCTCAGTGTCCCAAGGAAAAAAAATAGGTTTGTTCTTTTCCTCTGAGCTCCTGACTGCGTTGCACATTGCTTCACATTTCTTTTCCCCAGGCAGAAACTGAAAATTAAGTATATTTATGTACCTTTGTCCAGCTACAGTTCTCTGAGTGCTTACTATATTATATTATTTTAAAATATCTTCCTCCACTCTAATTATATAATAATTACAGCCATTCCTCCTTGCTTAAATGAAGTATGGAGAGTGAAGATCAAAATCACTGAAAATATCTTATTTTACCTATCAATTTTGTAAATGCTCAGAAGTTGAATTTAAATTTATGAAATTCATATTCTTACCTTCAAATTCAACCTTCTTCAAAAGTTTGAGAAATTAAGTCAGTATTTTAATTTCTTTGATTACTGAATTAAACTATCCTACAAAACTGTTTTTAAAAGCTACACCTTTCTATCAATGTCAGTTTTAAAATTCCAGATATGAAATACAAAACAAAAGGCCTCCAAAAAAGTCTATTTTCTTTTTTTGAAAGATTGGTGCTTATACTTCTCTCTCTACTTACAAACACTGTAAGTAACTTCTTAAGGTGCTACTGTATATAAAATTCCAATAGGTTTACAATCCATGCAGATTTCTGTCCCTTTTGCATCTTCATTGTTATATTGCCTGATCATGTATATTTTGGTGTATTCTGGGAGCAGCTGCCCAATCTTTTCTCACTACTTTGTGAAGAAAAAGGGTGCCTTTAGTTCAGTCCTGTCCCTTAGAAAAGGAAGTATGTATTTATTTTCCCAACACAAGTCTTAGTGTCATCTCAAGGTAATCAAATTCTGGAAAAAGAGTTTTACTTTTTTATTTAACCATACAAATGTAGCCATTTACCTTGAAGTTTCCAGAAGAATATACCTGTCTGTGGTTGTATTCTTACTCATATATATGAATGAAAACAACAAGATTGTTTTCAATAGGATGATGCATGTTTTACCTGTAAGCATGGAGCATACACTGCAACCTTCACAGGCATTTTGTGTCCTGTCCAAAGGATTTGGTAGAAGGTAGATCAAAGACAAAAATCAACATCTGAGCACTGATGTAAATAAAATAGACAAATACTTGAATCCACATAGAGATTCATCAGAGAACTACTTGACGCATTATTTTAGTCAGAAGTAAAAAAAATATGATTTATTCAGTTTTGACACACTCTGTCACAACCTCTACAGAAACCTCCTATTCAGTTGTTGAATTCAGGACACCACCACTCTAGTTTCCATTAATTTATTGTGAATCTAATTTAATTCTTTAAAATTCTCTTTAGCCAATTTAGCTTCATCACAAGAGCAATGTTCATCTGAATCAGGCTTGTGGGGATGGTTTTTACAGTTAATTAGGCATTCATTATCTTCTAGCCCATAGAAAGCAGGGTGTCTCTTGGTTTAACTGTTAATCAATAGATTAACTCTGTTGTTCCTGTTTAATTTTGTAGACACTGAAAAATTCATGGAAATATCCTTTCAGTCTTCTTGGAAAAATACTTACGTTCTAAACTAAATGCTGAAGAGGATATGATAAAGACTTTTCTCACTGATGTCAAAATAAGTATACAAAAAATCACAGAATTATGATTTATTTAGATTTTTTCCTTGACTATGCTGACCTTATGGAAATTGAGTTTTACTTTATGGTGTCTGATTCTACAAGCTGTGGCATTTGATTCCATATTCTAGAATGAGTCAGTATTAGCATACTATTTCACATAGGTACATTACCTTAAAATAATGGAACATTTTTTTCAGCTACACAGATTACTTATATTTCTAAATATACTCAAGTAAGTTTCAATAATTTCAGCTCTTAGTTCTGGCAATTTTTGATTTCTAGTGTTTTCTTTTCATTCAACACATGGAGATTTTTCATGTTTATTATGCTATAATGGAAACCATACTTAGTCTTCTGATTTCTGCTTTCCTTGGAGCTTCAGAGAATTGAAAAGAAAAATAATTGAAACTTGTTTTAAATGACCAGTCTAGTGTAGATTGATTCTCCTCATTTGCACCAATTTAACAGGGTCTTTCTGACTCTCATAGAGTTATTATCTCCTGATTACTTGTGAGTCAGACCCTCAGACAAAGGTCTGACATGGCAATGCTAATCGCAAACTAAATTGTTATATTATGTATTTTAATAAGTGCTTGAGACAAGTCAGTGGAGATTACTGTGATACAGTGATTCAGTGAAAAAAAAACAGTCTCACCAGAATCCGTAGAGTTTTTTAATGAATTAGACTGGTGTGCAATCAAATGGTGTTCAAGCAGCTGTAATTTTAGCATTCCACAGGGCATTTCAAGGGTTTGTCTGAGATTCACAGGAGCAAATGATACAAGACATAGAATATTGAAATGGAATATGCATATTTTTCATTTAATTTGACAATTTACTCCAAATTCAGTAAGCTACTTCTTTTTTCTGTTAAAGGGCTTTTGATGTGATCATCTAGGTGTTCATAAACATTTACAAAATCTGCATTCCATTGTCATTTCTGTCCACACATTAATGATAAAAGTAATCTGTGTATCTGTTCGAGTAGTTAGGGAAAAATAAAAAGGAAATTCTGTAAAGGATATTTTAATATAAATACTTTCTTAATCTTCAAGCAAAGAAGTCTGGTAGTGTGACATTTGTTGCTTCCAAAAAATTAATTTATTAATTTGTTAAGTAATGTAAGCTCGGTGTGTAACTCTAGAAACAAAACAATTCTCAGCTCTTTAGTTGTTCATGTTTTAATGAAACAAGAGATGCTACAGGAAACATAAATAATTATTTTTTTTAACAATAGAACTACTCCTTTTTAAGAAGTCTTCCAAAGCTAATAGAAATTGGAAAATGGAATACTGTAACACCTCTACATGTTATTAATTTAAGAAAAGACTGACTCAATTTATAGGAAGAACAATTCACATTTTGCTCTAATCTTTTCCTAATTTAGTTTCTTTTTCTGAGATTGTTATGTGTTAAGATTATTCATCTTATTTCAAAGTTCCTGTTCTAGAAATGTGGTTAGTCACACAATTAACCACATCTGATGTCCACTAATGTGTGCATCAGATTTTTTCCTGTGATAATTAATTCTGATTTTGGTCTTCACAATTGAATCTTCATAACAATTGTGAATCCAGATTGCTGTATACCTGTTAACATGAAAGGCATTGAAGTCATCTGAGAGAAGCAGAAAAGTCAACAAAATTTAAAGAATCTGAGGACAAATCCAGACTCTTTTATCTCTGGAACTTTTCATGCTTTTAAAAATCATTTAAGTTGGGCTTGTCACTCTTCTATTTGTCTAAATGACAGATTATTCCACAGCAATGTTTCCTCTCAAGGATTAAATTTAAAAAAATAAAAAAAGGGTTCAGGGGAACAGGATGGTAAAGCAATTCCTATGTTTTTTTCAGCATAATTATTTTCACAGGGAATTCCTAAAAATAAATAAAACAATGTTGTACATGTAAAAAAAGCATATTAATAATTCAGTTTCAAAATAATGCTTCCTTTTTTTAGCATTAGAGTTTCTTTTCCCTTGCCTATAAATACAAAACTTCGCAATAGAAGCAATCAATTTAGGACTTGGCTGAATATATTTGAAAAGAAGCATCTCTTTGATTTTGTCAATAAATAAAGCTGAATTTGTTTCTTTGTCCTGTGAAAATGGAAGCATTTGAGGAAAGGAAAGAAAGCTGAACATTATAGTAAATGCAGTTTAATGTGAGCCTTGTCCCTGACCTGAAGGTGCCATTTATGCAGTACAAAACTAGCAGGACTTACAGTTTCAGGTTTATCTTTTTAATGAGAAAGATAGTTTGTTACAGCAAGGCAAGGAAAGGCAAGGCANCATGAATACTGAGGTTAAAAACCCCACAACAGATTGTATGACTTGTATCAAAGTTGTTATAAAACAGTCACTAAATGACAATATATTAGTTATCTGTCTTCTCTTGTCTTTCAGACTGTGAAACAAAACACTAAAATGAGTTTACATGAGTACCTATCATTACTGCAAAACAAAATTAAATTATTGGGGCTATGAATGCATAATTAAGTATTTGCTTCATTTAACTGATTTATTGTGTTTTTGAGATTAATTTTTGGTAGATGGCAGTACTCTCATGTTTAGGGTAAAATTAAATATCAGGAAGAAAACCTGGAATTTTGATTGTTCTGATTTCCAAATTACAAAATTTATAGCAGTTTTCTCTTTAAATTTTGTAAATAGGTGCAAAATGCATTTTTTTTGTAGTTCACATAATTCCTCCTCTACTGTTCCATTGCTTTGATCAAGGGTGCAGTGTGGTTATAACACAATTGTGTACCTACTTTTTCCAAGAGTCTGGTAAGATTAAACTAGAAAATTACCCAGAGGATGATTTTTTAATTTTTGTTTTCCAACATGCTGTATGAATTTTCATAAGATCACAATAAAGCACAGAAAAATGCAATTATAGTAAAGACAGGTATTTCACAAAGTATCTTCAAACTCCTAGGGAACTTCTGGAGGTGCTGCAATAAAAATATTTATACTCTGTGTTCTTATTGAACCCTAGCTTTCTGAGACTGATGAGGACCAGTAATCAGGACATCATTTCCTATAAAAAGCAAGACTTGGCTTCTTTTCAGCTTTAGAACAAGCAGAACAATTGTGTGAATTCCTCTTACCAGAGAGTCTTTATGCATCTCAGTACTTCACATGAGAGACGAAAAGTACAATACAAAAAACTTATGGCACTACTGCTTGTTTTGTAGATTTTTGGGGTCAGGTAAGGAGTTTCTTTTCTTTAGGACCCCAGGCCACTCCAAAATCATACAGATTTTCAGCTGGGTAATGTGACATTCTTTAGCTGATTCTCAAGAAAATAGATTATTTTAAGTTACAGTGTTTATTATATGGATGTTATCCATAGTGTTGTTGTGTAAATTACTTGGTATGCACTTTTCTGGGAGTGGATTTCTGATATTTCTAGTTATATTCAATGGAAATAAAAATAAAAGGTTGGTGTTTTATCATGTTTTTAATTATTTTATACTTTTATGCTTAATGAATAGTCTAAGAGTAATTTAAAATGTTAGGTAACTTGAAAGTAGGAGGAATTAAGAAAATATTTCTTGGAAAAATTGAAATTCACATCCTCTTTAGCAGCATCTCAAATAATAGTAGCCAATTTGGTGTTGCTGCATGATCCTCATAACCTCTCCTGATGTTTAAAGAATATATTTCAGGAGTATTGCACTGCAAACCCTTACTAATGTAAAAGGCTCTTTGTTCTGCCAGGAAACAGACAACGCATTTTAGCTCTGTTGGAAAATTAATAGCTCAGCAAGATTTGCTTTAAGGTCAAGTATTGTCTAAGACTGTACCTCTCATTCTATGAATACAGTTTTCCATGGTCTGAAAAGCATTCATATATATAGCCTGATACCCAGAGCTAGTTTATAAATAAAGTTACAGCCAATACTTGTTGAAATGCAGAGTTTTAAATACAGTCAGTTCATTCAGAAGATAAACAAGTTTGTCCAGAAATACTTCAGGACTAAATCACGGCATCTTTTCAGAACGGAAATGATTCTGGTACAAACCAAATCTTATACATGACAACATGATGTCATTTTTAACACTTAATTTTGATTCTTTGTCAGGATCAGTATCAGAATCAGTTTATTAACTGCTTAGTGAGACTGAATTCAGAATTTGGCAGTCTCTGAGTAGCTTGGTTTGCATGAGATCTGTGCAGTAATAAATTTGTCTTTCCTGTCCTTTCAGACCTTGCCACTACAATGTAAAACTGACTCCACATGCAATGAATAAATAAAGACTGTTTACTTATATTTTAAGACCTCTGTTTCAGAATTTAATGTGTAGTAAGAATGACTTAATACAGCACATAGAGAGCTTGTATGACCTAATTAGATTATTCAATCCTTTGTTAAAATCAAATGACATGAGGATGTCTTCATCTTTTCTTATTATTTCCTTGAAATCTAGAAAAAATCCTTTCACTTTACATTTACTGGAAAGATCTTTGAAAACATTCTATATCATGCCCTAGTTATACATGCATTTAATTAAATCTACCTGTCAGCAGTATTGAAAATACTTACTTATCAATAAGTGCAGTTAGGATAAAGTTAGAAAAGTGATTACAATGTAGACTCTATCATCTCTTACTCTGATTATTAAATAAAGTTAACATTTTAGCTTATCTTCTTTCTTTTTTCCTAGCTTAAATAAAAGTAACTTGCTTAAGCACTGTTTTTCAGGTGCAGTAATTAATATTTCATTAAGTACTAATAAGTCCAGTAACGACCATGGTGGTTTCCTGTTTTTCAGATGTGAAAAAAACATTCTCATGGTGTCACCATTTCCCGCCTTTTCATGATAATTAGAGTGTGGTCATCTTTCATGACAATGAAAATACATTTACTGATTTTTTTTTCATCTAGTAGAGCAGAGGCAACAGATTCAGACAAACACAGAATTCCTCAATTGATGCTTTTATTTTAATAATAAATCTCGAAATGGAATAATTTAAGAATAACCTCCTCTGGATAACTGTGAAATCCCAGTAATCATTATGAGACTAGACAAAATTTTGTAGTAAAAGATTTGTTTTAATAAAATCTATTAAATTGAAGCCTGAAGGGGAATACTACATTATCTGATCTTTTATGGTTCAAACTGTAGAATTCCATGTAGTCACTTTCTGCACTTGGTTGCATACTTGGGTAATGAGAATGCATTTTTCAGAATTATAACTACTGTTTTTTCATCTTTGATTCTGCAGTTTAAGATTTCAATGTTTAAGCTTACATGAGTAGATGTTCATGTTGTCTTGTTTGCTTGGTTTTAGTGTTTGTGGCTTTTTTTTAAGGAAAGAAAAAAGAAAAAATGTATTATATTAAAATTGCTGAACTTTGAGGAAGAGAGAAAAGAATGAACTGATTAATCAAGGGGCAAGGAAAGTATGGTCCTTATCTTTAATGCTCCAGTAATAAGTTAAGAAGGAATAACATTATTTAGAAAGTCACAGAACATGAAAACAGAAAGGAGTTGAAGTTTGGTTTATTTTCATGAGAGGACACATATGCAGGTCTTGGTGCACTCTTGTATAAACAGTAGCAGAAAGTTAAAGTGCATTATGTTGCTTCTTTATGAATACTTTTGTCAGTAAACTTTTCAACTGATAAACTGCTGCTTTTTCACATTTGAAAAACAAAAGCATTGTATTTTAAATTGGAATATATCTATACACAGGTCAGTCAATATATGAGGATTTGATTTATTGTAGAGCTGTTAATGGGTCTATTTAGGCGCTTCTGTCTTTTTGCCCAATTTTTCTTACAAGAAAAAAAATCCAAAAAACCTTCCTGTAAGTTCAATAGAGTTTTTATTTTTATCACTTAAGAAATCTAAAAAACCTTCACTACTTCTAGTTCTTTACTATCATATTGTAACCAGCTCAACCTGCTACGTCCCCAACTCCAAACCAGCTCCTTTCATTATGAAATCAAGTAAAACTATATACTCATTAGCTTCTCAAATCCAAATTTTTAGCAGTAGTAGCTATTTTTTCCAAACATAGAAAGGCTCAAACTACTTTCTAAAAACACATGTAGGATTGCCGTTTAGTGTAATTATTTTAACTTTTAAAACCTCCAAAGCATGTAGCTGGGACCAAGACACTGCTTTAGTGGTGCAAGTTTAATTACGTAAAGGTAAACTCTGCCTTTCTTTGTGTTTTCTCTTGGTGTGAACGCAGCTTTAAGGAACAGTGTATGATGCCACTATACACTGCAATAATTATGTCAATCGAGTTTACCCAAGTTTAGCGAAGGAGCAGAAATTCACTGTTTTTAAGCCCCCCAAATTTACTGGTGGTTCACAAACCTTTACCACATGCTGTCACAAAGAGAGGGGTTAATTTCTTTGCAATTGCTCAAGGCAGTTCCAGAAACATTGTAACCCAACTGATTTGGAGGTACTGTCGGAGTGTAACTCTGTGTGTGAGGATGTGACTTCTGGAGCCAAATCACACACATGCTCCTACCACCAAAGAAGAAGGAGGAGTTACAGGAAACAAGTTACTTGCAACATTCCCCCAAAACTACTGAGCTTTCTGCAGCAGTCACCTTTGTCTGGGTTCTCATGCTCCTCAGCAAGATTAAATGACTTACTTATCTTTCACTCCAATTAGACAACATTGTTTTAGTATGTTTCATGTTCAATTCCAGATTGTGCTTTCCTCCAAGACTTGTATTTTGAGAGAACTGCTGAGAATAGATTGAATATCCTTTACCTGGGCCTTTCCCCCCATGTGATGACACTTCTGGCAGTGCTTGGAAACTGGGATATCCTCCATGCTCCACTTCCGAGGTTCTCAAAAC
The DNA here is from genome assembly GCA_013400775.1 of Chaetops frenatus. Classification (NCBI taxonomy): domain Eukaryota; kingdom Metazoa; phylum Chordata; class Aves; order Passeriformes; family Picathartidae; genus Chaetops; species Chaetops frenatus. Next base: position 234,744 of record VZTR01004989.1, read on the forward strand.
TTTTAAAATCTGCCATGTGGTGATATTTTGGTTTGAGTTAAATTAGATAATGTGACTGAGCTCATTTAATTTATGTACTCTTCTTCATGAAACATGCATTACTTCACTCACAAAGGTTGTAATGAAATATTTTGATTACAGCTTCTTGAAGTTACAAGCTGTGAGTGTAGCTTTGGTGGCATAAGAGAACAAAGTAAATAAACAGAGGTTTTTGGGAAAGAATACAGACTGAATTATGTTCAGAACTCACTTATACAAGTAAATCTTTTGATTAAGAACAGATATTTTTTCTGTCCTTAGTATGTGCTGCAATAGTGGTCTTGGTTAGATAATAATTACTTATAAAACAGAACATACCAGATTATGATGGTGTTTCAATCAGCCCAGAAAGCAAAGATATGCTGCCTAATGATGTTCTGTTTTATTTTTTTTTCTTCTTCTTTTAAACAGAAGAAGGCAAAATTATATGCCCTATGTTCAGAAGAAGTGGTCTTACTCAAAAGTTGCACAAGATGAAAGTTTTTCTGTCAAGAAATTATCTTAAAGATACTTTGATTTATTTTATGGCTACTATGTCTGAGATTTCACTGCTACATTTATTGTACTCATAAACGTGTTTGAGGGTTGCCTGGGCCAAACAATGGTGTTGTTATTCAAAAACTTTTGAGTTCTTGTGGTTGTTTTGCAGCACATTTTGTGAAAATTTTCATCTAGCACGTTGCCAGTGCCATGAGGATTAATGAACTCTGAATGTTTCAAGAAGGTCTGGGAATCTAAGAGCCTAACTCAGTACCAAATGCATAAATATTGACATTATTTATTAATATATTGTTATAAGGTTTTTTTGTTTTGTTTTGTTTTTGTTTTTGTTTTGTTTGGTTTTGGTTTTTTATTAAAATTTTGATTAGGCTCCTCCAAACTAAACTTGATTTCTTAATTTTCCTGCCATGAGGATTAGGTGGGTGAGAGCAATGAGAAATAGCTTTCTGTGAATACAACTCAATGACTGGAAGCATTAAAATTATTATCAATAATTTTGAGGATATTTTAAATAGCCTGTATAGAATTGTAGATCTGAATTAATCTGTGCCTTCAATAGATTTGCCATAGCCAAAAAGAGTTATGTTATAAAGGTTTCTTTTCTAAAGCCTCAATATTATTTTTAGCTAAGGAAGCATGTTTTATGTATTTCTTAAAATATAAATCAAAGATTTATTGCTTCATTTTTTATTTATGGTGGTTCTCAGTTAATAGAATTACACATTTATGAAGATAGTATAATTTGATAATCAAATGGCCTCGTAAAAATTTCTTGCTTTCCTGTAGGTCCTATTAACAAACTCAGTGCTTAGTTCACTTATTAACTTGCCTCCCTTTCCTTTTCTTGTGTTAAATGAAGTGTCTATACTTGAAATGCTGCTGTTTAATTTAAACCAAGGTGTAATTTATTTTTCTTTCATGCTGTAGGAGCCTTAATATGGAAGGATTTTCCTAAGTAAAATGTTGTTGTGTACCAGTGTAATTCCTGGTCCCACATGAAAATACCTGTTCTTCCCTAAAGCACTATGTAATAAAATAAATCAATTCCCACCTTGGAAGTGCAACTGGCAAAGGCAGAGCAATGAAGCATTTTAGTGTACAAAGCCATAGGAGAGATGGACACACAACTGTATTTCTTTCAACCTTCTCTTTGTGCTGATGAGATGAAAATGCTTTGGCAAAGTCCTGTGCTGCTTGATTTCCATGCTGCCTGATTTCCATGCTGCCTGAGTCTCTTCTGTGCTCCCTAATTCACAGTGTTAAATGGCAGAGCCAGAGCAAGGGGGAAACTGGGATGACAGAGTTCCCCAGGCAGGAGCCAGCAGTGTTGGCCCAGGAGCTGGAGGCCCAAACAGAGCAGGGACCCTGGCATCTCAAAGAGGACACAGATTAGAGCTTTTTCCGAAACACAAAAACAAAAATCAGATAGAAGTCACTAACAAATAAAATTAAAGGAAGTAATCAAAACCTTGCAGGCTGGGCTGAAGCAGATCAATTGTTCTGGCAATTACCTGTACATACTACCATCTGATTTTATATATATACCTTTTTTTCCCCCTTATATTTAACTATTTGATCTTGATTCATGAAGGGGAAACTTGCTGTAGGTTGACATATTTAAAATTCTATCATTAAAGTTATATTGTACAAGAGCTTTCTAGATAAAAAGAAACACCATGCATATTAAATCCCTTGCAAGAATTTCAGGCTTAGGTTTTTTTGTCTAGGTAGGCAGTGTGTAAAATTAAGTATTATTTTGAGTAACACAGGGAGCAAGAACAATCATAAGTTTTAACAAAATACATGAATATGCTCCATATGGCCTATCTAGAAAAAAAATAAACACATTATGGACAGGTATTTTTATCATAAATATTGGCTTCACCAAGCAACAATTTTTTCAAAAATTATTAATAACTTAGTGTTTGCATTGCAGTTGTACAGAAAAACACACTCAGGTCACTAAAGGGGGTGTTTTAAATGTTTTCATCTCTCTCCTATCAATAGTTATATCAAATATAACTGTTGAATAATGTAATAGAAAGGGCTGTTTATGTAGATTCTCTCTTACATAGATTTTTGTGCTTTTTAGTGTATAGTTCTTTAATAGTTCATTCCTGCTATCATCTGTTGAGCTCTTTTGTGTCATAGAGGAATCCCGTGGGATTGGAGCCAGTTCAGGAGAAGTGACAAATGGTGCACTGACTGAAAAGCTCCCAGATAAAATATGACTTTTATGTCATCCAGTTTAATAACTCTTCAGTTAAACATGTCAGGTAAGCTCTTGACCTTTCACAACCTAATTTTGAACATTGTATGATGATGTAACAGGATAAAAATTGGGACAATACTCTTAGCAGGACAACTATCAGATAAGTCTTTTAAGAAAACCCTGAAACAAATAGCTTTTTTCTAGGAATGCTACTATGAAGGTAATAAATACAAGCACATTCCTTAGTTCCGATAGATTAAAGAGAATCTAAGAATCTCAATGTAACCCTGATGCATGTGTGGTGAAGGCAATTTAGGATGAGTATAATCATTACTAGAGGCTGCCAGAAGGTATGCCAAAAGGGTGGAATATTTTAAAACTTTCTTCTGGTTCCCCAGTTTCTCTCCCCTTCTGTCATAGTGAAGACCTCATATGACATGTGGATGTTTCCTGTTGTTCAATATTCCTATTAGTATGTGTGTACATTTGTAATTATTAGTATTAGTTGGCATTTAAGTACATAGGCTGAATAATTCACTGCTGTAAACACTGGGTATACAAATGCATATCTGAATTTATTAGCAGGGAAATGAATAATTTAAAAGATACAATATAGAAAAAAATTGAAAAACTTCTGTATGTGTGACTGAAGAAATACTGTGGTAGAGAGAAGGACAAACTGAAATTCACCTATTGTGGCATAGAAGTGACTCATAGCTCTGCACATACTACCTCCTGATATTAAAAGTGACAAGAGTATTATCCTGAGGAAATTCTCTTCTTAAACAAAACAAACAACTTCATTGTCAGCCCCTTACCAAAAGAGAAATTGTTAGGGATAAGTTTCCATTTTCTGACATTCCTACTGTCACCCTTTGGTTATTGCTAGAGGAGGGCCAAGATAATTAGAGACACAGGACCTCTCCTATGAGGAAAGGCTGAGAGAATTGGAATTGTTCAGCTTGGAGAAAAGAAGGCCTCAAGGGGACCTAATTGTGGCCTTCCAGTATGTGAAGGGAGGCTACAAGAAACATGGAGAGAGATTTCTTACAAGAGTATGTAGTGACAAGACAAGGAAGAATGGCTTCAAACTGAAACAGAGTAGGTTTAGATGAGCTATTGGGAAGAAATTCTTTACTGTGAGTGTGCTAAGGCACTGGAACAGGTTGCCCAGGGAAGTTGTGGTTGTCTCCTCCCTTGAAGTATTTGAGGCCAGGTTGGGTGGGACTCTGGGCAACCTGGTCTAGTGAGAGGTACCCCTGTCCACTGCAGGGGGATTGAAACTACATGATCTTTACTGTCCCTTCCAACCCAAGCCACTCTAATTCTGTGAGCCAGCACTGCTGAGTTGAGAGTGACAATTTATTGTTGGAATTGTTGGAATGGAATGAGGAAATCAGTATCTGGGAACTAGCCTGGGATATCAGGAGACTTGGAAATGATTGCCTCCTCCTTTTGCTAGGCTGGTTGTATGATTTGTGGCATATCTGGCAATCTAAATGCCATTTTTCAAAGCTCTTTAAACACCTCAAGCTAGCTGTAATTAGTGGTGGTAAAATATCTATTAGAAGAATGTGTTGTTAATTTCTGTCTTGCCCGTGGGTGTTGTGATGTTAGGGATAATGGTGCTCCATGAAGAAAAGTAAGTTTCAGTATTGAAACTGGTGAACCAAAAGGTTAGACCTTTCTTATTTATATACAGTTAAGAGCTTATTTTCTTTTGGTGTTAGTGGTGGAACAGTTTTTCAGGGCTGTACTCAGATGCCTAAATATGAGTGTGTAGCACTGTTTAGGATGAGGTGAAGAATCCAGCTTAGCCTCTAGCTGCCCATGAAGAGCCTTCCTTCACTCCAGCGTCACATCTGCCAAACACATGCAAGTGGGAAATATTGAGTGTTCTGTAAATGTGTGAGCCTCTGCCTGACCATCTGGCATGACATACAGGAGGAAAAAAAGTGTTTGAAACAAGAAGATAAGTCTTATGTTTTCTGAATTATATTAATTAAAATTTTAACTAATCTCCAAATTACAAATACAGCTGATTAGAAAGTTACCATTGTATTTATATAAGGGGCTGGCATAACTGTGTGTGTTTGTGTGTGTAACTTTTATCTTTAATTTTATTTTTGAGTGTGTGATTAAACTCTTCTGAGTTTAGAATTTTATAAGGATTTTTTTTTTGTAAGAAAGTCGTTTATAAAAATATTTTTCTTTCTGAAATATACCTCTTCTTCATGCAGAAAATATAACCTGTAGATTGATTTATTATTTTGTTGTATAGCAAACACGTTATAATGGCCATCACTCATACTACCCTGAGTATGACTCTACAAATGCCCTAGAGAATTCAATGTTTCTTCTGCATTATTCTTTTGTCCATAATGCCACAGCTAAAGCTGGGGGGGTGGTGGTTTGCTGATGTAAAGCTGCTAGTGACAAGGGAGATTCTGCCCCACCTGACAGCTCTGGTAGCAGCACTGGCAATTACATGTCCATGCAGAGAGTCACATAGAGTGACAAATCTGACAGAAGGGAAATGTCCAAAATGAGTTACAGGTGGGGATAGAAGGACAAGGACTGGGAATAGGGAGAAGAAAGATTGCAGGTAGATAATATCAAGCTATTTGTAGAACTTCATCTCAAAATATACTCCCTTTTAGCCTTTTCATCCATAGATATACTCACATCATCAAGATACTATCCAGCTACTTTATTCTGAATTTGTGCATACTTTTGATTCCCTTAGCTAACTTTTGTTATATATGAAACACAAGAAGGAAGACAATATTCTCACCTAAGAGCTATGGTCTTTGAAAAAAATTATTCAGAAAAGTATTTCTTTATTACTTTTGTCTATGGATTTAAAGTCCAAATTCAACACCTTGAATTTAAAACAGAAATATGCAACACACTGGCATTCTTTAAAGCAATGTTGTAGGAAGCATTTAAGATGTAAAGGTCTTAGAAAATATGAAGTGCTACAGAGGAGTACTATTGTGAAGGAGAGCAGGTAGACTTTAAAGAATAGAGAACAACCCATTGCCCTCTACTACTAGTGTCATTTAATCCAGTTTAATAATATTTGGATTTAGATCTTCATAAAGAGATTAGAAATATGTAAGAAAATATCTGCACAAGTCTATATCCATGTAACTTATTGGAAAAAGAAATAATATTAGATACACGAACTTCTGCATCCTCTGTTTTCTACTAGCAAATTCCATTGCAAAAAGCAATAACTGGTTTCATATACATTAACTATGAATTTAAGAACAATAGTTACCAAATCTTGGGTATCCCTGTGTCACAGTTTGGAAAAAAACAACTTCTTCCCCCTGGAAAGGCTTTTACAACTTCCTCCAGGCACAGCTTCTGGCACATGTGGGGAGCCAATGGATTGGCTTATTTTAAGATAGGCACTCCATGTAGCTACTTGAACATTACAATCGCCTTTGTGAAAACCCACATTTTTAAGAGCGGGAGGTTAGAACCTCTCTCTTTTGAGGTCTCTCCCTGCCACTCCCTTCTCTCTGGGGGCGGTGGCCGCTGCTGAAATGTCACAACATGCCTGCCCACCTCTACCACCTCTCTGAGAGGGGTTTCCACCAGCTCTGGCAGCTGCTGACAGAAATTATGTGATCAACATGACTGAAGAAGAATCAAGAATCAAGAAGAGAGTTTAACTTTCTTAGTGCATCAAAAAAGACTCTGTCATAACTTTCTTAGTGCACAAAAGGGACTCAGAGAAGCGAAGGCACGTGAGGAAGCAAACATGGAGACACCAAGGTCAGTGAAGAAGGAGCCAAAAGCTGAGAGAGGAGAAAGAAGAGATGCTTTTAAGCTAAAATTCTTTAGTAAAGCTATGGTGATGAACTATGTTTTGTAATTCATGAATACACTGGGGGGATGTAGCGAGCGTTGTACTTGTAGCCTGTGCTGAAGCAAGCAGATGTTGAAGTAGTTGTGATTTAATGAGAAACTTGATCAGAGAGAGGGATGGGGGACCAGGCCACAGAGTTGAGAGAGATGAGAAATCCCTTGCCCCAAGGATAGAGGAAGAGGACCCTTTGTTCCAGAAATGAGAGAAATCTTGCTTCCAGAGAGAGGAGACCTTTACTTTTCTGCTAGAACAATTCATCCTTAAAATACCACCCCATGGTGCAGAGATGAGCCCTTGAATGGCAGTTGTGGGAAAAGCTGTAATCAAGGGAAGGACTATCACATGTCAACAGACATCCTGTTCCAGGCAGGAGTTCACTGTGATAGTGAATCCCATGAGAGGCTTGTGTTTCTTGTGGGAAAATCTCCATGGTGAGACAGGAGAGACTCTTCTTCCAATTGAACTGATGAAAGTCTATTTTTAAAGGTGGTAAACTGACCGAAGGGCTCTAAGTTTTGTTTCTCTGTGTTGTTGATGGAAAAGAGATGTTAGTAAAGAAAGACAGATGAGGTAGGGGGAAAAGAAACATCTGGGGGTTGATTTTGTTGGTTTTTTTTTTTCCCTTTATCTTATAGTTCTGTTAATAAACTATCGTTTTACCTTTTAAGTTTTTGACCTGATTTGCATTTCTCTTAATCCTTATCACACCACAGAAATGAGTAAGTACACTGGTATTAAACCAGAGTAATTGAACCACTACACTAAACCCTCACCTGGTGTAAGCAAGCGAATAAGTGAATGTGAAACCACTATACCCAGTATAAAAATTGGTAAATAGAAGACCGAATTACATATAATTGAACATGAATATGAAAAAATAACTTCCTCAGAAAACATAATTATTAAAAATTATTTAAAAAAAATACTTAACACCATACTGTTCAGTTACGATACAAAAATAATCCCCACTGGCCATCCTTTATGTTAGAAAAGGGAAATCAAAAGAAAAAAATTAAGGTATTAAATTACTATAAAGCCTGCATCACCCTAAATATGATGCATATTCATATACCTTATGAGTTCTGATTAAGTTCCTGGAACAAAATCATAGAATTAATAAAAAAAAGAAGTCAGGAATACTTTATGTGGTGGGTGGGGTTGTTTTGAGGTTTTGGGTCTTTTTTTTTCTTTTTTTTTTTTTTTTCCCCTTTAGTAGGAAATCCTGATGTATAAGTTTAAAACTTAGACTGCAAATATTTTCTAATTTGAAATGGAATATTAGCTCAAAAGAAATAAATATGGAACAGAATAGTAAATACCTTAATAGCCCCATGAGCACTATTATTCAGGATGTAGGGTATTCTTCATTGACTAATATGAACAGGTGCATCAATCTGAATCTCCTACATTTGATGGAAAGGATTGAGGTAGTAAGCAGTAGTTCTTCTACAGAAGGATAAATTCAGATCAAAACCTTGTTTTCTTTTACTAACAATTTACAACAAAGTCTAAAGCAATGATATTTATGTAACAGAGTACAGATTCTGATTTTTTTTTAATTTGCATGTTCCTAATAAAGCTTGTGAGATCTAAGTTTCTGCTGAACTCTCTATCTTTACATATGTCTATGTAGACATATTTAGTTTCAAATGTTCTTCTCCTAGAATATGACAGTTTAAGCTTAAAAAGAATTCCTTGTTGATGTTTGCCAGTTTATAGGGTCTGTATTCATCATCTATATTCATCATGCACACAGTCCCTGTATTTTACTCTGAATCAAATAATTTTCTTTTTTCAAAATGGTAAACTGTGCATCTCTGGAACTCATGAAGGGATAAAATGTAGCATACCTGGGAAGTTTACTGCATAAAACAGAACATAAGAGTGGGAGAGCAAACATATGGCTGTCTGAGACTCTACAGCAAAGTACTAGGTGTGGATGCCCTGGAAGGGTGCCCCCTAGGCTCTGGCTTCTCCCATGGAAGACCAAGGACCAGATGTCAGTTACTCCAGTTACACTCCCCCTGTTTGCCTTACATGGCCAAGTTCCAAGTTCTGTAACCTCAGTGGTTTATGGCCCATTGGCCATTACACCCCCCAGTTTGCCATGTAAGGTGAAGTTCTAGCAAGGTCTCCGTTCTCTGTACCCTCCTTCGTTTGTCCCCCTGCTTGTGTCCTCTGACCACTTTCCCTATTGGTTATGTAGCCACCTTCCCGCCTACCCTCTCTCTGTTTATTGGTTCCTGCTGTCTGACTCCGCCTCCCTCCTACCCATATAAAACCCCTGGACCCCTCAGATCCTTGTTCTTCATTCCTGGACCCTTTCAGCATGTGTGGATAGGTGTTGAGGTCTGCCACTGTAGGTGTTGAGCTCCACCTCTAATAAATCCCAGCTGGGGTCCCATACAAAGGACCCCTCCTGCCTGTGTAGCTTCGTTCCGAGCGGCTGCGCGTGTGAGAGTGGTGAGGCTCCTCCGCCCGAGCGGAGCGCCTTCCCCCGCAGAGACGCTTGCAGGGAGGTTGCGGTGCTGAGCAGCCTGTGCTGCTCCCCAACAATTAAACCTAGGAAATATTTAGGAAACAAATAATCTGGGACACTGGTTCCTTAACTAAATACTTTTGCCATTAAAAGAAATAATTAGAAAATTAGTGGGGAAAGGACTAGCCAGTTGTTTATTTGTAAATCATATATATTTAGGAACCCCTATTCAGAGAATTTTTCACTTCCCAGGGTCAAAGTAGTAGCTGGAAGATTCTAGCTGGATAGGATGCACATTTTCCAAAGTATCTGCACCATATTCTTTCACTATGAAAGGAAACCACTCTGTGACAAATGGATAAAATTGCAGTTCTAATAGAAATTGACACAAAGGCATTTAAAAATAGAAGGCATAAGTAGAATTTGTTGTTCTTCATTCCAATTAAAAAAGATGAAATTAATTTCCCTACAATAAGGGAGCCCTTCATAAATGATTTATTCATAGCCACCACTCATCCAGCAATAATACTGCCATTATTAAAAAGAGTATTGATGAGTTAGATGAAACTCTGCTTACATATGCAAATAAATGTGATTCATTCCCTTTTTTTTTAATTGCATGTTATTTATGCAATTTATGTCAGAGGCTTGTGTGTTTCAGGCATGTTTTCGTGTTGCACATGCTGTCATGTTATACCAAATTATTTTCTCCTTCCCTTGTGTTTATTATGTTGCTCGTGACATGCAAGAAAATTATTAGAAATATTTAGGGAAAGGACAAATTTTCTATAATATGAAAAGCAGTGCTTGGAGTCCTGTCTGAAATATGATGATTTGAATATTTTTGATGCTTCAAGCTTCTGAGTAAAGCACCTTTATTGTTTCCTTCTTTTTTTTTTACCCCAAAATCTCCTTTTTCCAGCATCTTTTGTATCTAATGTATGTGATGCTTAATATTCCAGTAGACTACAAAGCCAACACATTTACAGTTACTCAAGTCACCCTTGGGCATTTTTTGAAGCTGGTGGCTGAGGGAGCTTTGTAACTACTGTGCTGGACCGTATGATTTAAGCACTAGGCATATTTTACCTTCAGAACAAATGGTCACTGCAATTATTGATTTCAGAGGCAAATTCTGACCTTGGCTTCTATCAACTTCAGAGGAAGATCTGAGCTGCCCAGATCACTGATTAATGGGGAGAGGAGGCTCCAGACTGGAAGTTTAAGAGGCGAGTAAACAAGGATGGAGTAAATGAAGTAAAACAACTTCTTTCCTTCTGGATCAGTTAGGACGGTTATGAGTTGCAGTGAACCATTCATCCATGCTTTGTCTTACTTCTGAAGGATGTGTATAGTTAAAATCAATATCTAGCTTCAGTTCTTGGTGTGACCCTGCAGTGGTATAGCATGTAATGCTTCCCTTAGCCCTGCACAATCCTCTGAGGATCTATCTGCTCTTTCTTTTGCCAAAAATTATTGGGTTTTTGATGCCAGTTCTTTACAGTAAGATCTAAAGAAGTAAAGGTATTCCATAAATATATATTTACAGAGCAGCCTCTGTAAAACCCAGTTAACTTTCTTAGAAGGCAAACTGAAAACGTCACAGTTGGCTTGTAACAATGATGTTTAGTGGGAGCTTGAGGAGATAATGAAAAATTTAATGTGAGCGTGAATCACTCCAGAGAATACCAATCTGCAATCACTAATTTTACTGTCAGAACCTAGAGATTTTACCAACAGGTATTGTGGAGGCACTAAAATTAGAAAAAAATATAATGCCCTTTGAAACAGCACATCAGACCCATAGATTACTCATGGCTATATTATACAAAATTTACTTGCAATTTTCTTCAGGATAATAAAACTGCTGACTCCATATGGGGATAGTGATTTATGCTTACTCAGACATCGCTAATGTTGACTAAATATTATTTTGGTGTATGAATTTCTTTTTAAATCCCCAAACTAAAATAATTTAGAATGATTGAAATTCTAAGTTTAGGTAAATTATTGCTGCTGTACATATAGATAAGCTGCAGATCCAGTAAATAAGTGCAAGGAATGAAATTAGGAGGTCTTGAAAGTCTTCATCGGGAACAGTTTGAATCTCTTTTGCATGACCATTCACTATTCATGATGCTGAATACTACTACTTTTTTTTTGGATTTACAACCCTTAAAAAAAAAAGATTCAAAAATGAAGTATGCATTTTTACACTTATTTATTTTTACTTAAAGTTATGTGATTTTTACACTTATTTATTTGTTGCCTTCTGATGATTTAACTGGACTTAATTTCCAATATGATATAGATATTTAATACATTAATAATATACATTAAAATACGATGACATTCATTCTCTCTGGATATTGTGTATGACATATCAATATTACAACCTCTGTGTGACTTCTCTTAACCCACTCTATGCCTAAAAGCAAACTGGTTTTTAAAGAAAAGATTCGTCTATCCAAACCATTGCACTGTTCCCTGTGGTGTCTCTGTGTTGGTTTAGGTTAGCAGAAACAAGTAAAAATGAAGCAGTGGACAGTCATATATTGATTACCAAGTGATTAAGATCATGCTAAGTGACAATTAATATTTATGTGTATTTCTGATTTTAGAAATTTTTTAGCGTTTTTAGAGATTTTTTATCAATTTTAGAAACAAACATTACAAGAAAACTTCTTATATTACAATAGTCTTGTAACAAAGTAAATTATTTTATTTCAATCAATTTAATGATAATGAAACTAAATGAGGATTAACTGACATTAGTAGAAGACCTATTTGAAATTCTGGGTGAAAGACTGAGTCTCTAAAATTTGTAAGTGTTGTTCTGTGAAAATGTATGCTATTTGAGACAGACAACATTTTCTTACTTTTAGGACCATGGAAATTAGAATTGATTTTTTTACAGGAAAATATTTGAACCTCCCTCCATGGTCTTGATAACTCTTACTGATCTAGATTGTTGTTGTTCCAGGATATTATGGTCTTGGGTTCTCACATTTTTCACTAGTTTCATTCACAAAGAGCTATAAGGACAGTGAAAAGCTAATATATGCAGAATATATTGTAGTCTCAGTGGTTTTTATTATATTTTTTCCTATTACCCATTCTTGAATTAGGAGAAAGCAGGAGTTAAAGGGAACAGTAAAAAAAAAAAATCAGTTGTATTCTGAAGTGAGTGATGAGACAGATCTTGGGCTTGGCTAATTTGTGAGCTTCTGAATTACATAAACCATTTAAATCATAGCCATACTATTCAAATAGAGAAGATTTTCAAAACTGTAGTAAATAAGGGCAAGACAGAAATTACTGCACCCTGAGTGTTTCCAAGTGGATTTCCTATTGCCATAGAAACTAAGAGATTATTTATTTGTTTCACTTCGCTTCCAAGAAGACAGGAAATGCTATGTGGTTTCAGACAAAGCAGTGAAGTAAAGAGCCAACAATTATCAGAGAAATTCTAATAACTTAGCTGTGTGACGTGAGAACGCGATCTTTGGTGGTGTTTCTGAATTACAGATTCCTTTTGTTTTGCCTTCCTGAAAAGTCTTGCTAGATAAAAACCAAAGGAAAAAAACCAAAAAACAAATCAAAAACAAAACAAAACAAAACAAAAAAACCAACCTTCCCCCCCAAAAAACCCACAAAAAACTCCCCAAAAAACCCACCAAAAACCAACCAACCAACCAACCAACCAAAAAAAATGAAAACACAAACAAACCAAAAAAAACCACCCCCCCCCAAAAAAAAAAACAAACAAACAAACAACCCAGCAATACAAAACAGGAAAAGGAAGGATGCTGAAGATATTCACACTCTGAGAATATGTTGTTTTTGTTTCTTTCCAGTGGAATAATATCTGTGATTCATGATTCTTTCAGAAGTGGTGGAGAGTGTAATTTAAAACTATTAGGTTTGTCCTTGAACACCTTTTTCCATTCCTTTAGGTCAGAGGTCTCTGGAATATTTGCAAAGCCTTCATTATTAAGCTATCTTTTCCAGAAAATGGGTTTAAGAGGACACCTGTTTAACTTCTACTGGACTATCTTTCCTTAAAGGAAGTAAATGTTAACTGCTGAAAATTTTCCTGCATTCATTGCTTGTTCCAACTGGGAATCTGAGTTCTGTGTGCACATTTTCTTACTGTTCAGCTACAATAGTACTTTACCTAGTAAATATGGCTGGCAAGCTCTACCAAGAAATGGTAAAGAGCCCTTCAGTACAAGACTGCCAAACCTACTTTCTGACACTGTATATTCTGAATTAAGTTGAGCATATGTTTCAAATCTGTGTAAGTGACAGGTAGTGAAATATCCTGCTGACAGTTCTATGCTTTGGAAAGATTATGATGGCGATGATGATGATTATGATCATTATTATTGTTATCATCGTTATCATTTTTATCATTATTATCTAGGGCACTTCAGTAGACATTGACCCAAGAGGTTAAGATCCCAAAAATAGTGTACAAAAATAACTTCCACTTCAATTAAACTCTCCAACTGATTACCTGAAGTCATTATATTTTTTTAATATTCCATTGAATAGATAAGTAAAACTTTTCTTCTAATTACAATATAAGTTACATAAGCTTCAATTTGGATGTGAATTTTTTGTAACTTTTCAAGTAGAAGTCTTTTCTTATGGCAAAAAGGTAGCAAAATCAATTTCCCTTGAGAATACAGCATAAATTAATGAGCATATGGTGCCTTTTGTTTCCTCAAAGCAGCTGTAGATTTACTTTCAGTTTTACAGTTATCTTCACATCATTCTTGATTACTCATTTTACCTTTGCTGTGATCATGTTGGGAATAATGAAAACAAGGCCATGTTCATGAAGATAGAGAAGAAAATATAGCTTATTGTAGCGGTTTCACATTCACGTGCTCGCCTGCTCACACCAGGCGAGAGTGCAGTGTAGTGGTTTCATGAGAATAAGGATTAAGAGATATGCAAAACAGTCCTAAACTTCAAAGATAAAAATAGTTTATTAACAAAAAAGAACAAAATCAAAATCAACCCCCAGGTGGTTTCTTCTTCCCCCCCCAGCCCCCCACCCAAGATGGTTCCTTTCTCCCACCTCATTTATCTTCCTTTACCACTATCTTTCTCATCAACAACACAGAGAAACAAACTTAGAAAATCCTTGGTCAATTTACCACTCTTAAAATAGGCTTTCATCAGTTCAATTGGAAGAAGAGTCTCTCTTGTCTCACTATGGAGATTTTCCCACAAGAAACACAAGTCTCTCGTGGAGTTCATATCACCGTGAACTCCTGCCCAGAAAGGATATTAGTTCACATGTGACAC
>VZTR01004989.1:249557-268727 GCA_013400775.1 Chaetops frenatus
GCCCGGCCCGGGAGAGGGGAGGGCCGGGAGCCCCTCCTGGAGTTCCATTCTCCTCTCCCTCAGGCAGGGAGGGGGAGCAAAAGCAACTTCAGAGCAGCAGCAGCACTGCCCGAGGCGGGGAGGGGGGGGAAACCGGCAGGGGCCCGGCCGCAGCCCTGGCACGGCCCCCCAGGCCCTGAGGCCCAGAGTGGCCGGCCAGGGCACGTGGGGGTACCTTCCCTGCGGACGTAAGTCGAAGAGAGCTTTTAACTTCCCGTTCCTAAAAATGTAAGCTTCGCAAAGACGCCCCTAATGTTCAAGTGGCTACATGGAGTGCCCATCTTAAAATTAGCCAATCCGTGGGCTCCTCACCTCTGCTGGAAACTGTGCCCCGGCGGAAGTAGAAAAACAAACCCTCCCCCCCAGGAAGGAGAAAAAAAGTTGTTGTCCTTTAAACCACAACACTTATACTACATTTTAAAAAAATGAGAACATGTCAAACTTATAGCTTGTGTTAGAGCCTTGTAGACAGGAAAAAACCCACAAATGTCTTCACACCAAAATCTTAGCTAAGCATGCCCTCATGCTTATCCTTTCATTTTAGGAAGATAGCATAAAGTGATTGAAATGAAAATTTTTACTGCTGCTGACATATATTTTTGTTTCAGTAAAGTGATTAACTTTTTTGATCCTCCTTTCACCTGTACCAGAAGGATAGAATCATTCCCAGAGATAAATATTAAGAGTTTTAACTCAGAGAAGTGCTTGAAAAAGCCTTTTAACTTGCAGTTTACTAAGACCTAAACAATTTAAATAGATATTTTAGAATTTACATATCATTAATTGAAAAGAAGTCTGTACATATTTGGGTAAATGAATAGCATGTGTATAATTAAAAAAAAAATCTATGTTGATAATAGGACACTCAATAACTTGACAATGGATTGGTTTTCTTGTTAAAGATGGGATTGCCAGAGTATTCTATAAGTGCCCATTGTAATATCCCCAAAGAACTCTGTAATATGTGAAGTTCTCATGAAAAGAAGATAAGGAGGATGACCTAATGACTTGCAACAAACCCAGTAAGTTAGTCAGTATTTCCAGTCCTGAAAAGTTGATGGAATTGAAATCATAGATTGTTCACAAAGCAAATAAATCTGGATAAGTTTGAGGCTGTTGATGAACTCTTCTAAAAGCAGGGGTTTTCTGCTAAAATCAAAAGTTCAAACAGTATACCTGATGTGTTTGCCAACCTTGATGAATAAAAGGTATGAAAATTAATGTTGTTTATTCTGCAAGTGTGGCAGGTTGTTAAATCTAGTAAGCATGTCTAATTGTATTTAAAAAGACAAGATACTCAGCTGTCCTAACACTAACCTCTAATGAAATACCAAACAAAAGATTAGGAAAATGTACTGAATATAATTAATTGTGTTATTTTAGCATATCTGATAAAGCCAAAACATTAAAAGTGTTGATAGGTCCTTCATGTCCTGTTAAAGTGTTAAATTGAAAATTATACCAAATTAAACTCACTTTTAATGATTTTCCTTTAAATTCTTGATGAGGCAAGGATTCTTTGAATGTCTTACCTGCTTTGTTGATCTGTTCTGTGTTGTCTGTCCACTGTTGTTGTAGGTGTTGGTCCTAACAATTTAATGTCAATCTTGTCTATAAATAGAAATAATTTTCTAAATATTTTTGTTTATCCTTTCCTTCTTCTTGATGAAAACTGAGAATTTGTAATATTGTTGGGGAGGGGGTGGGAATGTGTAATGTTCCTGTCACCACAAGAATAAGCAAAACCCAAGCAGCAAAAAATGGGTTCTTTCAGTTAGATAAAAATGCAGTATTGTGGTATTTGGACTATTGAAGTAACTGAAATATCTGGGAGAAAAAATAGTGTGAAATAGCTAAATGTGTTGGATAATTTTGCAGTTTTGCATCATAGCAAAATCCTCAAATTTCTAACATACTGAAGTAAAAAGTGTTCTATCAAATTTCCATTCCTTCATGTCCTTTTGAATAAACTGTTTGGACCCTCCTTCAGTTCCTCTTCTGGCCCACATATCAAACGATCAAACTCTGCTAGGAACCTTACTGAAATAATCATCTCCTTTTATACACACTGCACTTTTAGAACTTACTTATTGATATCTCTCACTTGTGTCATACTGTTTCTTCAACTCTATTTAAATATAAACATTTTTTCCTCCTTTTTACCTCTTGCCATTATTTTCCTTCTCATTGCCTTGATTTTTGCCTCTCGTTTATCTTCCCTCTCTTTTCTTTGGTGGACTGCTCAGTACAAATCCACTAGAAAATATTCCCCTTCCTTTCTTATAATGCTATAAAATACCTGAGTGTTCTTAGTTCTTCACCAAAGCAAGTATTTGTGGGTACCTCTATTATGTGTAAGTCCATGTAACTATGACCCTTGCTGGAAACATTATTAGACAAGATGATTTACTTATGCAATCAATATTGAAAGCTCCTGTATTGTAATTTCACTGCATATTCTCAGCCGAAATTAAATGAATATGTCACATTATCAAGAAATGGCTGAGAATCAAGGAATAAAATAGATTTCTGATATCAATAATGTATTTTCTGTGAGGAAGCAACACGTTATTACATGTGGAGTGCACACTTGGTAACTCAGCTGTCAGGTAAAGGTTTGTGTCGAGTAACTAGAGAAGAACTGGGGAATGTGGGACAGGGGCAACCTCAGTGTGATACAGTCCTAAGATCCTAATCCAAGCAGTTAGAAAATTCCTTATGGCCACCAGACTGAATCTGCTACATTTTGTTTTTCTCAATATTTTTTTTTTTGTAGGCAGAGTTGAGCTCTTCAAACTTGGTACACTGAGGATAAATTACTTCAATTAAAAATATATTAAAACTATTGAAAGTTAATCTCTAAGATTCTGACACATTTGAGAGTATGAGTGAATACGTGTAATCTAGTAATCCCTGCTTTAATGAACACCAGTAGAACTTTAGGAACCATTTTTTTGGTCCAGATGACTTAAATTTGAATAGTTACATTTAACAGAACAATAGATTTGTTCAGAGATGTAAATAGTTGATATCTTAAGTTAATTTATGTCACTGTATAAGGCTTTTCCTTAGAGCTACTGGAAAGCATTTGCTTTGCTGGTTTACCTTTATTGTGAAGCATAGGTATTTTCTGTCTTAAGTAGAATCATGTATTGATTAAAATGTTTTCAATATCTCATTAATGTAGATAGATCACTCCCTTATGATCACTTCCACATGTTATTTCTCAATATATCACACAAATTCAGAATAGTTTTCCCCCACCAAGTAAGATTGCATGTAGTGCATTACTGCCTCCCAACCTCCCTTTTCTTCCTTTCTTGAGAAAGGGGACAGCAGGGCATGGCCCTGTGGTCAGCCCATAAATAACACACAAGTTCAGAAGCCTCAAGATCTCCCCTTTGACCTGAAGTTCTGGCACCTAAATCTAAATAAGTCAATATAAGAAGGTAGGCAAGCCAGAGTGGTAACATTTGGTGACTGTTGACATTTTCTTTCTGAATAATGTCATACTTAGCCTTACTGTAGATTATAGAAGCAATGTTTATATATAGGAGAAGCAAATAAAAACCAACTCAACAATAAAATATCAGCAAGTAAATACAAGATTTATTTCCTGAAACAAGTACCTGAATACTGGTGGTGCATTTTGCTGTAGAAGTATCCTTCAAAGATGACTGAATACTTAACCCTTTTAGGATGGTACCTGTTGGAAGCAAGCAAAGAAATGCATTTTTAAGGGGAATTGATAATTATTGGCTATTGTTATATAAGATCTATGGTGCAAAATACATCAAACTACTCAAATAATATATTTCTTCTGCATGAATGATGCCATTTTACCAGCTCTGAGTGAATTTTACAAAAGTTAAGAGACTGATTTGGATTATATCCAAAGATATAATTTGGAAAGTTGGAGGAAAAAAAATTCTTAATTGTGTTTAGCCAACAAAAGATTTGGGGAGGAAAGTCAGAGAAGACTACTGAGAAAAACTAAGATGACTTAATTAGACGTTAAGTGTAATCCCAAAATCCCTATCATTCATGGTAATCAGTTGATGATTGCTGTTCGGTTTTTGACTACTCTCAGATTCTGATCTTATTTTTGTTTTTCAAAAGATTATTTAAAGTTTATGAATTTATTACATTACAACTTTTAGTTTTTTGTTTATTTTTTTTACTTGCTTGTACCCTGTATGCAAACATGCTTTATAGATCAGTCATGCTAAAGTGATCACAAGAAATTGCTAATAAGAGAACATTCCATAGACTGATTGTGGTCACAGCAGAGATTTTCATGAAGCCAGGAATTTAGGGATTTCTTTTTCATTGATCACTAAGGAGGCAGCTGTAAATTCCATTCTCCAATGAAATAACTGCTGAAGAAATGATTGGGGAAAAAAATTCTAAATGAATTATATATAGGAGAATATAATGAATAGCTAATATCTAATAAGAGCTAATAATGAAATATTTAATTAATCATATTCATAGTACTTTTATGTTTTAACACAGAATATTTTACAAGAAATAGAATTTAATAATTTAATAAATGTATTTTCATTGCTGAAAATATAGCAGTTTAATACATTTCTTGTTCAAGCCTAATCATTAAGACTTTCCAGTTGTCTAATTTAGATTTTTTTCAAACTGAATACCCTGTATGATTAAAGAACTTCCTGATATTTACATGCCTTGAATTATTTAAGACAAATATTAAAATCTATCTGCTACAAATACTTCTTTCAGTATTCTCTGGGATCAATAAAAAGATGCTCCTGGACTTTATTGAGTTACCTGTGGAACTGGATTCCATAGCAGAACTCCATTTTATTAAAGTAACAATGAAGATCCTGATTTTGGAAAGAATTCAGTCAAGATACTTTTATGTCATTTCATATCCATGCCCATATCATTACATTCTTTCTGGCTTCAAGTGCTATTTCTACAGTCTGTCTCCTAAATTAGGGTTGAGCTGCCCCTCTTCTACATGGTTTAGTTCACAGAGTTAAGGTGTATTCCAGGAGGCTGTTAATTTGTCCCTTGCTGCTTGCTCCACATTGGCTACCGACATCACAGGGCCACTATCTCCTGATTGCATTTGGGCAACACAATCATTTTAGTGTGAAACCTGTATGCTGAGAAGTACAGCAGCCTCTAATGTAATTTCAACCATGCACTCATTTTTCTGGGTAAAAGTTGACGATTTTCTAAAAGCTAAACTCGAGTCTGTTGAACATCAGTGTAGTATATTTCAGTGGGTGCTTGTTCAGACCCTTCAAAATAAAATGTGGTAAATATAACCAGCAATTGTACTGGTGAAAAGATCTCAATGAAAATAATTTTTCTATCTTTATTATTCTTTATAGATATTTGTGAAAGAAATATATATTTTTTTAGTGATTTCAGTTATTGAAAATAACAACATCTATCCCATGCAAGAAAAAGCCATTAAAGATCAGTAAGGAAAAAAAGGAAAAAATATCAGGCACTGATGGGTGTGCCAACTGTTATAAATAGCCAGGTTTTTTGTCACTTCTCTTCCTTTTTAAGTTGTTTTCTGCATCCTGTTTTGATGTCGATATGCACTGAAATTGAAACTAATATTGGCATAAACTTGTACAAAATCTTTATGCCTAACATTACTTAATGGTAATTCAAGGTTCAATATTACTAGCTAAATGAAGTCTTGTGGAGTGTATTCATTAAACAAGTACAGATTTCTTTTCCTACAGATTTGCTTGGGCGTTTTTTATTTGGTTTGATTGTGGGTTTTTGTTATTTTTAAAACCCAAGTACTTAATTTTCATTTTTCCTTAGTTTTCTTACTTTCCACCATCTGGATATTGGCAGCTGGCAGTCACTGTTCCAAAAAGCATTTAGATATGGATCCAAAATATAATAGAGGCCCCTTGGAAGATGTCTAGACATTCAAGAGCCTCCAAGATTTATACTTTGAGGGCTGTATTTAGTGATGCCTGTCAAAATGTTTACTCTAGTGTCTTTACCAACATTGATGAAAATACAATATTTAACAAAATAATTGGATATTGCATGGAATTTCGCCATCAGGTAATATCCATTTCCCTAATTAAAGGTATCCCTAGTGTATGCAGCTCCTTATTTTGTTATGTTGATAAGTAAATATAATATTTTGTATTCTTTTATTAAGATATAATGCAACCTTGCAGCCTGAAATTGGCAAGTATGGTTCATTGTGCCAAAATGATTTATATCAGGAAACGTGTCTTGTGCTTCCGAACATTTTGCCATCTCAGGAAGATTGTGTAGATGGGCAATGAGGTGTGTGAAAAGGTTGGAGGAAGAAAAATAACAATACTTCTATTTACCAAAGGGAACTCCGTTGGCAACAATAGTGAATAAACTTCTTTTTGTGTTAGTCTCTTTGGCTTTAATTCCAAAGTGCAGTTTAATTCTTTTTATCTCTGACAGACCATTCATTGTATATCAAGGACAGCTTTAACTGTGGATTGTGCAGCTTTTTATCACAGTAAATGCTGAGAGGACACATGTAAATGATATCTATTGTACTTATTTTTTATATACTGGACATGATGCAAATGCACAACATGCTGAGATCAAATGTCTGTGTGGCTGAAGAAAGAAAATAAAGCAAATTATTTAGTTTTTCAGTAATGCACACTGCTTAGGTTGCTTATTTGTGGGATCTAAGTGTTTAAGGGAATTTTTATTCATTTTGTACTAGGAAAGGTGCAAGGACATTGTACATCTATTGAAAAAAATAATGAGATAATAGTGAGATAAAGAGCTTGAAGAGTTATCTTGGGTCTCAGCATTTTTTGTTATCTTATGTTTTCTTCTTCATTCATCCATGACTCAATTCTTAAACAATCTTACTGTTGCAGTAATGTACACATATTTTTTTCTCACTGTCTTGGCATGAAGAGTATGTGGGAGTTAACCATGAACATTTACTTCCTAATAGGTTTGCCTGTATCAGTGAAAAGCATGGTATAATGCTCAAAAAAATTTTTTTCCCTTTCAGGTTGTCTAAAAAAATATTTTAATGTATTTCTGATTAACCTAAATATTACAATCATATATTACATATTTCACAGAAAAGTTTAACTTCCTACATTGCTGGATTATTGATGACTCAGAACTGACAGCTTTTTACTGTCATGTAAAGATGAAAGCCCACTTCCCAGCAAACAGGGAAACTAAAAATAGCCTCTAAGAGGTATCAGGAATCTTCTACCGAGATCATCTGCACAGATGCACCCATTCCCTTCAGATATGGCTGATATGAATGAACCCTAAGGCTTACCAGTAAGGCAGAGAAGCAATTTTTTTTTTTTTTTTTTTTTTTCCCCTGGAATAGTTTAGTGAGCTGAGATCTTGCTTAGGGAGGTTCTTTTGAAGACATCCCAGAATGGCCTGAAATGAAAATAAGAAATTAAATAAAATATTCCAGTTACAGAGGCATCAGTTCTAAAGTGTGTATTTGAAATTGCATACATTTATTTGAAACCATACCTTAATCAAGATGTCTCATGCTCACTTGTTCTGTGGTGCTGGGTTAATGGTTGTACTTGATGATCTGGAGGTCTTTTCCAACCTTAGTGATTCTGTGATTGATTTTATATTGATCTCTCCTGATTTTAGTTTAATGTAATCCTTCCAGCTTCCTGTTTAAAGCCTGGGGAGAGAGAATTGTGTTCAGGGTCTATTTATCACACTCTCAGGATGAAGTGAGTCTTTCCTTAGAGCCTCTTTCCTTATGCTGTTTGCAGGTCATATTAGGTACAGATGAATACACGGAAAATACAGACTCAGAATAAAGGAGTCTCAGCAGAAATGGAAAGAGTCCAATCCCGTTAACAGCAGTAGATCACTCCTTGTAAGGCTTGCAGGTTAACTATTATGCCCGTTTAATAAACTGCAAGGAATCTTCAGCCTGAGGCTTTTCAGGTTGGATGCCAGGTTGAAGAATACAGCCAGTTGTGATATTTCCTGCAAACTGTTTCTCTGATGATGTTATTCATTTCATGTTCTTCTAGTCCAGATCACAGTGCTTGCTAATATATTATGTATCAGCTACAACATCGATATCCAAGAAGGTCTTAGGCTTGCAAAGGTTCAAGATCTTGCCCGTGTTTGGCATGAGCTGATGCATTTTGCAGCACATTGATCCTTCACGGACGTGAACATTTTTATCATGTGAAACACTTGTATGAAAAACTTGATGCAGAATATTATTTTTTGAGAAATTTGAAGCTCATTTGAAGAAATCTGTTCCATAGATCAGTCTATTACTTCTATTGCACAGAAGGCCAGTGTGGTAGATTTCCAGTATAAAGAGGTACAGACTTGCTGTTCCTCCATGTTAGATGACATAGTGTCTGCCTATCTCATTACTGCTCTGGACAAACAGATGTAATGAAATAAAATTGTATCTGCCTCATGAGAACCTTTGATTTCTTCTGCATACAATTTTGATATGGTAGAACTCCTCTGGAAAGAATTACTTTTGGCTTTAGTTTAGGACAAAGTCAGCATTCCATACTTACATATGCAGAAAGTATTTTATTGAATAGTGTTTCAGGTTGTTTTCATTTGGATATAGAATAGGATTTCATTTAATAAAGTCACAGAGATATTTAGTAAAAAGGGTTACCTAAGTACTGTCATCCAAAGACAAAGCAAATAACAAGAGAGAGTCTTTACCCATTCATAGAGGTTATTGCTTTGCCTAACTTTTCCCTCTCAACCAATTTTCTCCTTTCCTTCTGTGAGTTCTCAGCTTTCAAATTGACTATCTTTTGCCTTTGCACCCTCTAATTTTGTCACATTTTCCTTATTGTCCTCAGCTTGACATCAAAGCTTGCTGCAACTCCTTCATTACAAAGTAGTGATCTTGTGTAAAGTGTAAAAGCATAAACTGATATTATTTTTGATGGAACCCCCCCCCCCAACATTTACTTTTGTTTAACTAAAGAAATAAAAACTGAGGATAATACAGGGAAAATTTCTGTTTTCAGAAGAATAAATTCTTCCACCTAATTTCTCACAGCCATTTTCTGGGCAGGCTTCTTTTACCAGCATGAGCACCTGTTAACTGTTACCAAATTTTCCAGTTGGTTAAGAATGTTCTTGTCCTACCAATATTAAAATGTGATGGAATAATGGATCACCAATGAGGGGGAAGGGCCCCATCCTTTTCCTTAAGCATGGAGGCCAATAACACTGTGAAAGGAGCTAATGGCCAGAGGTACCTCTGTGTTGGAATTCAACTGCAAAAGGGAATTTTGTTCATTGGCACATCCTAGATGTTCTGGATCTGGCAGATTATTTCCCAATCTGCTGTGTCCTGTCAGGATAGGTCCTCATTCCAGTAGTTTTTAGTGGCTCCTTGGTTTGCAAAAAATTTGTAGTCTTCTCTGGTTCTCTAGGAAAATTTTGCATTCTTGATTACTTTTGAAACTTGTAGGACTGTTGGTCTTCACTGGACACTTTTCAGCTGTGCTGGCTCTATTGATCCCATGATTATGGTCTCATTCTGAGTTGTGCATTTGCACTCAGAAATTATTTCTGAGCACACACTGTTACTCTCAAGAAGAGAACTATGCTCTTTTACCCCAGAAGCCTCCCCATTTGAGTCAGGGAGGCAGTCAGGATAAAGCAGATCACCTTTCTGGTGTCCAGTCTCACACCTAAAAGTAATGTAAAATCAGCACTTATACAATGCATGTTGAGCAAACAAATAAAGATCCATGTTTCAAATCAATGAGATGTCAGTGAGATAAAATTCCACTCAAGGGTGCTTCACTAGTGCAAAATGTGTAGGCAATTCATCCATAATGTGGAAATTTTGCATTTTGTGTTTTAGAGTTTGATCTGTGTAATTTTGTTGACTTTTTTTTTTTTAAATCAAAATCATCAATGCCTGCTGTGGGTTTAACTTCATATAATTTGATGAGCTGAAGAAATGTTACTGTGGCTTTCTATCCACCATTCCTTTCCTTCATTGCTGATCAGAGAGGCAAGATGACTTCTATAAATATTTTATTCTCACTATTTTATGCAAAAATGCTGTGAACATTTCTCAGTCACTGCAGTTCTGAAGCAAAGAAGGCATCTTAGGATTTCATCATAAATATTACCTAGGGAAGAAAGGGTGATCCTTGTTTTTTTCCTATCTTACTCAATATGTGAAAATGGCTTATAAAATGCACTGAGATTGGAAGTGAGAAAAGCATTACTTTCCATTTCATTTGGTTCTGGAAAAGCAGAGGAATGTAAGCCAAGTGTTTTCTACTGCAAAGAAAATTCAGTCTCACTAATAGTCTTTCTAAGTGTTTAGTGAAATCGTCTTGGTGGCACTAGTTATTAACTAGGCCCAGTGCAGCATGAGCTGAAATAGAATAATTGGTAATTCATTGTAAACATGACTAGTTTTATGTCCATTTTTCATTTCTTCTTGACTGGGGTTTAGTATTTATACTCCAAAGTAATTGGCTCCCTTCCTGTCTTTCAGCTGTGAGGCTTGAGGAATTTCTTTTCCTGAGTAAGGTGTGTGTCCTGTATTTAAAGTGTCCACTTTGGGGTTTGTGGAAAACTCTTTGTTTCAAGCAAAAAAACCCCAAAAAACAAAACAAAACAAAAAAAACCAAACAACAACAACAACAAAAAAAACAAACAACAACAACAACAACAACAACAACAACAAACAACAAAAAACCCCCAAAACAAACANACAACAACAAAAACAAAACAAAACAAAACAAAACAAAACAAAAAACCCCAAACAAACAAAAAAACCCACCAACAACCAAAAACAAAAAACCCAACAACAACCCCCCAAAAAATGCAAAGGATCTAATTTCAAATTACAGCAATCAAGTTTCAAATTCAGGATACAAGACACAGAATCAGACTTTTCAATGCTTTCTGAGCGATTATAGTTTGCATGGTAAAAAGTGGAGATAAAGGAATGTGTGTTTAATGTGAAAAACATCTCATAACAACAGATAAAATAATTGAGCACAGAACAGGAACATGCCAAAGATTAATATGATATTGTGGCATGTTAATTTTGACTGGATGCCAGGTGCCCACCAGGCTGCTCTACCAGTTCCCATCCTCAACTGGACAGGGTGAGAAAATATGACAAAAAGCTCATGAAAAAAGATGAAGGACTGAAAGAGATCACTTACCAGTTAGTGTCATAGGTAAAACATCCTCAGAGTGAGAAAATTAATGGAATCAATTGACAATTGGTAAGAGAATAGGATAATAAAAACAAATCTAAAATACACCTTCCTCCCTCCTTTCCTTCTTACCAGACTCAACTTCACTCTCAGTTCCTCCACCTCCTCTGACCAGGCAGTGCCCGTGCACAGGGAATTGGAGTTGAAGTGAATTCATCCCACTTTGTCTCTGTTGCTCTCCCCTCCTCAAACTGCTCACTCCACTGTAGGGTCCTTCCCACGGGACACAGTCCTGCATGCACTGCCCCAGCAGGAATACTTGCCACAGGGTGAATTCCTCCAGGAAGAGGCTGCTTTAGCATGGATCTCCCATGGGATCCCTGTCAGCAAACCTGTTCCAGTGTGAGCTCCTCTTTACAGGGCCAGGAAAACTGCTCCAGTGTGAGGTCTCCACAGGGTCACAGCTTCCTGCAGGGCACCTCTGGCTGCATGTGGGTAACTCCTCCACTGTGTACCTCTGTAGGCTGCAGGAGAGCATCCTACCCCCCTCACCATGGTCTGCAGGGGAATTTCTGCTCCCGAGTGCCTGCAGCACCTCCTGCCCCTCCTTCTTCACTGGTGTCTCCAGGGCTGTTTCTCTCACATATTTTCACACTTCTTCCCCAGCTACACTTGTGTAGCATTTTTTCCCCTTCTTAATGTTATCCCATGGGCACTGGCAGGGTAGCCCATAAACTCAGCCTTGGCCAGTGATGTGTCAGTCCTGGAGCTGTGTGGAATGGCTCTGTTGGACAAGGGGAGAGCTTCTGGCATCTTCTCACAGAATGCAGCCCTCTGGCCCTCCCACTACCAACAGCTTGCCAAGTACACCCCACACGTGTACAGTGAGAGAGCAACCTTCAGAGAAACCCCCCACCCAGCCTAGGTTACACATTCTTCCCTTTCCACCCTCCTGTGTGTCACCAAAACTTTCTATATGGTGAAGTGGTCTTTCTAGAGGTAAAAATTTCTGTTTCCTGCTTTTTTTTTTTTTTTCCCCTTCTGTTTGAAAGCTAAGAAAAGGTCAGAGAAGGAGAAAGAGCTTGTAAGGTTTAATGGGTGGGTTAAATATGAACATGATCAGGGTGTTTGGAGTTTAAGGCTTCTCTATGGTAAGGATCAAAAAAACCATGCTTTAATTGATTAATAATGCTCACAATGTGCTATTGTAATGTCATTACAACCTAGTGCTAAAACCTTCCTCTTCATGTAGCAAAATGTTTCCCATAATTCAAACATTTAATTTTTTTTATTAAAACAAGGTCTTCTAGTATCCTATATGTCCTAGTATATTATACTTTTCATATGCATAGTATTTTCTCTTTTCTAAAGAGCTTTACAGAAATTTTTTCAATAAGTACCATTTCCTACATGATGGTAGAGGATGTCTTTGTGAAATGAATGCATTCAAGTTGATTCTTTTTCTTCATTTTGCAAAATGGCAAAAGAACAGACTTGCAAACAACATCTAAGATACTAGCTCATCTACAAATAATTCTTGAAGTAAAGGAGAGTATTGGAGGCAGAAGTAACTGGTGAAAAATATGTTCCTTTGCATCTTGTTTTAAAGGAAACTATTTACTAGAAACTTAAATTCCCAAAATGGTACCTGGGTTTTACTGTATTATGGTTCAGCTGGTAAAATGCATCACTAGTTATAGTTGGATTTTCTGTTAATTTTCACTACTTGTTTCTTCCAGAGGGACCTGGTATATTTTTAAAGCATTAAAAAAAGCTTACAACTAGCTTATTTTCATTCCTTTATGCATTACAAATCAACCTTTGAAAAAGGTAGAATGCATCTTTAGTTGGCATAAATTCACTGTCCTTATTGACTGCAATAAACGTTTACAATTTATATCACTAAGTGTCTGGACAGGGAGCTTTCCTTCAGCTGTAAATATAGGAAATACACCATAATAATACAAGAGGTAAACTGTGAATCCAATCAGTGCTTCCCTTTACTTGTTCAGAAAGAAATATAATCATGAGTTTAAGAGTACATGGTATAACTTACATTTGAAGAACTTAATGTCCAATGTGTTCTCATAGAAGGCTCAATGATTACAGTTTATTCACTGAAGTAATTGTGAACATGTAATTATTTCTTCCATTACTAATAATTACCTACCCATTTTACTTAGACAT
This sequence comes from Chaetops frenatus, assembly GCA_013400775.1. Taxonomy (NCBI): domain Eukaryota; kingdom Metazoa; phylum Chordata; class Aves; order Passeriformes; family Picathartidae; genus Chaetops; species Chaetops frenatus. Next base: position 262,976 of record VZTR01004989.1, read on the forward strand.
TAAAACCAAGACAAAAAAAATTAAATTAAGGCAGCCTGAAAAAGGGAAAAAAATGATGTTCTTTAGTTGTGAACTCTAAAATGAAATATACAGAGCCAATGGGCCAAAAAATTGCTTTTGCTAAACAGTTACATAACCCTCATTTCTTATTTTGACTTTCTGTAGAACTTCAGTCAAATGGAAATCTGCATCTTTAGCCTTTTTTTTCTGAATTCACTTTCTTGCCTAGTATCTCATTATATTTTGCAACATAGTGTGTGCTGTGTAGAGTGCTGTTTTTTGTATCAGTGATCTTCTCTTATGAATATTGATACCATTACCCATGCATAGAATTGTAGCTGTGAAGATGGAACTTCTAAAGGTGTCTATATATATGAAAGAACAAGTCCTACTGAAAACCTTAGTCTTTAAACAGAATAATTATCAGCTTGCAATGAATGCCATTACAGGGAAATATAAAACAGTGCTATAAAAATCACTGATTGCAGTGTAGGTTCTTTGGGACAGGGACTCTTTCTTGGACTATAAAGTTGGGAAAGAAGTTAGGATCCACAGTCTAGTTTGTCTAGATGAGAATATTATTAATTCCTCTTACCTAGGACCCACATAAATAAGAAAACCTAAGGCAGATTCACGCCACATTCCCTTCTCTTTATTTTAAGATAGAGGGTTGAGGAAGAGAGAAGACTTTAGGACAGTAAAATGTTTAGCCTCCAACTCTCTCTGCTTTCTGACAAAGTTGTCTTCCAAATCCTTGTCATAAGAGAACTGGCAAACTCTGGATGTATTTACTAGGCCATGCCACAGACCTGATTACTTTAATACAAAGAGTAGGGGAGCAGAGATTCCTTCTAACCCTCCAACCCCCCGCCCCACCTCCCCACATCCTCCCATGGCAATGGGGAACTGAACATTGTTAATTGTTTTTCATACAGGAAAAAAAATCAGCATTCTCTCTAAAGCTTTCTTCTCAAGAAAACCTGAACTGAAAGCAAAGTTAAGTGTATTAGTTAGTCTGATTTTTGGATAACCTAGTTCCAAGCAATAACTGCATGAAGTTTGTCTTTGCAATGGCAGTTTACAGTGAAGTATTTATCCTGAAAAATAGGACAAATCATAGACAAACTTTTTTTCCTCTGAAATACACTGAAACCTATTAAGTAAAGGAATGATTCTGTGAATGTGATAGCAGTATAGCTCTTCAGAGTAAATAAAAAACAATTACAGGAACTTTTTCGAAAGGTTCACGGCAACATTTCAGCATCATTGCCAACTTTATGAGTATTTTTCAGTATAATTTATTTTAAACACCATGGGAGGAATCAATTGTGACAAGTAGGAGGACTAGTTATTGAGATGTCATCAGATTGCTCATAATCATATATTTTCCCTGTAGCTTTGTGCTTCAGTTCACACTCTTAAAGTCCATTCACACTTTAATGTAATTAAACCTTTGCTGTATCTGTTTGGCAGATTGTATTTGATTACACCAACTATGGTATTTTAAAATAAACCTAGTGTGATAAACCTAAAACATGTCCAGATCTGTTTCCAGCATCCATTCTTCTCATTCTTCAGTTTCCTTAAGAGAGCCTAGGTACTATTCCCATGCCCCAAATTTCTCTTATTTATTCATACTTACCTGTTAAAATCCCACAGCTGCACCAGTTATTTGAGTAGTGCCAACCAACCTGATAGTCAGGTCATGCTTCCCTCTTGTACTGGATTTCTTGTCCAAAGTTAAGGAGGAAATCCTAAATGGAGCTACAGCTTTCTCCCTCCAACATGCTTGTTTAGGTTTGTTTTAGGTTTTTTGGCTTTTTTTTCCTTTTTTTTTTTAACGTCATTGAGGTGGTGAAAAGGCATTTTTCAAAAAACACCTGATCTGAGACAGAACACCTTCAGCAGCAGTAAAAATTAAAGAAGGAAAAAGTAAAAACCTGTTTTGAGGCATCTCACCTCACTAGAGACAGCATTTCTGGGTTTCATTTGTCACTAGAAGGTGATATTTCCTTTTCAAATGTTGACTTCCATTGGATGAAAAATAAAGAGCAAAGAGAATATGTGCTCAGATTCCAATTTTTTTAACTTTTCCTTCATTTTTTTTTATGGATCACTACAAGGTCTCAATTATGAAGCCAAATCATGCACTCTCTCTGACAAATGCATCAAGGCTTGACAACTCTTCTGGTCAGGTTTCTTTTGTGTGTGATGAAATTTCTGCACTTATTCAGGCAAACTGAAAGCATCACTGTTGATTAGTGATTTAGAAGGCTTTTATACTGAAACTATGTGTATGTGAATTTAAGTGAGGCTTTTGTCATCTGTGAAAGATACTCTGGCTTATAAAAATTGAATGTGTCATGGAATTTAGTTTTTATCAGATGAGAAACAAAATACAAAGATAAAGAAAAATAAGATCCAGATAGGTTTGTTGAAATTATCTTGTATTCAAATAATTATTTGACACTTTATCTGTGCTAAGTTCTCCCTTCATTAGTCAGTCCTTCATTCCTAAACTAGGTAAACATCTTTTTATTCAATACCTCCATTTATCTTTAACACTAGAATTCCTTTCAAATAAAGAGAGTGATATCTAAATTTAAGGGGTTTTGGCTTAATTTTCCTTGAGGGAAAATTATGTGTGGAATTTGATAGATTTCTTTGCAGAAATGACAAGTGACAGTGATCCAAATGAACAGTTAATACAATATATTCTGGCTTCTTTGTTCCTTGTTTGTCATGATACAACAGACATTATGTTATTTAGAGTTCTACTGAAAATCTGAAATGTCAAATAGATTATCTTCCCATAAAAATATGTTGTGATCCAACACCATTTATCTTCATCAAAGGTAATATTATCTGTTTTCTGTATTTACTTTTCATAGTGATGTACAGATTGCTAATAAATCTAAAACAGGAATACAATCAATTTATTTTTATTTTTTTAATTGTTTCATGTCTTGCCTATTACTACTAGGCAAGACTACTACTATGTGGTCTGGTTTCAATATTCTGTGCTAAGCCAGTAGTATTTTAATTTGCTATTATTTTTCATTTTACAGAAATTCTGGCATGTGTCCTGCCCAAGCCCTTTTTCTTTGCACATCTCAGCAGCTTGGCTTTAGATCTCATGTACCATGAAGGAGAAAGTTTCCCTATGTCCAGGTGACTTCTTATGGAAAATAAAAGCTACAAACCACAAACAAAAAACGCCACAAAAAACTGAAACACAAACCATTTTAAGATTCACCTCTGAATATAGGTGATTTACTGAGATTCAAAATCCTGAGTTCTTGCAATAAGCATACCATGACTTTTAAAAACATGTTCCTGAAGGATGACAGGACTGCTCTGTGATCTCTGGGACATGGAGTATGTTAGTATTCAGAACATCTTATTTTATATTTGTCATGCCTTGGCAGAGAATAGAGTGCCAGATGTGGGAGGTCTGATGCTTTTGACACTGAGAGAAACCCTAAATCATCAGTACGTCTAAGACAACCAGAACTATTTAATCTGATCATTCAGTTTTAGATTTCATCCTTTCAGCAGTTAATGGATTGCTTACAAATCTTCTGAATGGCAATGCACAGCTCAGACACAAGAATAGTGGACATTTAATGTTAAAGTTGTGCAACTCAAACTTTAGACATTTGAGTTCACTGGTTATTAAAAACTTCAGGCACACAAGCAGCATTCAATCTAAATTCTGTAATTACACATGGTGTTCCTAAGTACAAATAGATCCTCCTGAGACACAGTCAAGTTGCTTGCTTAACAAAATCTTTAGTTAACCCTGCATATTTCCATTAATTCCAAGGGAGGAAAAAAAATTCCTAAGAGATGTAGATGTCCAGTTAATCAAAAATGTTCACAGAAATTGTAGTAAAAGAAGGGTTCCTGGAGGCTGTTGGATAAGGCTCTGCTTCCATCCTATTGTAACAGCTTTCCTGTTCAGTGGAGGTGTCCTTATCTTTGAAAAACTCCCAGGAAAGCAGATCCACAGCCTCACGATTGTAAAAATCCACTTCTACCCACATTTTGAATGTGAGAATTTTCTGATAGTTGCTCTATTCCTTCCCCTACCCCCAAGAACGAATCTCAAGGAATGTTCGGGTCTCTGAGGTAGATTGAGCTTTGTCTGCTAGGCTGGTTGTTGCATGGACATGCAGAACTGATCTGTCCTTTTGTGAAATTAGTGCCACTTCTTGTCAGACTTAATTATGCATAATATTTGTATATTTTTGTGTCCTAATGATTACTGTGGTAAAGAGACAACTCATCCTTCTAAATGCTGTCACTCAGGTGTTAGACTCTTCAGAGAGACTAATTAACCTGAGCAATCTGGCATGAAATTCTGGTCTACTCCATTTTTAAAATCAGTGAATCACCAAAATAGCTGGTAGAGGGCAGTTTTATCCTCATTTCTTTTGCAAACTGATTCCTCCTTCATTCACTGTGTGATGGTAAAAAAGTTGCTTAAAGCAAATATGACATTTAAATAATTCTGAAGAACTGATAATTATGTATTAAAAAAAACAAAACCCCCAAAAAACCAACAAATGAACAAACAAAACCTTCTATTCTACTGGCATTTAATAATTCTTAAATTTTTTTTTTGAATGACAAAGTTTCAAAGAGATGTTGAAATACTGGGAGAAATTTCAAGACTGGAAAGTCTCCAAAAATTCGTGTCAGAGATCTGTCAGCACTTTTCTATGGTATTAAAAAAAAATTCTATAAAACAAGAGGTATAGTGATCCTTACTCCTTCATTTAAATTAACTTATTTTCTTAAACAAATTTTATTTTTTGTTGTTTGTCTGATTGTTTTTTTGTACTTGAAAGTAAAACAACACCAACAACAAGAGGTTTTTGTGACAAGAGTACTTTCTCCATTATAGTGGATATGATTGTGGTGAAAAGGGATCTTTGGTGTACATCACATCTTCAGGGGAAAGGGCAGATGGTGTCCTGAACTTTAGTATTTCAAAGCTGACCAACTGGTAATTCTGTATGAATATTTTGCAGAGTCAGAGATTTGTTAGGCAGAAGCTGAATAGTCAGGGATGGATTTTTGAGTGCTGCAGTTTGTTTATTTATTACAGGATATTTTCCAAGAATTTAATCAATTAAATCTTCCTGATGGTAAGTTTTGGGATGATCTACTCAGCCTCTATGGCATCATTTTTTAATGAGTAATCAGGCACTTATTTGCTAAGCTTGTCTACATGTCTACACCACAAATCTTTAAGAAATTGTCTGGTGGCACCTAATTTTAATAGTAAACCAATGTAGACTAAAACAAAGGTTTTTTTTGAATATAGATATGGCACCTGCATTATTACAAAAGAAATTTATTTGAACTACTGTATTGCAGTGAATAGTAAATGAAATTATGAAAATGAATGCTTAAAGTCGTCATTCTTTTTAATACACACTGACATGAATGCAAATATCCATGATGTAGGAGGAAAAATCATGAATACTGAAAGTTCCAACATGGCTGGAAGTGGGAGCTAGAAAACAGGATTAGCTGTCAGGCAAACATTTTTATAGAGTGATTGTTTAACCTTTGGAAGAATGATTGTGGTGAGTTCTCTTTTATAACAAAGATGACTGTGTGGGTTTCAGGCGGCCAAGGTCAACCCACCACAAGGAGTTTTTCTTCCTAAAAATATTTTCCAGTTTGGATTGAAAAAAAAAAAAAAAAAGCTAGTTTTATATTTGTGTTTGGATTTTAATGG
>VZTR01004989.1:278320-292305 GCA_013400775.1 Chaetops frenatus
TTTTTGGTGGAATAGACTTTGGAGCTGAATCAGAGTTCAGGATAAATGATAAATTTTGGAAATATTTTATATTTGCTCAAGAACCATGACAAAGGAATTTATTTGACTTATTCGTACATGAAACTGCTGTGACTCAAATTCTCTTAAACCACAACCTCTGTTCTGTTTAGATGTCAGGGTGTCTTGGAACATGTGATTTCATTGTTTTTCTTGAGAATTTCTGACTGTCAGAGGAAGTACCTGGAATAAATGACTTTTGTCAATATGCAGTTTACTGTTTAGAAGGTATAGAAATTAATTAATCTTACAGATTTCTTTCTGTTACAGATTGACATGAAATAGAAACCACTGTGAATTCCAGACTGGTACAGCTTTTAGAAACAAATTTAGCAGAACGTAGCACCTTTTAGGTGACTGATAGCTGTTTCTTTTTTAATTTCCTTCTTATGGAAGTTATGTAATAAATTCTACTTCATAACTCAGGATGACTGAAAGAATAATTTTAGCTCTGAAGTGTTTTTAAACCTAAACTGGTCAAGAAATTAGATGGATTAATTAATTTCTACTGTCAGGGCCAAGGACTATCAGTGTATGTAACCTTGCTGACGTATAATTTAGTAATTTTTCGAAGAATAACTTTTTAAAATTCTCTGTATATCCCTTCCATTTTTAAGTCTTTGGAAAGGTCTGCCTATTGCAAAGAATAAAATTTCATCCTTCTAGGGAAATGCTGAAGTTCTGCCAGTAACACAGACCAGCACTAACCTGCAAAAGATGAAAAAAGTCAGGATAAATGTAATTTATTTCTGACAGCTGCATAAATTAGAAAGAAGTTTCCTGACAAATGAACATTATTACATTTTTTCCATACAGCCAAAGTTTTACCCAACCAGAATGAAATTATGTAGGTGAAAACAGTGGAACTACTGACATAGGAACAAATATACATGAATTCCCATTTACTGAATAGGAAATATTTTATGTTTGGTGAAGCCTTTCGAAAATATTTAGCTTAAAAGAAGATGTCATTCTCCTGTTCAGAATTTTTGTAAGGCACAATTAATTCTGAACTAAAAACAAACAAACAAACAAAAAAGAACAGTGCATAAGGAAGACCTGGGCTCTTTCCACACACAGCAAATCCTGGAATGTGCTAAACCATCAGAACTCTTATGAATCATGCCAAGAATTGTGCTACAGGTTCCAGAAATTCTGTCCCTTGGTAATAATTCCTTTAAAGAATAAACATATCTTCTAAAATGTCATGCTCTAATAACAAATATGTGGCGGGTAAATTAACCATAGATAATTTGGGAAAAATCTGAAACAATTCTTCTCCAGAAACCAAGCATAGTTCTTCCTATTTCCTCTCTGTACTTCCTCATCTTCAGTTATGTTTCTTTTTAATTCCTCTACATTTGAAATTAAATTAAGTAAATGAAAAAAATGCATGAGAAACCATGTAAAAAATTACTTACCAAATATACATTCCAGACTATAGTATGAGAAATAAAATGAACACTGTAGCAGAAAAACAGAATAAAATGCATTATACAGATATTTTTTATGAAAACAGAAAATATACTCAGGTAATCATAATTCCCCATGTATGTTTTTTATATAATGTACCATTTTAGAAGAGTCTTTTATATAATATTTGTATCATTATATTTATTACTTCTTCATTTTGCCCCAATGGTCCCATCATTTACTCCTGAATAAGCAAATAACAATATTTCTGAAAAAATTACTTTGATTTGGGATTCTTACTGAAAACAAGTTCATTTCATCTGAATCTTCAGTGTTTGTTTGTATTAGGCAAAGCCCTTTATGTAGGGTTGATAAGCCTTCATTCTGCTGATCTGTAAAACCCTTTAGGTAAGTTGATTTATGATCAGTGGTCAGTCTTTTAGATAAAACCTAGTTTGCATGTTTGCATGTCTGTGTTTTCACAGCTGGTAAGGGCCATGAATTTCCATCAGGACTGTTTGGAGTATTGAAAACTGACCAGTTATTAAATCTCCAGTCTTCTCTTCCTCATAAATAGGACATTAAAAAATGTGATTAATCTTTATTAATATAAAACCAAGAAATTGGTATAAGATTTATGAGGTTCTGATTATGATTTCTGTAAATTGTAACTGACATCAGTAGAGATAGCTGGATTTTCTTTTTAGGGATATATCTGTCTTAGATAATCAAATGGACACATACAGAAATAAAAAAAAAAAATGAGCTGGTCTTTAGCAAACTATGATTCTTACCAATTTCCTCTTTTCATTCTTCTCTCTTCTATCCTATCCTCACTTGTTTTGCTTTATGATTATTCATTAATTTTTGCCCTTCAATCTCTGGTTGAGAAACCATTTGAAGAATACCAGTATAAAGTTAATACATTAAATATTTACAAAATACTTCATCTTCATTCCTAATTTTAAGACTGCAGGAAGTAGAAAATACATGCATGATTGCTGCCCGATCCGAAGAAAACACAAAACAACCGAAGTCGTTTTATGCGGTGCTTTATTGAGGGCCCGGGGACCTGTGGACTCGCGTCCTAAATCAGAGTCCCGAAGTTAGAGCATTTCACCATAGCTTATATACTTTTCAAAGACAGGATTCCTTCAAGGTTATGAAAAATCATTATCTTACAAAGCCAACATGCATTTTCAAACAGAGACAGCCTGGTTCCTGCTTGCCTGATACAATTCTGCTAGTNGATGTTCCTTTGGCCAAATCTCAGTGAGTAGTTGTGAACTTCTAGGAATTAGTGAATATCAGTAGACTCCAGTACACACCATTCAAACCAAAACCTTGCCACCTGAGATTTTTTCCACCATATTTTGTGTTTCATTTGTTCTTTAGTTATGACAATATGGTGCCAAGATCATTTTGTTCAATGCAAATATCCATTTGCATCTCAGAGAAACTTTTTGTATTTAAATATTGCTTTGAGCAATTTCTTTTGCTTTCTATCAATGTTTCTTTTCATTTACATCAACTACTTTGACTTTCTTGTAGAAAGTTTATATTTGGTTAGACCTTCACACTCAGGTAATATCTGGTTCAAGCTTATGATGCCACTACGATATATTTGATTTCTCTTTAGTTAAAATGAAAAGAAGAAATAAGAGAGAAGTACCAGATGTGTCAGAGTCTGCACTTAGCAGTGCCTTTCTTTGAATTCAGTGCTGCTGTTTGGAATGCTGTGGAAATAAGTGTATAATGTCTGCATGTAGGAATCTGAGTTGCACACCCTTAAAAAACCTGGCAAGGGATGAGCTGCATCATGAAATACCTAAATGTCTTTAGCAGTCTTGGCCTTGTTACTCCAGAATTTATCTAATGAAAGAAATAGTTATAGTGAAATGACTCAAGAAAAAAATATATGTTAATAGGTGCAAAAATTATATAAAGGTGCATGCGTTCTTTGTAGGGGTGCATGAACCCTCTGTTAGTCTAAGTATAAAAATCTTATGGATGTAAGGTGAAGATTCCAAAATGACCTAAACACTCATGAGCTCTTCTGTTAGACGACCTTCATTAGTACATTTCATAACTAACTTTAGAAAATATTACACTGTGACAAATCTAGTTTTCATAAGTTAATGAGTTTCTTTTTTAACTTGCTAAATTAACACCATAACTGTACAAAAGATTACAACGGCATAATAGAAGCATTAATTTAGTCTTAATTATTTAAATATGTTTCTCAGAAGTAAGAATAGCTGTAAAAGTAAATATCATCGCAAGATGAACAAAGCATTTCAGAATATTATTGCATATTCTTATATTTTGGGGTCTGAATGTACTTTGTAAACATAGCCCTAAGCTGTGCTGCCAAGATTTTCATGCAAAAATCTGTTATGGACTTATTTATTCCAGAGGAAAAAAAAAAAACAAAAACAAAAAACGGAATGAGTGCACATCCATTTATTTGCGACCTTTATTCCCCTCCCTTTTCTGACAGCAGTCACAAAGTAGACAGAATGCAGTCCAGGGAAGAAAAAAATCCTTCTGTAGGTAGCTTTTATTTTTCTCCAAAAAGTTATTTCCATATTTCTGCAGTATTTAAAGTACAGGTCATGTAGCTCAGCCCTATCAAGCCCCATGAATTAGGACCATTTCTTTCCCTGTTGCATCCTTGCAGTGCCTGCAGTTCAAGCTTGCCCAATACTGCACAGTGGTGTCTCACTGGATGGAGTGAGTAAGACAAGGCACCATTTGTGTCTTTGTTTTTCTTGCTAGGTTATTGTGAGGAAGAAGAATCTCTCTCTGTAGCAAAGCAAAGTTCATTTTTGAAATGAATAAGGATCTGGCCAAGTTGCCTTTGATTCAAATTATATTGAGGAAGAAATGGGTAACAAAATCAAGAAAATAAAGGTGCATTTATTTTTTCCTTTATTTTTGCCACATTTTTAATATACCCTTTTTTTCCCCTTCTATGAACTAGCTGCAAAGTGTACTCTATACCCAACATTCACATTTCTGCCTAATGAGTGGGATTCTTTCTGTGTTTGGAAATGTGTTTGCTTTCACAGTAGAGAGCTCTTGCCTGAGTTGAAAAATTAACTAAACTGCAACTGCTTTGCCAATTAAGTTTCAAGAAATTGCATGTGGTTCTGCTTTATAAAAACTTCAACCTAATACAGTTACAGCCATATAAAGTTTATTCTCCAATCTCAGCTGTCACGATCACCAGCTTCTTTAAATGGAGGATCTCTTCACACTTGATTTTTTGATAAGTTTGCAGTACTACTGTACCTGCATGACTTCAAGTTGTTCTGTAGAAAATAATGAGATGTTTGTGTTGCATTATGGAAGAAAAACCACAGCCCACAGGTCCTGAACCCTGAAAAGAACTTCCAGTACTGGCAGACTCTGCCAGACCCCAACCTGACCATTCTGGTTTGGGATGAGAACTATACTATAGCATGCTTACCTAGACTTGGCTGTGGAATTATCTGAAAATCTCCATTGGTAATTTAGAGGCAATAAAAAAAAAAAAAAAGGGAAAAAAAAGTCACTGGTGCAAGATCAAATATTTTATTTAATATTAAGCACTGAAATGTTTGTATTGTTAGGCAGATTGTGAAAAATCCTTTTCTGAAAAGGGAAACACTGCATCCTTGGTAGCTTAAAGTGTATTTTCCTGTCAATTAAAGGTTTAATTTAGGATTTCGTTTGGGTTGTTTCATTTAGGTAAGGTTGATGTGCACATCTAGTTTAGAAGAGAGTTTTAAATTAGAAATTAGAAAGATAAGTAGACGAGCAATACATTGCTCCTGAGGAGAGTACAGAATCAAATCCTAAACAAATAAACACAAATTTTTACGGCACATCAACAATTTTCCTGGAACAATCAATGACTATGATGAAGTAGAATGTCTTAAGTGCTTTCTATATTGCTTTCTGTATTTATTATTAAGATATATTTGTTCATTTTAGAGGTGAGTGTTGCTTGAAATAATCCTTTCCAAATCACAGATTATAGAGCCGATGTATCTGTTCTGTTCCCTACCATATGGAAATGCTTAAAGCAATACATTTTACCAGAATGCTTTATCTCCAGTGCTTTCAGTACTACTTGCTCTGTGATTTCTTGAAGTATTCATTAATTAAGAAAGCATAATGCAAATTATTGAATATCAGACTAAGACTACAGTAAATGAATCTACCTTTAAAAGGAGAAAAAATGCTATTATTAGAACACTTCTAACTTAGTTTAAATTATTTGCATAGCTGTAATTAAGTTATAGTGCACTTCATTTCTGCATTAAAATTAAGTAGAATAAAATTAACACTTTTTAATAACATCAAATTAAATTTCATTAATGAGAATTTAATCATCATGTTTCATATTAGATATAATTAGCTAATGATCTATAAATGTGTATGAAACACACCTTAACAATATAACACTTTACATAATAACTAATCTAAGCCCAAGAAGTAATTAAGAAGATGTCATATATGCCATATTTCACTGTCCATAAGAGAAGACAATTGAAGCTCTGATAAAATATACAATATTACATTTGACTTGGCCTGCCTAAAGCCCTCTCTACAATTATTCATGCTTTTATTTGGTACTATTTAAATCATCCTAATGGTCTTGTATTTCTTTGCATTTCTGGTTTTATAATTTGTGGCATGTGAGGAAATAGTATCTGTTGTGGGTTACTTCATTAAACTGCTGCACAGACTATGCTGGAGTTGTTGGCTTTAGTTTTCTTGGTTTGCTCTTTACATTAAGAATTTTCACCAGATAATTTATTTTATTAAAATAAAATTTTTCTCCAAGAGCATTTTGTGATTTCTTTGATGAATTTCTGCAGATTCTCTGGTTACAATTACTTCTTAAGATTGGTGGAAAAAAGAAGTTCTATTTAGTTAATTGCACCAGTGCTGCCGTGGGATTTCAATTTTGATAACACTGTGAGCTAAACTACCATGCCAGTCTGCTGAAGTCCTGTCATAATTACACTTGGTTTCTCCTGTCATCAATGAAAACAAATCCATGCAAATTCTAAGAAACCAAATGCCAACACTTTTTTTACTATTTCCTTTTGAAATAATAGATTTGATGGAAAAAAAAAATATTGTTGAAATGTATTTTTTAACTTGCCTCCTCATGTTCTTATCTTAGTTAATAGAATTTTGTGACATCTGTAATTCAGATATTTAAAAACTGTGTGGACATGGTCCTGGGCAGCCAGATCTGTGTGGCCCTGCTTGAAGCCCTGACTGATCTCCTGAGACACCTTCTGACCTCAGACATCCTGTGATTCTCTAATTGCTTTGGTACCACCTTGTTGTTAATATCTCATGCACTATCAGAACTTCAACGTGAGATAAGCACATTCTGTCAGCTGTCTCTGATTAGATGCTGTGAAGCACCATGTTAAAACTGAGAATCTTGTTTGATTTTAATAAGATGCACCTGTCCTTGAAGCTGTCCCATCAAAAGACAGGACAGCCCTTTAGTAAATATATTGCTATTCAGGGCAGAGTTTGCACACTGGTATTTCATTTTTAACCTCATCTTTACCTTCTTTTCTTCATTGATTTATCTCTCTTTGGAGGCTGAAACAGAAATTGAATCTTTCCTTTGCACATATTTTAGTATGTTTTAAAGTTATATATTTCATTACTTAATAAAGATTTAGAGAAGTAAAATTCATTAATTGATTCAGACATGTTAGACAGTTTTTAAAATGTGTATAGTTATATCATATCACTCATGTCAAGCCTTGCTTAGAAAGCCTTAGTAACCAAAATCATCATTAGTCTTAAAGAAGGAGAGCAATGATTTTCTGGTGCTATAAATGGCAGCTAAACATCTCTATCATATTTTAAATAATTCAAAACTGTTTCTCAATTAAAAATTCTTAAGATTGCTTCTAAATACTAGCTGGTACTGCATAAAGTGACATTTAGGCACAAAAAAATAATCATTTATTACTTTAAAAATTAAAAATTACTTTTAAAATTTTTGTCTCAGAATAAAGCATGTTGCTTCTCCATTATTGCATTGAAAGGAAAATATTTTTAAATTCGTATAATAGTTTCCCTCATCATAAATATTTTCTCTGTAATTCCCGCATCATAGAAAGTGCAGCTATGTAAAACTGAAAATTTACTGCTAAAATTTCACCACTTCATAATAACAGAATTGGATGTCCAAGTGTGCTTTGGGTTTCCATTCACTTCACACTGCTTTCCCTAACCTAACAAATTTGAATGTTATGCTTTCATAAATGTTGTGTTTGGATTCTCAATCACAAAATGTTGCATTCTCTGATTTTTCTAAGAGCCTTCATCACCATCCTCAGAAATCTTGTATCACAGAGCAAAGGCACAGGTAGCAATTCATTACAGATTGTGTCTAAAGTGGGTGCAAGACGATTAGCACAGGAAAAAAGTGGTCCATTAAGGGGTATTGAAACCAGAGCTTATAACCCCTGTTTTGGGAAGTCCTTGAGTGGCTGGAAGGGCTGACTGGAGTTGTGCTGGGATGTGACTGTTCCTACAATGGGATACTCCAGCAGCTCAGCCTTGGTGCCCAGGTCTTACCCTTGGTGGGAGAAGCCCAGCTCTCAGCCCCCTCCTGATCCTGTGCCTGGCTGTTGGGACTCTTGATTTGTGACAGCTGAGAATCGTCATTCTGTGAGGCCAGGGAACATCTTGTCCTCAAAACATGGTTGTAATCAGCAATCACTCGGTTGAGAGTGTGATGATAATCATTTACTTTCATCATGGACTTACAGCAAGAGATCAGACTTTTTTTTCTCCTCAAGACATTTGAAGGGTGCAATTTTGTGCATTGATTAGGGTAAAACCAGCTTATGTACTGTGAAATGTTTTAGAAAATCTATGAGAGGAAGCATTTCTCTGGTCTGGAATACACATTTCACCTTCTGAAATTAAAATGGGGGGAAATATAGATGCCATTGTCCATTACAAATTATATTAATGAGGAACATTGATTTTATATAGCTTTTCCTCTTTTTCAGAAAATAAAATTAGAAATAATTAGTTCATAGTAAAGTTTAGCTGGAGGAAAAGAAGACATATGTTCATAATTATATGTATTTGAAAAACGAGCAGAAGATGTTGGCAAACTGCACAACTTTAATTTCAGAGTTTATTTGCAGGGATGTACTTTCACCCTTTCATATGCCTTTGTGGGGCCTGAACTTCTAGCTCATCATGGGAGATGGAGGGCAGGGTGTGAGCTGTGGTGCTGGGTTTCTCCAAGCCAGAGCAGGACCTGATGGGTTTGGTGTGAGGTGTTTGGTTTCCAACATGAAGAAGCATAGGAGATTAAAGGATAGGATATTAGACAATACCAAATTTTCTGCATAGCAATGTGTGTACATTTGTTTGGCATTCAGTGAAAGTTAAAATGTTTCCAGTTCATCCAGAATTATCACCCATATTCTCTGCAGTTCAATATTGCACATACTTCAGAGATGTCTGTTTCTTGTTGATTTTTAGCTGCACAATTATACCAGCAACATGACTGGGCATTGGATTTCACTACTTCTCCAAATAATTTTAAGAAAATCCTAAGAATTAAAAGATGACCAAATGTTTAAAACCCAGATACTTTAGACTGATTCAAATAGGTGTTTTGATTGCAGATGTCATAACATCCCAGCTCCTCATCAAATGAGGCCTCTCTCTGGACATAGTGCTAAGGAGGATGTAATTTCCAACTTTAGCAACTGGCAACTGCTGGTAAACACTCTCCTTTTGAAATTGGAATGTTTCAAGTTCTTGCTTGATTCTTGTAATTTCAGCAAAATAGTCTTCAATTCTGCCTAAAGCAAGACTTTCCAAAATGTGCATCTCTTCCTTCTCATTTCCCCATTCTAGAAGTTTCAACAGAGATTAGTCAGAGCTATAAATCACAGGGAGGAAGTTGTAGGAAAGTAATTGCACTGTCTAGCCAAAACAGTCTCTCACAGAGGCAGTGAACCAGTCAGGTGGAGAAGGAGACTTCTGGTTTTTCTATTCACAGTTTGTGAATATTTAGTCTGGGTTTTCTTCATCACTCTTCTGAGGGTCACAGCCCCTCAAATCCATTAATAGCCAAGTGTCTTCACCAACCTGGTCAACCTGGTCATTAAATGTAATATTTACCTGAGTTTATCAGAAATTAGTTCAAGACTGTATATAAGTTATAGGTTTACATAGTAGTCATAACTAAAAAAAAAAACAACCAAACAAACAAAACCACAACAACGACAACAAAAACCTCATGTTGTTTCATGTGGAAACTGTAGAGTTTAGGTATTTTGTCAGTTTCATTAGGTCCTGCAATGCATTTATTACCTGTCAGGTAGTAAATCTTTACTTACTTTAAACTGTAGTCTCAAGCTTCTGCTTTTTCTCCATGCCACATCTGTTAAAGATATTTGTTTATTGCACATTACCAATTTGGAGTCCTGCAGTAATCATTAGGAAATAGGAATCTATTTGGGAAAAAGACTGTCATTTTAGCATTCTTATACAAGTCACTCTCTAGAAAGCAGTTTCTGTTGTTGGAAATTAAGTACTGCTATAACATGCATCTTAAGTAATCAGATCCTTTCAAAACTCTGTCTAGGGGATGTTTCTGAGTCATAAAATGCTGATGGCTTACTTTCATTGAAGATTTCAGCTTAAGTATTGTTAGATTTTTTTGAAATCTCACCTTATATTTAACAGTATTTAAAAAATAGGAAACTGATTTGAAGACTAAAACCTCTCCTAATCCTTGAGAATCATATGTACAATGGAGTTTTCAGATTTTCTGTTAACTGGGTGGCAGCTTTATAATAAAAGATTAAGATCAGAAGTAAAAAAGGACACTAATCTTCAGCACATTCCCTATGTCAGTTAGGAGAGGTTGCTGTGAAGGAACAGTTTGTATAACCTTGGCTGCTACATGTCAGGAACATGGATTCCTTTGCTTAATATAGCTTGAATTCTGCTTACACAAAACAAGTACTCTTCTTCAAAAACAATACTTTTTTTCTGTGGCCAGTATGAAATGTTATTTCCTATATTTCTCACTAGTCAAATGAATTTCATAAATTTTAAACATTTTTTTTTATTTTTTTTTCGCTACAGCACTTTAAGTCAATAACATAATGCCTTTACATATAAATCTATCTTATGTTTTGTTGTGTGTCTGTTAAATTGATGAAAGGGTTGCAAGCACTGTGTCCTGGGCATTCTTTACTGCTACCCCTACGTATTTTCTTCAGTGCTCCATCACAACTGATATTACAGGCAATAACAGTCAAAGAAAAGAGAGTTTATTTTTTCCTTTGTGTTGCAAGTGTCTGGAGCCTAGCTCTCAAATTCTGTAGTTCCAAAGAAATATCTGTCTCTAGCCTGAGAGGAGACTTGCTACTCTGCTTTCTAGTAATAGTGCTAAGTGGTTCATTGTCACTTAAGCACAGCACCTATTTAGCATAACAGAAACAGGCAGTGCTAGTATTAGAAGGAAAGCAACATTTGACTTCAGGTAGGTGGACCTTTCCATTTCTGCATAATAGTGAAATTTACTGGTTTTCCAAGTGATATCTGGAAATACCTCCTCCTATCTCATGCATTTTATAACACATTTCAAAAAGAAACCATCTTTTTAGTGAAACAAAAAATTATGGTATAATGTTATCTCAGAAATATGTACTTGCTATATATATTTGCAAACTCCCAGTGTATTTTACCTAACTGACACCTCTATAGTGTTTAACTCAGTCACCTTTCACTAGTTTTTGGTTTTTTTTTTCTTGGTACTAATATCACTGTATTAGCTACATAGAGATTTACTCTATACAGTACCTGTGACCTTTCCCATAATGGGATACATGTGATGGGTTTCCCATATCCTTTCCTTTTCCAAGGCCTTGTCCATTCTATGTGTGGAGAGGTGTTTAACCCAGAAACGAAATTGCTATAATCTAGGAGCAAAACGCAGAATTTGCTGAAGCTTGAAACCTTTTGCAAAGCAGTTTAATGCTGGGGAGCCTTAGAATGCTTTTTGGGTTGTAAGAATATTTGTTCATGCTGCTTGCCACTTCACAGGCATATCCATAAGCTATGCTGTTGTGGAATCCAGCTGAAAACTTTACATATTTTAATTACAGAAGGCTATTCTTAAGTTTTGAATCCTAACCAGTTTCCAAAAATGTCGAAGCTCAAGACACAATCCCCCCATGAACTTTGTTGTAGAAGTGGTGACTTATTTTTCTCAGAAAACTTTCATATAAAACTTCATAGGATTATCTGCATTTCATATGGTACTTTATTTCGGATGCATTTTTTCCAGATTCAGCTATGGTGCTAATTCTTCTTCAAAAACTGTTGAAAACTGAGAAATTGTCTCTCTAATTTGTATGTGTTGCAGCCTATTCCTCTTCCTACTTGTTTTTGTAAATTATCTGTTTCAGAATCCCTTGCTTAATTTGTATGTGCAGTGAAGTTTAGTTGTTAAATTTTGCAGTATAATTTCAGTATCAAGTTATTCAGAGAGTTATTGACAGAAACACATATATTTCATTAAAATGTTTCTCCTTCTGCCTTTTCTGGTTTGGTCTTTCTTGGATCTCTTTAAAGTGAACTATTTATACAGAAATGGGTAGATGGGAAAAATACTTTTTACCATAAATTTTGCTGCTATGTATGCACAGATTATTGATGGTACATGAACACATTATTATTTCTGAGGCAGATTTATTTTTCAGACTTCATATCCTTTATGTAGTTTAATTTTCAATTAGTTTAGGATGAACTAGAAACAAAAGCAGAAGACATACCTTGAAGGAAAGTGAATTAACAAGTTAGGCATGAGGTCAAACAGAAAGTAAATGTACAGCCCATGGGCACTTCAGAACCGTCCTGGAGAAACAAATATAAGCACACATGGGTGCTCCCATATATTCCATAGGCAAAAAACAGTAAAAAGAAATCTACCTTAAACCAACAAGGTTGAAATTAAATGGAAGAGAGGGAAGTATGGAGAAAAACATATGTTGTATTTTTCTTAGGTTATTAGTGTATTTGTTCATAATTAGGCAAATAGAAGTGTACTTAAAAAAAGCTTTACATAAAGAAACTTACCTTAAAGGCTTTGTTCTCGTTTCAAAGCCTCTAACAAAACCTTATTTTTCTGTTCCTTTACAAGTGTACTTATTGCCCAAAATATATGCAGTGGATGTTAAAATGACATTTAAAACCACTCAGTTTTCTTACCTCTAGTCAGTGCATAATGTGTTTAAATTTCAAATGATGTTTAATTGATGTTGTATAATTGTAAAGTTTTCCATGAATTATAAACTACTGGAAATTTAATTTTAAGAAGGAAGCTGGAGTATGAGTCATTAAGAAAAAATCCAAACCCCTTAAAAATTCACAAAGCCAACCAACAAATTAAAAAACAAACCAAACCAAAAATAAATCCACTGCCCAATGAACAAGAACAACCTGAAATAAGAAATTAGGGATTAATGTTAGCTATAAAAGGACTTTGATATTGCATGCACATTAAACTAAAAAACTAATAGAAACTTAGTTACTTTAGAATTTCAGTTTTAGTTTAAATCCCCAACATTTGAACCATCTCACATTTTCAAAAAAAAAACCAAGGAACCCCTACCTAACAGAAAAAAAACAAACCAGTTTGGAAAATACTGAGTTAAGGATAGTAATTTCCTGTGGAATGGTGAAGTGTGTATGTTCTTCTTTCCTCTAGGGACTTGCCTGTACTTTATCTGCTATATAAATATATCTATCGTTTGCTATAGATCTTCACTGCCCTGGCAAAACAAAGAGGAATCAGCAACGTTTAGAATCTTATATGTCAGGTACACTGTCAGAACTTGGTTCTGGCAACCTCTGCTCATATATTACAGAGCCATATTTTATGATAGTGATTTCTTTATAGTGTGCAGATATCTTGGTGCTAGTAAGGAGTAAGCAAATGCATAAATATAATAACAGCCTCCCTGTGAGCATCAGTAGTAGAACATATAGTGACTGCAGCTATTTGTAATCCTGGACTGAAAACAGAATATGAACTCATATTGTGAAAGCAGACAATGAATTTTAAATCATGTTGGTGCTTTTTAATTCACTGAATTTGGGATTTTTGTTGCCCAAGGATATAAGATTTAGAAGTCAAAGCCAANCCAAATTGAGAAAGACTAGCATTAGGATCTCCCTCTCACCCTGATGCTGCCCCGTGTCTGTTTCCTATTCAAGTTTTACTGGGATTCCCATGTAGGTGGCTGCAGATACTTTCAGTCTGGAGGTTCCTGGATCACTTATGAATGACTGTGGCTCAGTTGTTTCCATATTGGTCTAGCTTGAAAAATGAAAATAACAAATACCAGTAACTTTGTAGTAAGTCTCCTTTAGTTGCTGAAAACACATACTGCAATAAGCTTCTACCATCTCTGTCTTAATTAATAAGGAGAACAAAACCCCAC
>VZTR01004989.1:324210-354211 GCA_013400775.1 Chaetops frenatus
TATATGATAAAATCCCACTCTTGATTTTTTTTTTTTTTTTTTTTTTTTTAAGTATTAGTATTACTATAAAGTGCAAATCCTGAATGTCTCCTCAGGTGTAATAACATCAGAAGTCTTTATCTGAAATCAGTCAAGGATAAGTGGACCTTGTACACATAAATGTACAAGGCAGTCTGAAAGTGGATCTCACTGGTTTAGGCCACTAAGTAACCCTTGCACATAAATATGATGAACCAGTCAGTGTTGATCTGATCCTAAATATGCTTCTTGGTTGGGAAATACAAAAGTCTCTGTTGTGGGTGTGGGAAACTGAGAGAAACTGACTGTTAGTGATTTACAGAAGGCTACATGGTAAACCAGACAATGCTAGAGTTTTGAATCTCTTATGACCAATTATGAAATCATAATACATTTTATTAAATTATTAATATTGTTAAATATAAATCTGTTTATATATTTATAAAATAGCTTCTTACATTTTAAGTTATACTAGTGCTTTAATTACAGCCTCCTGATGGAACTGGCTTGTGTGCAATAAAAAAATACCAGGCATATAAATGCTTAACTATATCAAATTAACAACCTTCAAGAAGTGATTACCAGAAGCTAATTTAATGCTATATCTTTGCTGCAGACCCAAAATTCACATAAGCAAACACTGATTTATATGTTAAACTTCAGATTTTGCTGAGGAAAGTTTTAGGAAAAGGTCTTTCATTCCCTTTTGCCTTCAAATCTTCACTTGGTATTCTGTTCATACTCAGTTTTAATTGCCACGTTATAGTTTGCAAAGATGGTATGCAGCTGTAAAATGCTGCACTTTATTGCAGCAAGAGGAATATTTATCTGAACAGATACATTACTGTTACTGTAAAGAATGGGACTATTTTACTTTATCAGCAGCTGAGGGGAAGGTTAATGGCTATGATGTATCTTTTACGTTGTCTGTGAAACATGGAGTGCTCTGCACTGTGAAGATTTACAGGGTGGAAGACAAAGCGTGTGCTATTCCAAGCACTCTCTTAACAGCAGACTGTAAACTTGGGAATTAACTTCAAAACCCCTAAAGATCCTAAAACAACATTAAGACTGGAAAAGAAAATAATTGCTTCACATAAATTCATACTTTTAAGCCTAAGTGCATGGAAAGATCTTATAAATTTTCCAGATGTCCTAAGCAAGCAAAGAATGCAAGTGGCCAGGATGTTTTCAATATTCATTGTATTTCTATCCGTAGTGCAGCAGGATACAGGAATAAAGTCAGACAGAAATATTGTTCATTTTTTGTTGGGGAAAGAGCCAGTATCTTCAGAGAGAACATAATCATCCTTTAGCCTGGCATTGGGAGGACCAATCTACTCAGCAGGAAGGGCCAGGTGGTAACTTA
Source organism: Chaetops frenatus (assembly GCA_013400775.1). Lineage (NCBI taxonomy): Eukaryota > Metazoa > Chordata > Aves > Passeriformes > Picathartidae > Chaetops > Chaetops frenatus. Next base: position 325,598 of record VZTR01004989.1, read on the forward strand.
GATCTACATGAATACAGTGATAAATATCAGGGATAAGGGAGATACCTAGCTCTTGGGGTTTCCATCTTCTTTTTGTCCTGTAGCTGAGAAACTATAGAATGGTTCCACACCATCCCACTGGGACGAGGTATCCCTGTGGCTGCCAGCTGGCCTGCTGTGGGATCACTGCAGCTCTGGTAGGACAGACTCTAATGCCTTTCAGTACAGGAACAGTTAGAACTATGTCCATTATAGGTTATGTGTTCTCTGCTTGTGGAAGCTTGTGGTAGCACATATAGAGTCTGATCACTTGAACAAAATTCAGAGTTCTGTTTTAGAGAACAGTGCCACACATCACACAGGAATGGCTGAGCATGTTAGAGTAGGGCCATAAAGTACCAAAAAGCCAACTGAGAACACTCCCAAATGAGTGTGTTTATTGGAACTATCCAGTAAGACAGAAATGCGATGTTTGTTTGATCATGCATTTTTTCTAGAGTCTAGATAACTCCTTTATAAGGCTTGAACATTCATTTATGTGTCTGACATGTTTGGAAGGGCTTTCATCCCACACCTGTGCACCTCCTTTGTGCAGCTCTCCTGTACTGGAGAAGAAGAGAAGTTTTATCAGGTATGGAAAAGAACATGAAAGACAGTAATTTTCCCAGTGGATAGTTCAAATGTTTGGAGTTGTCAGTTTTACCCCTTGCTTCCATGGGTATCAATATTTTTGTACAAATTCAGTCATTTAATTTGAAGCTGGTCCAAGAGGCAAGGAATCAGATCCCACATCTCCATCCTCCCAGATAAAGTGAGATACCACTGAGAAACAAAGTCAAGTTCCTGTTCCTCTGCTATTTGTAAACCTGATACTGGAGTTCCCTTCAGCAAGCTGACCCTCCTTTAATTTCAAACAGAGGAGAAATCCTGATTCCCTCTATAAGACAATCATAGTTAGTGGTTACAAAAATTTCTTACAGCTTTGCCTTAAAATGCAACTGTATCAAATACTGCAAATTGTCACAGTACCAGTCTATGTTCTTTTAGGATTAAAAATTTAGATTCCTGGGTCATGTTCTAATTTTATTCCTGATCTAGGAATCTGTCCATGGACTTTCAGTTATGTTAGCAGATAGTTCATGTGCACTGTAGAAAGAGTGGGAACCACCATAATATCTCAGTAAATAATTTGATAAATTTTCATATTTTCAAATGTAAAAGTTTGTTCTGAGATGTGGAAGGGAGGGTGCCATCAGGGTTCCACTGATATTACTTATTAGAGTTTGAACATTGAACTCTGACTTTCTATTTCATAACTAAGAGATTAATGTTCAACAGATTCACATTATTAAGCTCATTCTATTTTTTTATCTATCTGTAATTTACACTGAAAGACTTGAATTAAAAAAGTAAGCTTATCTTGATAAAATCTTCCAATTATGATCTATTTTATTTCCTGAAATATCCTGGGTTTATATTTTTTTTTAAATCATTTTGGTCTGGTTAGGTTTTTGAGATTCTTTTAATATGTTGTGCCTTTCAAAATGCTATCCATTATTATAGCTTCAGAACTTCAGTTTGAGTATTTTTGTGATGAAGTGTAGTTCCATGGAAGAAATAAGTTTTTACCTATTAAAAAAAAATATGATTTTGCTTTTGTTTAGTACTACATCAACCAGAGAAAATTAATTGTAATTCTATATATTAAAATAATCTTTCCACAAAATGATAAAGGGAAAGATAACTTTCTCCCTAGTAGTGAAGCTTTCTCAGTCCTATTTCAGATAACCTTCACAGACATTCCAAACTTTTCAAATGAGAACATCCTTCTTTTCTTTATAATAAAGTGTTAAGAGAATGAACAACCTTCCATATGCAATATTTTAGGATAATTCTGTAATTCTTTCCATTTGACATTAAATATCTTTGTGAGAAAGGGCTGCAATAGCCAATGTTCTATAAATGTATATATGTGCTAAAAGTAAGGTTGTGAAATACAAGGTGTTTCCTTTAATCAAGTAACCATACACTGGCTTGTTTCTTAAACTTTATTTTATTTTTTCTCATACACAGTGCTAAAAGGAGGAGGTCAGTGTGGGAAGCAGCTGGCAACTTTGTTTATAGGTGCAACTGTGAGATCCTAACTTACCTGCTCTTCAACTTTAGGAAAACTTCACAATTCTGGTGTCTCATTTTTGATTACCAAAGGGATTTAAAAAAAGTATAACTATGTGCTGTGCCATTAACACTATGTTCATAGAAAACCAGAATTTTTTGGACTGGAAGGAGCCTATAAAGGTCATCTAGTCCAATCTTCCTGCAATGAACAAGGACATCTTCAACTAGATCTGGTTGCTCAGAGCCCCTCCAGCCTGACCTGGAATGTTTCCAGGGATGGGACATCTACCTCTCTGGGTTATCTGAACAATCTGTTCCATTCTTTCACTCAATTCATTGTAAAAGATCTCATCCTTTTATCTAGTCTGAATCTGCCCTCTTTTAGTTTAAAACCATTACCCCTTTTAAAACAGACCCAGCTAAAATTGTACATTTCCAATTTGACTTTGTGGCTCTTCCCATTGTTTTTCTTATATTGTGATAGCTAGAAAATGTGTTTTCCTTTTATCTAGAAGGGAATGCATTACTTAAAGGTTCCATTGTCCATCTTTGTTGCTTCTGGTGACATAAAGGCTTCCTTGTCCCTGAGATTAGCTCAGCTGATCAGAGCATGGTGCTAATAATGCCAAGTTTATGGGTTTTGCCCCTGTACAGGCTGTTCACATAAGAACTGGACTTGATGATCCTTGTGGGTCCCTTCCAACTCAGAATATTCTGTGATTCTCTGACATATTCTGATGTATATTTTGCTTCCTCTGTTTCAGGGATCATGTCATGATACTTGCTTGAGATGAAACTGCCTAGGAACAGTCTGGGGTTTTGTTTGATTGTTTCGTATTATTTGGGGTTTTTTTTTATTGTTAAGTTCAGTCTCATTTGTTGAAATACACTGATTTTACTATGGATTCTAGTATCCATATAGCTCAAACTGATGGTAGGTTTCCCAAACCTTCTTTGTAGAAACTATCTTCCAACATATCCCAAGGAGTACAGTGGCCGTGCATTTCTCTTGTTCCTGCAGCCAAACTCAGAACGTGCCTTTCCAAGATGAGTGATGATACAAGTAAATAATTTGTGACCCCCGGAGTAGTGCCAATGCAGAAAAAAATCCTGTTGAAGGCCATTAACAGCCATAAGATCCTGGATTCATAAATCATCTGGTTCAGTTTTTAGCTGTTTGGGGGTTTTTTTTAACTCCAGCCCTTAAGGAAAGAAGCTGCCACAAAGCACAACTGTATAAGGTTTAGATGTGAATGCTCTAAATTCATCCCATGGCTCCTTGTTCTTGCATCTGCTCCACCTGGTAAGGCTATCTGTAAGCCTGCAGGTGAGAAAACAAGATGATGTCAGTGAAATGACACATTTATGTATCACCAGCATAATGAAAAAAACAGCTTAAAAAAATAAAAATTAAATTAGAGATTCCAGTTTAAATTAAGACTTCTAAAAGAAAATATAGAATAGAATTTTAATAATGAAAGCTTCTACTAGAATAGCTACAGATTTAAATAATACACAGTTTCTGGATGCTACATCATTCCCTTCAAACTAAAGTTATCATAAACAAGTAGCTCTGGAATTAAAATATTAATAGTGACAGCAATTTTGGCAAGACAGAACTGCTCACTCTTCACAGATTTGGTTCCAGCACTGAATTTTGCAATCAAATTAAAGGGATCATCGTACCATTTAAGTTAGAAGCAAGCTTTGCCTCACACTTCAGTGATATCAAAATTTAGGAGTAACAAGATGTTCCTTTCTAACACTGAGGGGTTTTCCACATGTTGGTGTCCTTCTAAAGGCCTCATTTTATTTAGGTTCTATTTTCATTTTTCCTTTTACAAAACCTCTCTTGGCTTAATGCTGTCAGTGAGAAAAAATTAATGCCATAAACCTGGGATAAATAATGAGAATTGACTTTCCCAGGTCAGGTTAATTATTGTTTTTATTTTTTCTTGAGAACACATATTCTGCAGAATTTACATCCACTGAGCTGGACCTCCTGTATGTAAATGAAATATACTGGTGGTTACTAATGGTTGGAGATATATGTGCCACTGAGGCTTTTCACAGAGCAAGTATTATAGATCTGAAAGGTCCCTAGTCCAAAATGTATGGTTACTTATACTGGAAAATACTCTTAAAATTCCTTACATTCTGAAGTGTATTGACCAAAATCATAAGATTGTTTTTTGTCAACTGTTAAACATTTTGATAATGCCACCAGTCTCATTATTTGAATTGCAATTATGATCACCATGGAAACTAAGAATTGTGACTCCGTTTTTCAGATTCAAAGGGCTTATTTCAACTAATTCAGGTGAATAAGATGAGAGTAACATCTCTCCTAAATAACAAAAATGGCTTTGTGTTTTTTGTTTGCTATCACAGAAATATCAAGTATTTTTTGTTTTTTCAGTTTCAGCTATTTCACCTAATATTAAAAAGAAATAAAAAAAACCTGCTTGAAACAATGTAGATGGTTCTATTGAACAAGAGAAAAAAAAAACAACAAACCACAATATATTGGTATGCAGACCTTTTTAAAAACATTGAATAAAGGTCAATTTATTTTGAGAGACAGCTTACTGAGGTAAAAAGATATTTTCCATATGTTGAGCTTTGTTTCTTCTGTTCTTTTTGCCTTTCCTTCTTCCCTTTCCTCCTTCCATTTCCTCTTCCTAATTCCTATTTGGAAGATAAGGAGGACCAAATAAGATTGTTATTAACCCACTTCATTAAATTGGTACTGTGTGAGGATGGCAAACTAAAACCACTACATATTGTTATCCCTATGGTGATCCATATCACTTCAATTTTTCTTTATTCACAAGTCTGAGGACCTAGAATGTGGTACAAATGCATAATACATAGACTTTTGTGGTTTTTGTAAATTTAGTTATATTATTTAGTTCTTGTCTTGCTGCAAGCCCACAATATTATCCACAGTCTTGTCGAGTGATTTCCTGAATTTCTTCTTTAAGTCATTTTTATTCTAGAAGTTATTCATTATGTAATCCAAAAACATTGCCAAAATTAAAGCTTCCTACCTATTGTAAGGGTGAGATAGTCTTTCTACATCATTTATATCAAAATGTATCTGCTTAAAAGCAGGACTTATCTCACCCTAAACATCCCCATCAGTAGTGCTTCTCTTAAAAAAATAAATTGAGATACCATTTAAAACTCAATCTCTATGCTTAAGTTTGAATTAAGTAAATGAGAATTCAGATATATCAATTTTGTGTGTTGCAGACATGGGGAAGCTGTTTTAAGGAGAACTTATCAGAAACATGCATGGTATGTTCCCAGCAATGGACAAGCAAATTAGGAAAAGCAATGACAAAGATATCACAGCCAGTGTTGGCTTTTCTTCATATTTGGATTGCTGGGGAGCTTGGGGAGAGTGTGTGCTTGTGCCTGTGTCTGTAGGATCTCTTTCTCCTCCTTTAACCTTAAGGTGCTGCCCCTTCTTTCCCTGTAATTGCTTGGCTGTTGAACCAAATAGAAAATCCTAAAACCCCAATAAAACAACATTTTTTCATGTCCAGCTCAGAGAATTGGCAGATTTTAAGGATTTTATTTTCTGACATCTCTTGACGTAATCCTGAACCTCTAGTGCATTTTTGCTATAATACTTTTAACTAACCCTTTGAAAAAGAAATATATGAGGTCAAAAATTATGAAATTGATATACAACTTCTCTCAAAGGAGTCCTCAAATTCAGTTTCCTACAACTGCATGATTTTTCTCCTAAACCTATCATTCTCCATTGAAAATTTAATTTAATTTTTATGCCACTGCTTAGAATATGTATAGTAGGCTACCATTTATCTTGTATTTTTCCTAGGCCTAAATAATTATGATTATGTAAGAATAAAGATCTAGTGATAAAACATCTATTAAATATTGTATTTTTAATCAAGCATTGTCTGATTGTTACAGATTTCAAAAATAGAAAACTAAAAGGAGAAAAATTTAATTGATTGAAGTGTCCATACATTGGCTAATGTGGATAGTCTCCAAAATTAGACAATTATTTTAATGTTTTAGTTAACAGACACATTTACTCAACTTTACTATAGAAAAATGTCAATTGAAAGACAGGGAGAAGTGATACAAAATGTTCCCATTGCCAGTCAAGCATCCTTCCACAGGTTTACAGAAAGTGTTCATATTTTCAAGGTGCAGTTTCAATATAGGAATGTGGAAAATAACAGGAAAGCATGTCTGAGAAACTTTATTTTACAAGGTCAAAATCCTATAGTGCAGAAAGGTGGATTTTGCTCTTGTTGTTACAAATTAAAAAAAAAAAAAAATGCCCCTTAGGTGAATTTCTTGCTGAGGAAAAAGGTTTCCTTAACTTACTTATAGACCTAGAAATGCATAGATAACTTTCTTACCCTCAGTCTTTTATAATATGAGGAAAAATGAAAGAGTGTTTCATAGCCTATGTTCTCTTACAAAACAAAACAAAACAAAACAACAACAAAAAAAGAGGCATTTTCTTTTTTAAAGCTATGGCTTTTTCAGATAAAGAGATTTAGACTTCTCCTCTGCTTTCATGTCCAGAATCTAGAATATAATTTTTCAACGATTTTAATGCAAAGTACATTATAATTTAACTGTATTTTCTGATTCTTATAAGAAAATCATCAGAACTGTAAATAGCTTATCAATGTTCAAATAAATATACAGAGACTGTTCTCATATGAAGACCAAATTTTCCTGAGATCCTAATTTTTGTTAATAATAAGATATCTGCACCTTATAAGGTCTGATTTCTCCATCACATCTTAGAGTTGGAGATTTTTATGGAGAAAAAAGGGGGAAGATTTCAAGACTGGTTTGAGTGCTTGGGGCATAAAGAAAGAAATGTAATTTTAGCTAGGGCTTGAGTCCAAGATGCTCACAGTAACTTACTATAGCAGAAGGGGATTTGCAGAAATGTGAGTTTGTAATTGTATGGTCTGAAACACACAGGCAGGAGTCAGAAAACTTTGAAGTTCGAGCCAATTCCATGCTTAAATTTGCTGAGCTTTTTATCTCCATGGAACAATGATCTTTTTACTAATATCTGCTTTTAATCCAACCAGTGACATTGTTTTCAAGTGTCACTGCTGTCTCATGAGCTTGTTTAAATGTGTATTCGGGCAAGGTGAACATTCCAGTGTGCAAAAAAAATAGCTAAAATACAAAGCTTTCAGCTGTAATAGAATTAAAAAGGGATGTTAAAGATTATCTTGTTCCAACCTTCCTGCCATGGGCAGGGACAACTTCCAGGTTGCTCAAAGCCCTGTCCAGCCTGGCTTTGAACAGTGACAGGGATGGGGCTTCTCTGGGCAACCTGTGCCAGTGTCTCACCACCCTGAGAACGAAGAACTTCTTCCTAATATTTGATCTGTACCTACCCTGTTCCAATGTGAATCCATTTCCCCTTGTCCTGCCACTACACGCACATGTAAAAAGCCTCTATGACTCTCCTGTAGCCCTCTTTAGGCACTGGAAGGGGCTTATAAGGTCACCCAGAGCTTTCTTTTCTCCAGGCTGAGTAGCCTCAATTCTGTCAGCCTTTCCTCGTAGCAGAGGTGCTCCCTCCCTCTGATCATCTTGGTGGCCTCCTCTGGACCCACTCCCTCGTGTGCTGATAACCCAAGAACTGAATGCACTACTCTGGGTGAGGGTTCAGTACATTGCCATTAAAACCATTTAGACTGTAAACTTTTTCATGTGCTGAGGTCGGAAGAAAATATTTTGTTTTGCTGTTCAGCCTGGCATATATGTATCTCCTAATCAATTAATGGAGATAATTTTCCAGCACTGCAGTGTGAAACTATGAAAGGTATTTCCAAGGATTATATCTTATGTAAGATTGCAGTTACTTTATCTGAGATCAAGAGACAATTGACAGTACACTACCTGGGTCTTTAATGATTTTCTCAAAATTAATTACTTCCTTATTAGTACAAAAATGTAAATATGGTCATCAATCTGCTATGAAAGAAACAATTCTGTGTTCAGGTGCTCAGCTACTGAATGTAAAAGTACATTGTACCTTTATTTATTTTGTTTAGGAAATTTTTATTATGCAAATATTACAGCATTATATTTCAATAAAATATACTCACATTTAAAGTAAGGATTTTACTTTTCTTCCTTGGCTGTTACAAAATTTGTTAAGGTTCCTTTTCTGGTAGGCACTCTGTAAAGACAGCATGTTATGCTGAGCCAGCAGAGATTAGACTAAATGAGAACACACTTGCTATAAATTTAAGAGGGTTCATTTTCTAAAGAGACTGCTTTATGCATCTGCAAATCGAAAGAAATAGAGCAGCAAGCTCCTAATTTTTCCTACACATATAAAAACTGAAATGTTGAATGTCTTGATTTAAATCTTCAAAGAAATACTATTTTTATTAGGTATAGAACAGAGTAGAATGCTTAGAAAAAGGGGGAGGTAATGGTGGATTTTTGTGTTTTGTGCCTTCAGTAAAAAATAACTGTTTGCATTTTACCTTTCCACAACATTTTTTAAGTATTGGAATGGAAATCACTGGATTGTAATGCTCAGTAAACTTCTCCATCAGTGACTGTGTGAGGGTAAAACACTCTGTAAGTTTCAATAGTGCATGTAAAATCTCTTTCTACAGCATGTTTATTCCAGATTCAATCCATTTCCACTTTAAGCCACCAATAATAATTCTCCTGACTGGAATGCAACAGGATCACTAGATTGCATATCAATTGCTTTTAGCCCATAAGGTGATTGAGTTTTAAAGGCAGGAATAGCCTTTCCAGCAATTGACTATAAAAATATCCCAAATAGGTGGGTACTTGAAAGATAAGTACAAAATAATTGTCTTTCTGCACATTTCCTGCTTATAAGTCAACTTTTGTGGGCATTGAGCAGAGTAATGAAAATATAGTGCATGGTCATGAATACTTACTGCAGACTTAATTCTAAAGAATTCTTTCTGTCACAAAGTATTATATGCCATGAGTTTGGAGCCTTTAAGTTATATTATACAAACTCAGAGAAAATAGTCTTCTCATATAGCAACATATAAAAGAGTATAATAAAATCAGGCAACTCAAAAGTTACATGTCTAGGTAGGTCTTAGACAAAATAAAAAGAAGGAAACAGCAGGAGAAAAAGGAAGCTGTTAATGTATCCAAGAGATATGTAAGATAAATAACTGCCTTGCACAAGGAAGTTTAGTAATCATGTGCAAAACAGATGTCAGAGAGTAATGACACTTCAAAAAGCAATAAAATAATATCTGATTGTAAGGATTACAATTAATGCATTTTCAGGCCAGATAAAATAACTTTTTCTTTATTTTTCTAGAAATAATAATTAAATACTTAGGTAGCTAAACTTGAGATGGCACTAGATTTTTTTCATTTATTTAATAGAAACTTTCTGTGTGGTATGTTAGATTTCTAACAGAATTTTTCGACATAAAATTAGAAAATATTTTCATAGTTTTATCTGTTTAAAACCTTTCATATCTGAGGATGGTTCTTCATATTAAAATTCCATATGTCTTTTCTCCCTCTTTTAATTGCAATCTAATGTAGGGGTAGAATATCTTGCATAGAATATAGATAATAACCAGGAAAAATAGTGATTCAGCATTGTGTGAAAATAAAATTTCGGTTTGGTAATTTGTTACATTTTATTCTGTCATTAATATATGCTAATTTCACCCTTGCTATAATCTGACTATCACATAGACTAATATTTAGTACTTTTTTACCCTTTAACAATGAGTCACATATAGAAGTCGTCTGCCAGGAAAGTTGGCTGAATAAACAGAAACCAATCTTATTAAAAGCTGTATGTGTGCATATGAATGAAGTATTTATATTCTGGAAGAAATTGGTATTGCAGATTTGTGTTACTAGAAACTGGAATGTGTGACTTTCAAGGAAAATATTCTTTATGGATGTTTTACTGTGTGCACTAATTTTATACTGGTTTTGTATATTTATTACATCTTATTTGAATAATAATAATAATATCATTATGTTCATCTGGAAAATAGAAGAATAGAAAACACCAAGAGAACATGCATGGCAGGGGTTTCCAAGATCTGTGGGCACTGGAAGTACATTCAAATCCTTCAGTGTTTTAGTTTCAATGTCATGTTCTTTGTCTGGGAGGAAGATCTTCCACATCAGAGCATGGCATGTAGAAGTCCTCCACACAGCTGCACTACAGGGTGTGCTGAAATAAAATGACAAATTTTTCTATGTCTAGAATTTCAATGTAGAGGCTTGTCTGAGCATGACGTCATTGAAGAGGTACTAAAATCCTATGCCAAGGCTTCTAAGTCACTGAGGCCTCTGTAGCTTCCAGTTTCTGGGTGTTTTCATTCAAAAATCTCCTGTCTCTGTGAGTTGTGTGGTTTTGTGGCATCGTGATCATAGTCAATCACTTTTATCTGTATCAGTTGCCCCAAATGATATACAGACCTCTAAGCAATTGAAATATTCATGGTCAAACAAAAATAACTGATCTCTGTTCTCTATCTTTGCAACTGACATTTAATTACACACCATTCCAAGTTTCCTGGACATGGAGAAGAATCAGGACCCTACTATTTTCTGTGCAAAGACTTGTCTCAGTGCTACCAACAGGTTCTGTCTGTAAAATTGCTTAAATTATCATAACTTAATGTCTGCAGAAATAGTAAAAATGAAAGTGTAAACATTTTCCTCAGTCTTTGATATGAATTTTGATGCAGATAATGATGACTCATTTCACTAAATGTTTAGACTTTCATTTGCTTCTGTCTTACTATACCAGAAATTTATATGATTTTTTTCAGCCTGAGTAGGCCTTTCCTTTGAAAGAATATTGAGAGTTGGATCAATATTGGCAATGGAATAAAAGAGGGAACATCAAATTACTCTTTCCAATTACAAGAGCATGTGCACACCATTTCAGGCCCCACAGCTTAACTGACAGCATGGGAGCACCTTGTGGAGGCTGGCACATCTTGGAAATGTGCCCTAGGAAATGGGGCACACTCTTGACTAGAAATTCCTGAATTTCTATATATACTTGACTAGTATTCCAGATAATTTAGTGATCTTTTCAGGGGGAGGTGAACGTACCAGGTTTTCTTATATGTAGATTTGAAAATAGATAAATGGTTTCCACAACTTTAAGAAATTTAAAACTTTTCTTATCCCTTGAAAGAAAATATAGTCTTCTAATATACTCTCTTCCTTTACTCTCATGGTTAGCTAACTGATTCTTAGATTTCCAATTGCAAATGAAATTTAATCTTTTTTTTCAAAATGGTTCCAAAGTTTTTTTGTTTAAATTTGCAACTCTTCAGACACCCCAGATTTATAGCATATAGATCATATATTCTTGAATAAATGCTTATTCAGGTATTGTGGCTTTGAGCTTTTACTCTGATAATATTGCATTAAAAGAGGTGTAAATAGCCAAGAGCTGTTTAAGTAATGCTGGATACTTCAATTGATTAGAATATTCCCCTTTCATTAATATCAAAGTTAAACAAAATAACTTAGGACATTTCATTTTACAGTAGTGCTAAAGCAGCAATAAATGTTACATTATTAAGTCAATGGCCTTTTTTTCCCCACTTACTGTACGTTGATTTGTGTCTTTGGATATTCTTGGAATGAATAGTTTGGCTTCTTTTGCATGAAACAAAATCCAAATCTCCAGTCATGATTTTGTGCTCAGTCTGTGAAGCTAGAATACAACCAGTCTAAAGTAAAACCTGGAAAAATGCATATCATAGACATAAGGTGCACAACACAAGATCTTCTGCCATCAACATCAATTTCTGTAGTACATATTGATGTATTATTTATTTATTGTAGTTTAGTTTTTAGAAACAAGGAGTTTGTGATTTCAAGAGAGCTTGGCTAAGTTTATTTTCTTTTTTCTTTAATGAACGAAACTAGCAATTTGCCAAAATCTGTATACGTTTGCTTTTATAATTAGATCTGTGTCCATACAAGCAGTAAAGGAGGAAATGCAATTATTGCATTAGTTAGATATTATTAAGGCAAGTCTCTGATGTATTATTGCCAGTGTATGAGGTCTTCGGAACTTACGAATTCTTAAATTGGTTTTAGTTATTAGACAAGGTGATGAAGCAAACATTCCATAATATACCTAGAGTCTTTGGAGAGCAGATTCAGCATAAAAGCTTGGATTGGCAACCCTGAAATTACTATTTCATTGAATGACTCTTTTGGATATGTTTGAACATAAATATCACATAGATTTCTATGTATCTGTAGTCAAATCTTCTTACATATATATAAAAGTAAATTTACAGCCCAGAGTCACACCTTCAATTTTAAACTACTGCAGACACTAAATCTCTCCTTCCTATCTTTTCTGGCTCTCATCCTCTGTAAACATGCATATGCACAATTGAACAAGACTGTTGGGTGCCCAGAAACTTTAATGGGCTGTATGATGTACGAAACTTTAAGGAGTCTCTTTGTCATCCTCATGGTTGTCTAAGCAGGTTTCAGAGTGTGACATGATACCACTGCCCAACTCTTGGCAATGGGACTGGGAGTCAAATGTCATTTCAGTCTCTCCATAGACAGTGGAAAACCAGAATCCAAACAGAAACGCTTCTTAATTCAGGCACCTACTTCAGGATGATAAGCTGTGTGGCCCCCACTCCCAACATGAAGTGTCTTTCTAGAACCTGAAAGAAGGAGTAACAAGTTTACAGAGGATACAGAGAGAGACAGGAGCAGTTAGAGAGCTAATAAAGCTGTTTTCATTATTGATTTCGCTTACTGCTGTGGTTCACCAATCATTGCCATTTTAAATTTTTAAACAACTCTATTGTTAAGAAAATAGAAGTGTATGTCAAGATAAATCCTTGCCTATAGTGGCTTTCACTCTGATCAAAGAGACATGGGTATGCAAAAGTACCAGGTGATTTTCTATCCAAAATACAGGTCCCAATGCACCTAAAGGTTTGATCTCATTTTCATAGCAGCAGTAATTTTAACAAAAATGAGGAAAAAAAACCCCAACATTAACACTGATAGGAGAATCAATAGCACAGCACTTTTTGAACTGACAAAACTTTGAATATAGTGTAACTGAAAACATGTTTGTAAAGATTTCAGAAAATGGCTGTGCTCTGTTCATGACAATAGACCAGTACTTTAAAATAACAGTTTTGTAGCTGAAAATACTGTGTAGGATTATCTTTGCCTTCTAGAATTTACTGAAATAGCAGAAGGTGGGATTAATATTTTAACTATATGCAACAGTTTTCAGTGATTTGACTTTAGTCCATTCTAAACTGTATTAAGAGTAGTACTGTACTACATTAAATGTTCACCTGAATGAAAATGCAATGCCTGGAAAGCCACAGATTTCATGTTTTGTACAGCCACCAGCACCAGTTCTCCTCCCTTTGCTGCTGGGGCTTCTCCCCCTGCGTTTTTCCAGGTAAATTAAAACCTGTGCATGTGAATCTGCTTCAGCACACCAAGTCGAGACAGAGCTGTTTCTTTCCCCAAACGGTTTTCCTTCCACTTTACAATAAACAGTGTTGTTCTTATGACCTGTTGATGTCCAATTCCATCTTAGAGTTAGCAAAAGGAGGACAGTAATTTCTTTATGACAGTGAATACTAAAGTGATTTAATATAGATATAGAGCCATTTCTTCTTTTCTCATGAAACCTGAACTGATAGTTTCCTTGCAGAATAGCAGAGCTGGAGAAGTGCTGGCACAGACTGTGCTGGAATGCCAGTTTTCTTGTTTAGTCATCTGCTACTGGCCACTCTGGGAAGGAAACTGTGTTGATGAGATTCCAATCTGATGGAAGCCATTTTTGTGTTCTTTTATACCTTCAGAATATGTGTCAAGTGCAGTATGAACAGCTCTTTCATGAAATAAAAGTCCAGAAATACGTAATAAAATTCTGCAGCAAAAACATCAGTAATTTCTTCCCACTTTCTTTTTGTTCATGAACCTTATGCCTACTCAAAATGCAAAAAGCTTGACCATTCTGAAGCTCAGTGATGTCTGCAGCATACTGGCTGTTAGTGGCTGTTTGTAGACTGTGTCTGCTCTTTGTTGCAAGGGTCCATTTGATTAGCATTACTGAAAAGAGGAAAGAGTTAAACCTCCATAAAGTGTGTTTTAATGTTAATTGTAAACTTAATTTTAAAACAATATATATTTTAGCATTTTGAACTGATACCTGTTACTTCCTCTTGAGATTCACTGCAAATCATAATGTATTTTCACTGCAGTGATAGTAAAATATATAAAACTCTTTTTTCAAACACATGTATGTATTTTAAAGCCTAGATTTTAATTACTGTAGGTCCATAGGTTTTTGTCCCATCTAAATGCTAGAGAATCTAATCATTAAACCAACATGCATTTCATAATACTCATCTCCTAAGAGAAAATCCCGAGGTTTCTCTGAGGCAAGTATTTTTCTTGATTTGTTGGGCTTTACAAATCCCACACAGAGTCCAATAGAAGCTTTACAATGCCAAGTTGGCAGAGGCTGCAGTATTAGCTACAAGAAGGCTTAAGAAAGAGACTGTCAACATTTCCTCCTACAGACCCTAAATAGCTATGGGACATGAACGGAGCTTTGTATAAAAATGTGCTCTTGTCCAGCAAGTAAAGAAAATCAATTCTGAATTCATGCTATGGCGTATCATGACAGTGCCTCTACTCCTCTTCACTAGGTTTTTTATCTGTAGAATTGCAGCAGAATATAGTCTCAGCCTGCCCTTTTTTGATGTTCATAATTTCATTTCAGTTAATAGCTTCTAGTAGAAAGACAAGGATTAGCTTTTGAAAGAATAATATCTCTCATTCTCTCTCCTTTCCTCTATCATAAATAAAGAGACACATAGACTGAAAAAAATGCAGATAGTTAGGAACAGTGAAGTACATTAAGCTTAGAAAGCTCTGGATCGTGATTCCACTTCATCATTTCATTTTAGGAATAACTCAAATTCAAAGTCTGTGACATGGACATGCTGCAATGGACATAAATCCATGTATCTGTGCTGCTTTCCTTTTTCTCTTTAAGCAGTCAGATCTCTTTGTGATGAATGCCTTTGTTTTCTTCCACCTGTCCAGCAGACTGGTTGTTATATATTGCCGTGGAACATCATCTCATATTTAATAGAATTCAAGGTTTTCATCTTTGAAAACAAGCCAGTATAATGTCACTATGCAAGATTAGACATTCAGTCTTTTGCTATGACAACTCCCAGTGAAACAGACATTCACAAGGCATTATTTTGTTAATTTCTTACATTCTATAAAATACAACATCTACCTGAGAATAAACAGTTTTTATGAAATGGAACTTGAAATACTACTTTTGTAGTTGCTGAACTGTTAAACAAAACATAGAGAACAATTAAACTAGGACTGATTTTTTTTTTTTTGGCTGTGTGTAATGCATTTTTGAACAATATAAGTCTCCTTCTGCCATGGTATTTCAACCACCATGTAAGAAAAATATTTAATTTTGAACAGAATTTTTTTTTCTTCACACTACAGAGGAAGAGCTGTTACATGTTCTAGCTCAATATGGATGTGCTTGTTTTAGGTGCTGATTTGTTCTCACCAAATTATCTAAATTTTGTGTCAGAAACTTGAAGACATTTATCTAGGAATCCACCAGCTGGATTTGTAACAAGTTAATTCTATGCACACTTCTACTCATTAGAATAAAGTTTGGAGTTTTTTTAATTTTTTGAAAGCATTTATTTTGTGAAATGATAGTGATATATTGCAGCAAGATGACTTTTCTGAAATCAAGCTTCTCTTATGAACTTCTGATGTGGTATTTCAAAATTAAGTTTTTCTTTAAACTTAAAATGGTAAATCAAATCTCTGTCTTCTCCATGAGGAAGAAAAAGGCCCTGGGGAGTCTACTTTTGACCTTTCAAACTCTAAATGCTTACATTTTTTAGGACTTCTGAAGGCAAATATAAGAAAATAACATTTCTTGCCTCTCAAAAGAGTACATTTTCCCAGCTGCTTCACAACTCAGCTATTATATTGGTAATTTTCAGCAGACTTTTTTTCCATACTCTGGAAATCATTTGTTCTTGGCTCTTTTTATTTTCTGTTCATTTGACTTAGGCTTTTGTATTCACACTTGATTTTAATAGAGATTCCAATCTGTATAATTTCACTTTTCTTTTTGACACCTCTTTGTAAAGACATTTCATTAGTCTTTACTGCATTTATGATTGATTGACTGGTACTGGCATTTATTTTGGGGACTCTGTGACACTGAATGTCTGAGGCAGGGAAACCATTCTGGAATAAGTTATCTGTCTTGAGGTGTCTACACTAATAACCACACCTGTGCTGTGTGTTAAAAGTTTCATTATCATAAATGTGCACCTGCTAAATTAAATATTTAGAGAGCAATTGCTCTCCTTCTGAAGTGGTCACATTGAGTGGTAAAATGAATCTCTTGCCTCAGGTCAGTGCCTGTGTTGATTAGGGGTGGGATTTTCGTGTGGCCACTATTGGCATTTGGGGAGTGCTGGGGTAGCTGGGACACCCTGGTGCTGCTGTGAGGCACAGCCTGCAGAGACTTGCACCTCTCTGGGTGACGTGAAGGAGGGATACCTTTTCACCTGGCCAGAAATGCACCTGCTCAGGCTGCTGAGCCAGGCTGCTGTGCAGGCTTTGCTGGCTGCCAGGGCAGTGCTTGACACACTGCTTAACATTGCTGCCTAATAACATCTCTTTAAAGGTGTTTGACTATTTTGAGGCAGAAGCTTCTGTTGATAAACAGGTTTGTTCCTCTCCAAGTGGAAGAGGTTTGTGACTTTGGAGCTGTATGAGTACTTAAGAGAAGCACATGCTGAAGCATGTTGGTTTCTTATGTTCCCATGGGTTTATATTTCCAACTTCATGTTCAAATTGAGGGACTGACTTTTTGTCTATTTAGTTTTTCTTTTAATACAAGCATTGAGATACTTGACTAGATCTAGAATACTTTGTACTTTATTTTTCTCTTTATTTATTTCTAAAGGTAAGATGATAAATTACTAACAAAGTAAAGTAAATAAAACAGATAAAAACTTTTCTAATGGATACAGAGAGAAGTATCTGATTTTATTACAGTCAGAATGAAGTCAGGCTCTGTTGTTTGAGTTTCTGTAAAGATAATAAGAACTTCTGTAAATGTTACTTCAAAAGAAATATAAGATTTATAATGCTATTAGATAAAGTCACTTTCTTCCTAGTATGTGCATCATCTTGAATTGCTGGATTGCCAATTTGTCTATTGTGTTGTCAGAAATTGCAAAAACATCCTTTTATCAGCAGAGATTGTTTCAGTTGTATTTGCTTTCAGTTACTAAGACCATATTATGAGTGGGTTTGTCTGTGTGGGTTTGTCCCACATCAGATTGTAAATTAAGAATGACAGAAGATAAAAGCCATTTAGTCTTATAATTTTTAAAGCAAAATAAAGCTGTTTGATGAACGACAATAAAATATCACACAACTGTCAATGTTACTAATTAGTGGGATTTACAGGTTTTGATATATTCAGCAGTAAGACTTGTGTTGGTGGCTAAAAATGAATGCTAATGATCTGTGTAGTGTTAAAATACAGATACTGCATTGTCAAAAACTGTTACAAATGTAAAGACTCATTTGTGCAAAATCTGTGAGGACAAATAAAAACAGCTGTAATTCCTAAATAAGTTATTTTCTTCTCACTTAGGTGTGCAGAAAATTTGTTCCAAATCAAAGTGTGGCTATTTTCATGTTTATTTTCATGTGAGTTAACACTGCAGGTTTAGATTTTGTACTGATTTTGCTTTCTGTTTCAAGAGAGGATGAGTGTCAAGTGAAGTCAAGTAAATAAAATAGATGGAAACAGGAGTGCATTTGACTTCAATGTTCTTTGAGAAATCTCTATCTGATTATATTTTGTATTTACTTGTTTATCAAACTTAGGTAGGTCCAGCTCTTCTTCTACTGAAATTAATATCAATTTCTTCACTTATTGTGGTGCTTATGAGTTTCACCTTCCATTTTTCTGGTAATAACTCCCTTGAAAATTAACCAATACCTTTTGTTTTCTAAAAAAGGAAATTAGCCAAGAAATAATTACTTTTTTTTTTTTTTTTAACACTGACACAAGCATCTTTTTAACATAATAATCATACATAAAGCATGTACCTTAAACTATGTATGATAATATTACATTCTTTCCTTAGAGCGAAATAATGCATTTCAATTCTTGGTATAGTTCTTCAGCTTTCTAATTTTCTGGAACCCAAGTGAGTCCTGAGAGACAAGCAAATTTTAATTCACAAATACAATGATGCATGTGATATTTAATCACTCAAAATGAAAAACTCCACTTAAGAGGAAAATATAAAGATTTAGGAGAAAGAGATTGAAGAGGAAGCTGTTCTAGTAGAAACAGAGAGGAAAAGGAGACTCCCACTCGAGTTTAGGCTTTCCTCAGAATTTGCATCTCTCCAGGCAAAGAACAATGGAGAATCAAATGTCAGCTGTATTCACCTGTTTCTCAAACTGTCATTATTGGCAAATTTATCCACTGGCATTTTAGCACCAAAATATTCTTGAGGTTTGAGATATTGATAAACGTCCAAGAATGAGATTTGTCATATGGCAGTACTTAAGAAAAGATAGCAGTATTCTAATCTTCTCTGAGTCCAGGTTTGTCTATCTTTGAACTTCATATAAGTTTGGAGGAGAATAATCCAAAGACCACACAAGATGGAAAGAGGAAGAGTTGAGAAGATCTTATTGCAATGTTACAATGTTTTGTCACTTTGGATTTTGGAGAGTAAATTATGTTTGAGAGACAAGGATTGATAAAAGCTGAAGAACCTGAAAGTCCAACTGAAGCTGGGAACTTTGCTAAAGAACTTGATGAATAACAATTAAAGGGCAATGAGGACAAGTCAAGATGGCAAGCCTAAAGAAATTTGGGGAAACAAAGCTATACTGCAAAACTGGAATACCTTGCATGTAGGAAATCAATCCAATGCAAGCTACAGGAGCCTGCATAAGAAACTGAAAGATAACAGGAGGAAGAGAAGGAACTGACTTGGCAAAGGATTAGGCTTTAGATAGGGTTACAATTGTAATTTCTACCTGTCAATGAATTTGATGTAGCTCCCAAAAGCTCATTTGTCCATGACAACTTATTACAGACTTATTACTCTGAAAGAAATAGAACTTTTAAATATAAAGTTAGATGTCTGAGAGTTAGATTATCCTTCCTTCCTCATGCAGAATTCTCTTGATTTATTTAGACCTTTGACTAAATCACTGAGTAGTCTTATTTAATAGAATGAAGCAAAACAAATTTTAAAAAATCTGTATCTTAGAAGAAGAAGGAAGTAACTTTCTTCAACCTAATTAGACAGCAGCAATTGCACCTTGAGTTAGGGGCCTTGTAAGAGTAAAAAGATAAGGTGTTCAGATAGTGGAAAGATAACAAAACTCAGAAATGGAGTTTAGTAGCAATGGTTGCCTCTATGGGAAAGACAGAAAAAAATTTCCTTTGGAAAGAAAGATTAAATAAGATTTGGTTACTTTATTAACTGTCAATATTTATCTTTTACAGAAGGAATACCAATCACCTACAATGCCTGCTGCTAGTACCAGTCCTCCTACCAGTACATACTACATACTTAGTTATTGCTCATGCTGCACTTAGTTCTCTAAAATCTGAGTTGTATAGTTTCAAAGCTGCAATTTTAAGTGGAATTTTGATTAAACAATATTCCTTGATGTCTTTTTCTTGGATAAGCAGAGGTGAATCTTTCATTTCAGAGTCATGTCCACCACCTTCTTAGTCATCTGGTGACAAATTCTCATGTTGCTGGTCATGTCTAAATACAGTCAGAATATAGTGAAGTGCTTTGTGATGTAATTTGAAAATGCATGCTCCTATTTTAAAAGGTGTATTTCTGTATGGCTATGTTTTGACTGTAAAGTAAATTCATGTTCTTAAGGGCAATCAAGATGTATCAATCTGTGAGTGTCATACTGAATTTAATAAGTACTGGTTGGCTGTCTTTTTTAAGATCAGTTTGAACCTGGGGCATGGAGATTTTGTAAAACAGTTTGCCAAACACTGGAAAAGCATCCATGTACTGTGTGTTGGCAGAGGAAATGGACATTTTTGAGTGAAATGAAACCAAATATTTTGATTCCTCATGGTCTAACTCTCATGAATCATGTCACTTCTTTTATCCTATCTATTTATTCTAAATTAGTGGTTTATAACCAAGTTTGTCTCTAGTGCTCTGCAGAGGACATTGTGCTTCTGATCCCAGTTTTTGATCCTGTATTCATCAGTAAGACTCTCTCCCCAGTTTTTGAAAGTGAGTAACTGCATTTGGGAGAAAAGAAATCTTTGGAGAACTACCCTTGAGTGCAATAGGGCTTTTCTTTATGTGTATATAATATTACTTCAAAAATTCGGTACAATTTCCTCGGTCCCACAGCCATGTGTATGTTCCAGCTGCTATGTGGATCCTGACTTTGCTGTCAGGATGTGCAGGGAGGAGCTGGCTGTAAGCTGCTCTCCCTGCTCTCTGCGCAGGTGAAGATTGTGTGACCCTGTGAGCAGAGAGGGCACCAGCAACTGCAGGTACCCAACTAAATGAATCACTCTCTTTAGAGCAATGGAGTGGAGGAAAACTATAACATAAACCTTTCTGTAGTCTTGTCCCTAAATACATGGTTGGACAAATACAGGATTATTGCCACTGTTATGGATATTTTTCATAACTTTTCATATATTTCATATTTTTCAAGGTTAGGGTGATAGACAAGCTATTGACTTTCTTTTCAAAATGTAGAATGTGTTAAATTATATATAATTGCTTGGAGCATACAGTAAAATTATAGCAAGGAAAAATTTGAGCCTTTGGTGATTGCCCAAAAAGCCTTTGCTATTTTTCATTGCAAAGTCTTGATATCACAACAGATTGCTATGCAATTAAAATATTTCTGAAAGAAAATTCATTTCATTTATTGTAAAGCCTGGTTATACAAGAAAGGGTTTGAGTGAAATAATTTTATAGTCCTGTAGTTACTGATCCTTGCTGTACTGATCCAGGGAATTGTTGGCTTTCAATTATTTCAATGGGAGGTAAATGCACTCATGATTTTAAGAGTGGGATATTTGCCAAAAATCAAATATATAAAAGAGACCAACTGTATCTGGAAGCACAAGTTTTTATTGCCAGTCACTTTACCACCTGGGCTAGTCTAACAGAAAACATGTTCATCCATATAGAAAACTCTCTGCAGACAGCTGAAAAATCTGATATAGGGACTGGGAAAACTCTCCTGTGAATTGAAATATCTATAAGTTAGTTGTCCATTCTAAGTTATTTCCCTCATTTTAGTAACCCCAATTTTTTTATGTGTATTTTTTCTCTTCACATGCTATCGGTAGCAGAGCAAAATGAATATTGTCTAGGTGTCATTTTCTAGATTCTGAGGATGTACAGAACATTGATAATTTGGATCCAGATCCATCTGTCAGTCTCAAACACGCAGAATACTTCTGCTGCACTTGAGAATTTATTTAATCATTTACTCAAACTAATGTAATTTTATTAATTGTTAGATTAGGGTCCACCACCTAAAGTTTGCAAGCATTCTAAATAATACTGGAAACTAAAAAGATGTGTTGCCTGAATATGGCTTTCCTAAATATTGTTTTAAGTATCATCCTACACAGTCAAATGAGCATCTAATAAGAGTGATTTACCATTTTCCTTACATATGACAATAAATAAAAGGTGTAGGGAAAGAAAAACAGCATGGAAGGCAATCAAAACTCTTTTAGAAAACAAGCCTGGTCCATTTTCACCCCCAAAATTACTATTTTCAGTTTACCTGTTTGGAACAAGGGTATCCTGAGTGTACCGGCTCTTCATGAAAATAGTGAGTTAGAAATAGCTTTTCTCAGCTTTTCTCTTACACTCAAGAATTTCAGAAGCTGTGACCACCATTACTCACACCACTGTCTTATAACAAAGATGAAAAGTAGCATGACTTCTCATACTTGTATATTGTTGATTCATTAGCAAGAAATTGTGTGTTCAGAATCCTGTGCTAATTAGTCAAAAAGAAAGACAGCTCCCTCAAAAACAATGGCAAAGGTCCAATGACTTTAAAATAGTTACTCTTTGATGTTAATATTCTTTGCAAGCAAGTTTAACAGAAACTGGCCTTTGAACAGAGATTCATTGACTGTACCCTACTTTTGTATTCTATTAAAAATAATTTCCTCTATCACACCTTTTTCCGATATTGTAGTATTAGAGTTCCAACTAACAAAAAGAAAATAAATTAACAGTGTAAAAATCAGATGTCAGGGTTAATATTGGACAAGTGATTCATTTTTACTTTATATCTTCTATATTTTGTATTAAGGGAAATTATTCATTGCTAATATAAGTCTAAGTGATTTTAACATCTATCCTAGAGGTATTACAAGTGTTTCAGCCTGTTCCATTTATTAAAGCATTTTGTATTTATCTCTTGAATATCTTCCTTCAAAAGGGATATCTACTGCATTTCTGCATCACATCCAGCATCAATCACTTTGATTAGGGTCTCACTCCACAAACCAAACAGCTTTTCTTCCATGGCAGCTCCATATGTTTGCTGCAGCTGTTACAGTTCCCAGGCAGAATGTGACTGTACTCTGTTCAGAGTTTGTGTCCCTGTCAAAGTGGCAGGAAATTTTTCTTCTCTGCTTTGGTTTGCCTTGAAGTTGAGTGACTTGAAATCTGCCATTCAGCTAGACTAGGGTTGTCTACAAAAACATTCATGAAATTGCATCTGCGTTATTTTTTCACAGCTATGAGTCCAAAGAATGCTCACTGCCAAGGCTTGTTCCCACAGCACTAAGTGGGTATCAGGTCAAAGGAGTTTCATTGCTGGAGAGGTTCCTCAGTCGAGTTTTTAGCCCAGAACCAATAATAGAAGAATACTGTCATAGCTATGAGCATGAAATATACTGAGATTTATTAATGATTTTATGGTTTCTAACTCAGGAAAATATTTCTCTTTTGTTGATTATTATTTTTTTATCTTGCACTAGGACAGCATATAAAGTTACTATACACTGTACACTGCACTACTGTGCAGTATTAGTATTACCACAGTACACTGAACATAGTGCAGAGAATGTACCAATTAGGAGATCCATCTCTATTTAAAGAAATGCTACATATTTCCAGGAAGGGAACCTTGAAGATCCCCACCTTACTATGATTTTGTTACATCTAACATGCAACAGAGAACTCAGGTTATTAAAACACGTGTATGAATGTGACTAAAATGCTACACTAGTAAAGAGAGATGATTTTTTTTTTTTTTTTAATTCTGATCACTGTCTAAGTCTGACAGTAGTCAGCATTGTAAGAACTTTATTCATCCTGAAAACATATGCACTTGTTCAACAACCAGGCATTGCTGTGTCACTTTTAAAAGCATTTCTTTAGCTGGCTGCAGAAATAAATGTGTAATGCATCATTACCTTTTGGTGACGAAGAACACAATTTGGCATGCCTTAAATAAGCTTTTAATGAAATTTTTAACAGTGGACATGTTATGATGACAAGTATTTTTAAAAGCCCTGTGAGTCCATAAACTCAGGTTGATAATTAAAGTTCGACACAGATGAATGAATATAATCTAGCAACTTTACTAGAGGTGTGAAAAATGACTTCAATATCAGAATATCCTAATGTTCCCTGATCCTCTATCTCTGTGATTCCACATTACTACTTTGGTTTTAGCAACTCAATAGCTGGAGAGGAAAGTTGTTCCTGATGATACCTAGACAATGTTTTCCTGTGTGTGACACCAGGGTGACACCAGGGTGACTGTAAAGAGTTGAGCTGTCACAGCACAGAATTTTCCTGTTTCCCACCAAGAAAGAAAAGCAGCAAGCACATGCAGACTATCAAACACATGCACCATGGAAGCAATGCAGCAACTCATGCAGGAACTAAAACTGTTTTAATAAGAAAACTAGCTCAATGAAAAATCCTTCCTAAAGTGCAAAACAGTATCTAGTGTTTTCAATTGACTGATGCAGGTCTTTGTCAGATCGTTTTGCTCTCTCCTTCCCAGGAAATGTAAATTTTGACTGAATATAAAAAGAAAAAGCATCTTTAAACACTTTTCTTTCTTTTAATGTACAGAAAACAGACATCTAAAAGCAATAGAAGCAAAAGTATCTGGGTTTTGGTTTTCAATTTCCTGATGAAATGCTTAGCCTTTTCACTGAAGGCAGAAATTTTCTATCCTATTTCAAAGTCAAATTAACTTTTTGTTGTTATAGTAAAAAGGCTTTCTAAAAA
Organism: Chaetops frenatus; assembly: GCA_013400775.1. NCBI lineage: Eukaryota > Metazoa > Chordata > Aves > Passeriformes > Picathartidae > Chaetops > Chaetops frenatus. Next base: position 350,110 of record VZTR01004989.1, read on the forward strand.
AATCATCTTAGTTATTGCAAAGGAATGTTCTTGAACTCCTGGATGGGAATAGGAAAAGTACATTTAATATCTGTATGATAATAAACCCTTGTCCAACAAAGCATTTTAAAGTGTGAATAAAGCCACAGATTTCAGAGAAACTTAAGTTCTGCTCTGAACAAGGTTGTAGAGGGAACATTTTTAATTATTAAATTAGCAGAGGGACCTATTTAACTGCAGTTTTGTTCTCTGCTCCTCACACACCCCTTTTCCTAGTCATTAAGTGCTAAAGTGAGGGTTCTTGTTGTTTAGGTGTGGAATGGGAAATGGAAGGAATTAAAACCTGCTGAAAACAGCAGGGAGGGGGCAAAAGCCCATCTGGAGAGTCCCAAAGCACTGGTGTCCAGTAGTGCCCTTGAGTTTCAAGGGCTCCCTCAGGAAGATTAAATGCTTGCAGATTTGTGCTGGCTATAAACCAGTTTGTGTTCCAGATCCAAATGCTGGAATTCTAGCTAAAATTGTCTTCCCTCTGTAACTATGACACAAATGGCATTAGGAAATCCATTGTGGTTATTGGCTTGGACCTCAAATGCCAATGCTTTACAGAGCAGGCCTCTTCTCCAACTCAGATTACAAAGCATTTTTAAAGTAGACTGTGTACATTGCTTGTTAGAAAAGAATCAAAGCCGCTGTATGATAAATGTATTCAGAATGTAATTAATGGTTATTTTGTGTAGGAGTCATGGACGGTGAGAAACATACTGCAGTGTATGTGAATAATTCAGACATCATCAAAAAATCTTAATGTTTTCTGGTAATTTTTGCCAATTAAAAATAAAATTTACGTGTTTTTTTACTCTATGTGCTGTTACTTAGGTATGTTTTGATTATGGTGAGTCAAAATCTAATCATAGAATCACACTAAAGAGAAAATATTTTCTGCTAGATTTTTTAGAATGTCACTAGTCAATGGATGTATATTGAAACACCTATGTTTGTATTTCATTAAATAAAAGAGCAAAGTTAATTTAAAGGTAAACTTATACTCATCTTACCTGTGCACAAAGTCAATCAGTCACTCATATCTATTCAACAAAGTGCTTTAATTGTACTCATTTTAAGAAGTAGCATGTAATTTTGTAGTAGGTAAGGCTCTTTTAAAGCTTTTCAGACCAGAAAGAGGGCATGATACTGCCCCCCACACAACCACTGACTAAGGTGTTTCCTCATTAGGATTAAATATAAAATATATTGATTTCCTGTTTTATTGTATACGTAAATCTTTGTACAAAGTATTGCACTTTGTAACATAATATTTGAACGAAACCACCAAAAATCTAAATTGAGAGGGGAACGATGAGGCAGACAGCTCCCAGATCAGACATCGTATATCCTAGACTCAGGGCTGGTGGTTACCATGAAAACTCTATAGGTCTCAAGCACTTGCACCCTGTATCACTTAATACTTGGCAAAATTTTATTTCATGTGTTCAAATGCTGTAATGCTAAAATGTTCAGTAGCTGTAATGAATCCTTTCCTTTCTGGCAGCGAATTATATGATTCCCTAATATTGACTCAGTTCCCTTGAATATTCAATGTAAAATCATTGGAGATTTGTTAATAGAAGAATTAACATGTACCAAAAAGGAATTGCATCAGGGAGATTATATTTGCTAATAGATTTTTTTTTTCTGCTATGCTAAATTATATTCTTTCTCTATAAATCTTTATTAAATGCTGCCAATTCAGCATCTTTAACCTGATTGTTTCATTTGCATGCTTTGCCTTTGTGATTGGATTACAGTTTGTTGTACTTTACTCTTTATTATCATCTCTTTGGATGTGTAATTATGCATTATTACTTAACATTCAATTTACTTTGTCCGGTATTTGAGTATAAGGTATTGAGCCAATAATATGCAAAAATATTTTTCTGCGTCTTTAAGCCCTTCTGCAACACTTCACCTCAGACTCTGTAACTGTGGAAAAAATAACTGGCATTAATTTTGGTGCCCAAATTTCAAAAATCTTTTAATATTTTCTCAAGGAACACAAATTGGCACAGGGAAACAAATAATGATAAAATATACAAGATTATATCAAAGCTAAGTTACAATTATTTCAATATGGTTTTAGAGCAAATAAAAACCCCAACCCCAAACTTATAAAAGAAATATGTCTGACTTACCTAGATTTAAATCAATAATTTACTCAATTGTTACAGTAGAGTGTCTTAAGGTGTACTTCAGAGAAGAAAGGTAAAGAACTGGCTAACCAAGAGAATTTAAAAAGTTTATATTAAGAGTTCTCTAAATAGGGATTAGTAATGAAATTTTTCAAGGATAACTTTTCATATTCATCCTCATGAGTATATTGATTAATGACATTACAGGAAGAATGACAAATATCCCAAAGGGATCTCTGGTGATATTAAAGAGGACTAGGGCAGTTCACTGCTAATAATGATACAATCCAAAAGCAAATCAGTTAGAGATGGCAGCTCAGGAAACACCTCTCATTGAATCAGACTCTTATGGACGACCAAACTGCAAGTATTATATACTTCTGGAAAAGTCTGTCCTGATTTTAGACATTGATAGGGCCTCACTTATAGAACTGTTTACATTCTTGCCTCTGAGTTTAAAGAACAGTCTCTTCACAAATAGCCACATGAACAAGATAAGGGGCACTGGGTACAAATTGCACTGTGACAGACTATCTCAGCATAAGAAAGAAATTTTTACAGCAGAAACAATCAATCATTGCAACAACTTCCCAAAAGATACAGAATCATAGAATCAAGTCAGAGAATCATAGAATGGTTTGGGTTTGAAGTAGACTTTGAAGACCATCTAGTTATAAACCCTCTGCCATGGGCAGGGGCACCTTCTACTAGACCAGGTTGCTCAGAGCCCCATCCAGCCTGGCCTTGAACACTTCCAGGGATGGGACATCCACAACTTCTCTGTTCTAGTGCATACCTTCATATATCTACTCTAAATCCAAGCTTTTTCAGTTTGAAGCCATTCTGCCTTTTCCTGACTCTATGTGCCCTGGTAAATTGTCTTGCCCCATCTTTCCTTTTGGTTGCCTTCAGGTACTGGAAGGCTGCAATTAGATCACCCCAAAGCCTTCACTTTTCTAGACATGGTAAGAGTCTCCACTGCTGCTTTCCACATATGTTACTAATTGCCTTCTAACTACATACTCTCATGTCAACACAAAACCCATGGGACATGGCAAGAAAAACTACTCTATTACTAGAGAGTTCTCTAAGTCTTTGTCTTCCAGTTTCACCTGGAAGCCATTTTGGTTGAAGAACTGGGCACTGAACAATATTTGGACAAACTAGAAGCATGGATTTGATTATTTAGTTCAATCTCAAATGAGTCTCTGAGCCTCACCAGTGAGTTATGTGGCATTAAGATGGATGGTACCTTGCTTCTTTGGTTTTTTTAAAGGGTCTTCAGTATCTGGTTTAGGATCATTTACTCACGGCTCTGGAAGAAGAAGTATTCATTGCAGGTCAGTTGTCGCAGAAGTACTTGGGCTTCCTTTGCAGACTTGATCTCAAAATTATGCCTAAAAATCAGCTCTGGATTTAAATAACAAAGCTGTAAAGTCTGTTATCTCCAGATACGACTACAGCAAGCTGGTAAACATTTAACAGTTTGCAATAAAACCTGTCAGATTAAGCAGCATCATTATGTCTAACCTTCTGTATCAACTTCTAATGAGTGACTGTCTACAAGAAACAAGCAAATACAAATTTAAATATGGATGCTGACTTGGCAAAGCCATTTTGCAAAATGAGAAAATAACATAATCTGAGGCTGCTAAACTTAGAGATAATTTCTGTTCTGAAATACTAAAATTTAGGGAAGATATCAAGGAAGAATTAATCTTTAACTTTTAGTAGTACAGAACAATAAACAGCCCAAAAGAAAAAATTAGATAAACCTCCTCATTTTTTTCCAGCCCTTCATTAAAAACATGGATTTGTGCAATAACTGATTGGAAAAGCCGTCTGTGCTATCTATAACTCTGTAGCATTCAGTATTGATAGAACTCTTTGTGACAGACAAGTAAGTGTCTTGCCTGAGGTTGTTGTGGCTGATAAAA
>VZTR01004990.1:25374-52386 GCA_013400775.1 Chaetops frenatus
TTTGGACTGGAAAAGCTTATGGATATCACTAGGCATGAGCTAAAAGGAGGCAGCCACTCCTTACACTGCCTTTGGGCTCTTCCTGGCTTTTGAGGGCTCCTTCTTTGCTCTGGTGTAAACAAGTTAACTTAGTTGTCCCATAGTGTAATTTAAGTAGAATGCTAATAGACAGAGAGTACTTCAGAAAGACTTCATCAGCAGGTCTGTATCTGATTCCAAAGTCTAATTTAGAAATTAGTTAAACTTTGAGAATGAAATTATTGTTATTCCAGAACTTGCTTGCTACCTCTGGCAGTGCAGAGGTAACTGGAATTGTGTTTAACTTTTTACTGTATTGGATATTTAGATTAAGAGTGAAGCTCTTTCAGAGCGGGCTATACTCTTTTCAGAGTAATTATGTTTTATGCCTTGAAAGGTTTTGTGTTTATGCCTTGAAAGGTTTTGTATTTTAGGTCATCATTTTCAGTTCTGTTTTTCAGCCATTTTAAAAAAAAATCATTCTTTAAAATGGGGACAGGGGAATAAAAAAAAAATACTTATTAATAAAGATTATTTGCTACATTTTACTTGTGGTACTGAGTGCTTTCCTTACATGTGTGCTTTAGCATTTAAGCATTTGAGTATTGTGTTTCACTTGTCTGGGAATTTTTAGGCAACTATATCCTGGTAAGAGAAAGACATAACTTACCACTCATGAGGTTTCAAAAAGCTGCCAAAAGTGGAACTTTATTCTGTGTCCCAATTGTAATCTTGTATCTTACAATTTGATGATAATACTGTACAATAGTAGCACATCTTGTTATGTGGCCACTTCTGGTTATAGGCAACAATGAAACATCATATTAGTTGTCCCTATCTTTTATTTTGTGAAATGCTGTCATTAAACAAGCATCAGCTACTAGATGATTTGGTAATCCACTCCATTATCCCTGGGACTTTGTGACTCAGTCACATTAAAGAATACTCCTCATTGTTCCAGCTTCAAATGCACCAGATTAGTCTGTTGGTCTCCCAAGTCTAAATGTTTATAAGAGACACTTTTAATTTTCGATTAAGTTAGAGGTTAGACAACTCAACACGTGATTAGTGTTTTATGTATGATACTGCCTTTGTTCACATATCACTTTGCTATGTATTTAGTAGGTGTGACTTTCATATACACCTTTATCTTCTCATAAATCTACTCATGTCTTTTCAAAATGTAGCTCAGCATGTAAAAATACTAAGAAAGGAGTTACTGTCAGTGTATGTGATGCTCTGAAATTCTCTGCTGCTTGTACAGCGCCACTGAGAGTGTAGTTGAGAAAAGTGATGGGACAAACTGAAGTTTTGTAAAGGATATTCTAATACCTTTTGATACGTTTGAGGTAAAGCCATCCCATGAAGATTTTGGAAGCATATTATCAGCATTTACTGGCTTTACACTTGTTTTGAAGAGACTTTGTGGTCAAAGATGTGAACAAACTGTTCTATGTAATCAGACCTAAAGGAGGATTGTTTTGTCTTACAGTAGAGGTATGTGTGAAAAAGCAAGCAAGAAATGGCATGGGTCTTGTTGTATATAGTGAAAATCAAATGGTTATTGAGATTGTCCAAAGCAATCTTAAATATTTCAGTCCAAGATGTAGGTGTAGGCATCCTCAGGTCTGTGTTGGACCAAAAAGCCATGCTAACACTGACAGAGGTGACGATGCCGTGGTGTCTGGTGGATCAGGAGGACAAAACGAGCTGTTTGTGTAAACTGGGAGGATGTGGGATGCTGACATTCAGCCCGAGGAACTCCTGCCTGGGCTCCACATGGCAGGCTCCCTGAACACTGCTGCCAAGCTATTGATTGTGTTAATTCCTTCAGTTATGAAACGGCAAAGAAGGAGCAGGTTCTGCATCATGCTAAGCCTTTAAAGTATGTTATCCTGCTGTTGTCTCTCTTGTGGGCACTTCAGAAGTAACTAGAAGCAGTTGAAAATTTCAAGGAAGTCAATTATTGAACTCTGAGCTATGGAAAATATCACTTTGGTAACTGACTAATCTCTGTTTTCCAAAATATTTAACGTGAAGAAATGAGACTGCTCCAAGGCTTGCTGCCAACTGCAGCTAATGCAGAGATGAGGGAAGAGGAGGAAGCAGCTGTGTCCTCATTTAGACTCAAATCTCACTTTAAAGAAGTGGCTGTTACAAATAAGGAAACTTCAAAATAACTAAAATGGGAAGCAAAAATATTACTTGCTCTGTTTTAAGGAGCATCTGGAGCTGGAGAAAAGACGAGACAAAATCACTGACAGGACAAAAATCAGAATTTGCCTTTTGTGCAGTGGAAGCTGGTGGAGGTGGGAGTTGTTGAGCTCATTCAGCAATGCCCCACTACTGCTCTTTTACCATCAGTCCGTGTCAAGCTCTGCAGTGGTAGTGTTGAGGCAGCAAGGCAGTGTGTTTACCCTGTGACTTGGCCAGCCCTTAACCCTCCAACCATTCCCATTTTTGCCCTGTGTACTGGCACATCCTCAAACAGTTGTGAGATATCCCTTCAGACACTCTTCTCCTTCAGCCAGGAGCTACCTTTTTTCCCCATGTCTACCACCAGAATCCTCTTGCCCTGCTTCTGTTTGCTGTAGGGAGCCGGCGGGGCTTTGGGCTCCCTTTGCCAGCCCCTGGTACTCTTGCTCAAGCACAGCTCTTGCTGTCACCTGGTGTGACCAGCTCTAGTGACTGTATTTGAGCAGTTGGTGTTCAATGCATATCCAAACATTGTCATTTTATTTTCTGCAGCAACTCATCCTATGCTGTAATGCAATAATAAAACTAGAAATGCCTTCTCTGGAGGGAATTTAGGGTAGACCGTGTGGCAAATCCCAATGCTGTACCATAATAACAGGGTAATCCTGGGGTAGCTGTACCAACCAGATGTGCCCTGGACTTGAAGTCCCCGAGGAGAGCTGCTCCACATAATTGGTATTTGCAGGACTTAGCCAACAATATGGCTGCACAGATGAGGGGAGGTTTTGTGCCCGAGGTAATCACCATGGTACAGTGGTGTCACCCTTATGTAGACTCCAGCAGATCCCAGCTGAAATAACAAGGCATGCAGCAAACAGATGTTTTAATGCAGAGGAGCTGTCCCCCTTGCCTCAAAAGCTTGTGCTAACAATATTGTCCTGCCTAATTTTGTTTATTCTAAGTGTTTTTCTCTCTTTATTCACCTTTTCTTCTAAGAAGACAATTTGCCTTCCTGGTCCCTTCTCCATTCCTGCAGGCCCCTAAATATTCCTGCAACCAATCCTTATTTTCTCAACAGCCTCCTCTCTCTTCCTATTGTTCTTGTAAGATAATCCTTTGCTTTCTAATACGTGATCCTAGGATAATTCATATGTATAGAGTATAACATCCTCTTGGTATTTTCCATTCTGCCTTCTGTGTCTCTGATTCTTCCTTTGCTAGATTTTGGGCTTTTGGTGTTTACACAGCCTGTCCAGCCTCATTACCTCCTTTCTCCCTGACAACAAATTACTGGCATACATCTGAGCAGCATGCCCTTCTCCCTTGCTAAAGCATAAGCTGTCTACCTGCCAGTGGGGGAAAATTTTCTCCTCTACAGAAATGAATTGACTGCAGTCTCCCCAAGGGAAGCTTTCCAAGTGCTTTTCAAGATAAAGCAATCGTTATGTTTGTCTCTCTGTTTCATAATCTTGGAGAGTCTCCTTCCTGTGAGTTATCATATAAAGATGTGCCTCTCTGAGAGAATATCTGTACTCCACAGACACACTGTTTAGAGTGTAGGAGCTTTCTGCTGTTTAAGTTTTTTCCTTTGACATGGCAGGCAGTCCTATATTCAATTCTCTGGATGCTACAAGTTTTCACCACTATCCACAGAGAGCACTGAGCTGCTACACATGATTCTCTCTCTGCAGAAGTTCATGCAGGGAGGTTGGAACAGCTGCAGTGCAGGGCAGCTCCTGAGATGCCTGTAGGTTGCTCTGTGTAGGTCTTCAGGGTGGGTCTGTCTGACCTCCACAGGTGCTAAATGTGCAATGTAGAAGCCTCCCATGGGTGTTCTGGTCAAGGTTCTGCTTTTTTGGTGTGTCTACACAGTCTCTTTACATCACAGACATTGCTGTGCCTTCAGTGACAGCTCCAGGTCACTCGGTCCATTGGGACTAGTTGAAGTGGGAGCCCCTTTACAGATGGTGAGCACTGGCTCAGGCTGGCAGACCACCCCTGTAATTACAGGTGCATGGAATGTAGTCTGTTAAAGCTAATAAAAAGGTATAAATGTTGGGTTTGCTTAGCTACTACTAGGGAAATGCCAGATTCAACTTTTTCTACCCATCAAAAACAAAATTGGTGTGTTTTATCATAGCTCAAAACAGGAATTATGTCTCTGATGTGGAATTCTGAAATTCCTATTAATTGCTCAAAAGTGCATTTCCATAGATTAGTAGTACTGAAAATTGCTAGCTCAAAGCTGAAATAAAGCCAGATTATGTTTCACAGAGCAATAGGATCATATGATTATTAAAATTGAAAGGGAGATAGGAAGTGTCTCTTCCAACCTGCTCCAGGCAGGGTCAACTGGGAAGTCACAGCAGGCTGCTCAAAACTTCTGCCAGCCTGGTCTTGAAAATCTCAGAGGATGGAGACTGCAGTCACTCTGAGCAACCTGTTTGACTGCTGACCATCTTCATGGTGAAAACTTTTCTTCTTCTTCTTCTCAGTTCTGAACCTCTCTTGTTTTGGTTTATGCTCTCTCTTACCTTCCTTCAGCTCTCCGTTGTGAAGAGCTGGGCTCCATCATCTTCACAGTCTCCTTACATCAGAAGGCTGCTACCCAGTGCCTGCAGAGCCTTCTCTTCCCCAGGCTGATGGCCCATCCCTCCACCTTCCCCCACAGGGCAACTGATCCAGCTCCCTCTACCTTGGTGGTCCTCTGCTGCACTTGCTCCAGTTTAACATCATCTTTCCTGTGCTGGGAAACCCCGAACTGGTCAAGTGCCCATGGTCTCTGCAATAGACCATGTGTCTAAAGTCTACTGTACAGTTTCCTTCCTTATGAAGTCCAGGTCTATGAGTCTCTTCCTTAACCTTATCACATCCCTTTCCTTCACTATTCCTTTGCACGCACTTGGCTGTGTGTGGTGGTGATGCAATCCCAAAACAGAGCTGCAGATTTTGTGTCTTGTCTGCAGAGCTGGGGCCTTCCCCAAACCCACTGTGCAGTGTATTCCAACATCCCCACCAGATGGGAACTCGGACATTACTCTGGCCACCTGGCACACTGATGTTGGGAACAAAAGAGCTCCTGTCATCCTAGTTAAATGTCCTCACACCATGCTTCCACCAAGGGCAGAGGAAAGATGGTTTGGCTCTGGCTGGAAGCCCCGTCCATCTCCTGCCTCCATTTGAGCGTGAGGTGCCTGGCAAAGCACCCAGCCCAAGCAGGTGTCCAGAGCTCACAGCAGCACTGCAATCCATCTTAACTCTTTCCCTGTGACTTGGGGTGGCCATTGCACTCGTCTGTTTAGATAATCGAGAGCTGACACAGGAGCTGTTATACTGGTTGTAAACCCAAACAGCCCCTCACCCCTAAAATTCTAGATTTAAAAAATTGCTTACCATCTATCTCAGAGGAAAAGTAATGGATGCTATTTTAAATGCCCGAGCTGTGGTGATTTCACTGAAAAATCAGTGAGTTGGTTGCTTCTACATGCCCAGCACCACCAGGTGGCAATATAAGAAAAAGGATAAGTGTGAATTTGCAGCACCTGTCATGTATACCCCAACAATCAAAATAAATTACAAATATATTCAAACATAGGTATTCGATCTCATCTAAGTTGTTAAGTGCAGTGTTTCAGTGACAGGCATTTCTCATTAAACAGTGCTTTTGAAAGCATTCTACCATTTTTGTCCTGCAGTTGGAAAACTGTAAACTTCAGAAAACAATGATCACTTCCTAATCACACAGGGTCTTACTGTCTGCTATAGACATTGTCCCTCACCCCAAGATATCAGTCGGAAGAAGATATCAAAAAATTCCAAATTTTCTTGCTTTACCTTGTTGAAGTGTAAAATGTGACTTAATTTTCTGTGTCTGTTTTGTTGTCTGCGTTTTGTATTCTGAAAGGATGTGTAACCATGTGGATGCCCTGGGAGGGGTTTAAGCTAATGGGATCTCATACACCCCCTTATGGCAGCTGTTATTTAGATTATAGAGTAGATTTAGATGAAATATTAGGAATAAATTATTTACTGTGAAGGTGGTAAGGCAGAGGAACAGGTTGCCCAGAGAAGTTGTGCATGACTCATTGCTGGAAGTGTTCAAGGCCAGGTTGGGTAGGGCTTTGAGGAGTGATGAACTTTAAGGTCCCCTCCAACACAAACCATTACTATGATGCTGTGATTTTTAAGTGATGGATGACCATAGTGGATCATATGATGAAACTCTCCCAGACGGCAGTGACTTGTGTTTCAGGAAGATCTTCAACCAGAGGAAGTGCCCTAGTGCTTATTAGCTATTGATGAATCTCCTTTTCCTTCCATGGATTTGTGTAATTGCTTTTTGAATCCATGCAAACTCATAATTTCCCCTGTGATTAGTGGGTAATCCTCAGGGTAAGTCTGTGTCAATAAGACATCTCTTGTTTGTTTGGAACATTTAATGCCTCCTTGTTATTATATTAGAAAAGAAAAGGATTAGTTGTTTTTCACTGTCTCCTTGTTATTCTTGATTTTACAGACCTCTAGCATATTCCCTACTCATGGATTTATTTTCCAATCTGAAGGGTGCTGCTGTAATTTAGTGTCCCTTTTATGGCAGCTGTACTCTTCCTTTCACTGAACCTATTGCCTCTTCCCCAGCGCTACAATATTTCTACCAATAAAGAAGTATTTATTACCGGTCTTGCATCTTTTTATTTATTCTTGTTTATCTGGGAGTGCCTAATAAACCAAACGGTTTTATTTAAAGTACTGGCAAATAATTTCCTTTCTTTTTTGTTTTGTTTTGAAACAAGTAAAAACTTTTTTTATTAGAAGCATTTAAACCTCATGATGCTCTTCTGGATATTTGTGACACAGTGTAGTATCTTGTCTTTGGACTGTTTAGTTCTTTCCTTATTTAAGTCATAAATTGATTTTTCTAATATCATTCTGGTCTGTGGTGACAAGTTGCAGAGGCCTCAGCATTTCAGCATGGTGTGGAACGATTAGCACTTGCTGCTAAAGGGTAAATCCAATTCTAAAATAACAGGGTAACTGCAAACCAAGACTGAAGGTACTGGCAGCATATGTTTGGGACGTCTGTGCAGCAGCTGATATTATGCCCCCTGTGTCTTTGCAGCTCCATCAAAGAATCAGTCAATCACAACAGTGAACATTTCCTGTGTTGACTTGGTAAAAATAGAGGAGGCTGGTGTGTGACTCCTGTGATTTGGTGAGAGCCTTCCCAGCCACGTCAGGAGAGGGGCTTTCACACTGTGTGGAAAGCCTCCCCACAGACGTGGCAGATGCCAGAAACCCTTTCCAGCTGTCCTTGCCCACAAAATCAGCAGAGAGGCAAAAGCCTCTGTAGGATTTTACAGATTTAAAAACAAACAAATAATTGATTTTTTTTTAAAAGTCTAGAGGAACATGCAGTTGCTGTTCAGCTTGTCCTTTCGCATAATGTAGGAGGGGATATTGTACTCTGTTGAGTTACTGAGCAGTGCAGTGACTTGTGGTTAACCAGGTTGTCCAGAAAGGTCTTTAAAAAAGCAAAACAAGGTGGAAATATCTCCTTACTCCTCCACAACTCACTTACTATTTTGTGGCTAAAAGAGGTTCTCCTAAAGCAAAAAAGGGCTTGCAAGGTTGTGCTGTTGGTCTGGGAGTCTTGTTCTATTATGGTGATGGTGGGTTTGACCGGTCATCTGTAAGACAACAAAATGTGGTCTCTTAATCAGTAAGAGAAGTTGTGTGAAAAAAGTAGTGCTCACTTTCCTCCATATGTCTTGAAGAAGCAAATGAAAGTTTGGGTTTGATATGCCTCTAAGAGGAAACAAATGTTAGAAAAATGTTGCCCAGAATTGTCCCTATCCCCTTTTTCCCCAGCAGCAGTGTGATTGAGGGGGAGAACTGGTGCCTCAGACCCAGCCAAAGAGCCAGCCCAAAGCAGGCAAAATTACCTGATTACAGCCCGAGCACAACCTCAGCATGGGCAGAAGCACAAGAGATGAAGACATTGCAGAGTTTTGAGATCTGCCTAAGGGCTCAATGTTTGTAGCACCCCTGCCCCTCCACGGAGCAGACTGTACTCTGCTGTGGTGACGAGGATGATGTGTGTGTGGAGCATGCTCTGCACCTTGTGCTTCTGCGTAGGCGTGGGAGAAAGGTGAACATATGCTTTTGAAGGAGCTGCCATATCCCTGTTTCCTTCTAAAGGTGCCATATGTGCTCTCTGAGTCACTGGGACGTAGTTTACCCTGTGACAGGAGTAGCTATTGACAGGTGCAGTAGGCTCTGAGCTCAATGTAGAGGTCAATGTGCTTTTGGATCTGAGATTCATATTCTGCACGATCTCCTCAACTGGCAGTGGTGACAAGCCCAGTCTTCCTACAGCTGGGCTGCAGCGGCTTGGGGTTGTTTATCTTTGCAGTCTTTTGCTTCCAGACGTCTCCCCACCTTGTGCTGCAGCCAGGTGGAGACCCTGTTTCAGGCCTGTACAATATTTTGGCGACTGAGACTGGCCAGTTATGGCTTTGGCTGTGATGCCATTCCCATGCTCAAGCCATGGAGCTGTTTGCCATGTCTCATGGCAGTGTGTGGGCAGATGACCAATTCACCTCGGCTTCTGAAAGCACACCGTGTCCCAGGCAGACGGTCCCCCTTTTGTCATCAGCTCCTGGATAATATAAACAACATTCACTTCCCAAGTGGCACAGATATGCAAATGAACCTTTCATAGGATAATGGCCATATGAAGCTCTGCTTGCAGGCATTCATGACATGTGGAGGCATGTTGGTGCCAGATGCTTGCAGGCTTTTGGCTGTGCTGTTCCCTTTTCCAGTAGGATAGTCAGTACCAGGCTATTTTGGGAGATCCACTGCAGGCCCTGATCAATGATTGGTGCTTCTTTAACAGCTTCAGGCAACGGTGCTCTCCAGGTTGCCACGGGATTAGCTGGCCCCTACGGTGTCATTCTGCCTCCTAAAGCCCTTGGCTTGTCTGGCTGCTATGGAGCCTTTTACAACACCAAGCCAGTGTCATGTTGCAGCATCTTTGAGATGTGCCACTTTTTCATGACACAAAGAGAACAGTGCATCATCCTTAGTGAAACCTTCTGGGGAATCATGTTGTGATGGGATGAACAAAGCTGCAGCAAAACACTTAGCTTCTTCTGTCTTTTCAAACTAGGATAAAACCTTGTATCAGTGTATACAGCCTTCCATAATGAGGTAAAAACCACTCACCAGTGTACACGGAACTGCACAATTTTTGTTTATTTGTCAGGTAAAAAAAGGCTGCCTGATATATTGAGGTCTCTTGCTTTATCAGAGGAGAACATCAACCTGCTTTCCTTTTTTTTCTTTGAGGATTAAAGCTCACCTAAAATAGCTCAATTCAGTATAAATTTTGCCAGCAGAAGCTGCAAAATTGACAGGGTTCAGGGACTGGCAACCGAGCCAAACTCACAGCCTTTGCTTGCATTCAAGTAACTTTAAAAAATTGCAGGCTCCCACCCTAGCCATGGGAACCCAGCACTTGCACTGCAGGGCAGCAGCCGTGGCAGGACAAGACAACTTATTGCTTTGGGAGGCCAGAAGCTGGAACTGAGCCCAAATGCCCACTGCACAGATGATCTTCCCTGAATGCCCAGTGTTGTGTACTGGGAGGGAGAAAGCAATAGCAGTTTTAATGTACTGTGGTCCGTATGGACTCCCCTGGGTGGGGACACCTCCCAGGACACGTGTGACTTGCAGGAAGTTTGTTGTCAGGAGCACAGGTACAGCCCTTCCCATCAACTGCCTTACTATTCGAGTGGCCACAAATGGCTTCTCCTGGGTTTCACCTTGGCATCCTGCCCTGAGCAAAACAAAATTACCAGAGGCAGCAGGGACAATGGGAGACCCAAAACACATTGTTGATGGCACAGTGGCTCTCAGCATCCAAAGTGATCTGGAGATTGGGTTCAGTCCACTCACCAAAGAGCTAAAGCTTGCAGGCTGAGGCTGGCAATGTTTTATCCTACAAAGAGAAGAGATCTGTGCTACATTGCCCTCTCACTGGGGAGATTCCTGTCCTAACCCCTCTGCCCATGAAGCTGAAGAACCAGTGCTTTTCCTGGTTGTAGGTGGGATTGTTAGGGGCAGAGAAGAGCTCAGAGTGGTCTGTCCTCTCCCTGACCCCACCGTGTGTCCTGCTGCTGGGCAGCCAGCCTGCTGCATATCCCATGGTGGGGCCCTTCACACGTGCTCTGCTCAGCTTTTTGTGATTACTGCTGCCCACTTGTGCCTCACAGTGTTGCTTTTCCCTAGATCATGTCTGCTCTGTAGATGACTATTTTAAATAAGGCAGAGTTGATGTTAAGTAGGCAGAATATTTGAGGGCCTTTACTTGCATTTCTGACAATGCATGCAATTATTCCAGAACCAGCATGACTGGTTTTTTTTGCCAAATGCTGATCTGATTTATCACTCACTATACTAGCCTGAAAAGCGGTATAGCTAATGACAGTCAGCTCCAACATATTTTCCTGATTGCCTATTATTGTCCTGAACCGGTTTAATTTTCTATTGTCTTTGTTAAAAATGTAGAAGGGGAAGAAGAGGTTGTTTTAAACCTCCGTATTGGACTATTGAGAATAGCCAGAATTTAATGTGCCATCAGGAAGGCAGAACTACAGTCTTGCTTTCTGGTAGTGACTCACTACATAAATTAAGCAGGATGGTCTCCAAGGCTTATACTTCTCATGCACTCTGCGTCATGTTAGAAACATTAAAATATTAACAAACTTTGATCCCAGGGCCGCTCAATGCTCACTCAGATCTCTTTTCAAGCTAGAATGCACTCCCTGTTTGGAGTCTATAGTAAACTTCAGAGAACTTGGCCTGAAAGCCCAGAGCATCATAATTCAGCAGCACCTAAACTCCCTCTTCAATTATTTAAAAGCCACTCTGAGAGACTCTTTGGGGTTGTTTTACAGATATTTGTTGATATTACAGTTTTTCATGAAATGGCACATCTCTCTGGCCCTCCCCAGTTCTTGTGAATGTGATAATTATTATTTCTACACAGCAATACCACCACCTCATTCTCCCTGGAACCTTGGAACTATCAATGTCCTTGTGCTGATATCACAAGGATGAGACCTGAAATATCCTGAAGCTATTCCTAGTTAGCTAGGATTTCTCACACAGGAAAACCACTGAGATCAAGTTTCAAGAAGTGAAAGAGAAGAGGTAATTGAAGGAATACACCATTTTCTTTCCCTGAATATTTCAAGGGGATCATTAGGTATCTGGCCAGCTATCAAAACCTTTTCTCACATGCCCTCCTCCCTTCCAGTCCTTCTTCCAGTGGCCTTGGTGGTGGCTGCAGTGCAGCAGTGCCTGTGTGAGGAAGACAAATTAAATCCCTGACAGCTCTGGCTCCTGCACTGAGCTGCCAATTCAGGGTTAATGGTGTTCTCTTCACAGGTTCCTGCAGCTTCCTTGCTGTTGTCTCAGCCATACCTAGAGGGCCCAGGGAAAACTGGCTGCTTGCAAAAGCAGCAGTCTTAGACTTGCTTTTACTTCACAGGTGGGTAGTGAAAACCCAGAAAGCAAAGTGAGGGGTACTGGCCTGTGTTCCATTATATTTTTTTTAATTTTCCCCTTCTCATACCTCCACACCAGCCTGATGGAGCTGTGCCCAAAGAAATTCAGAATCTTTCCAAAACTTTGTTTTGAAAAGGTCTTCTGAAAATTTTCTGCCAGTTAGGGCCATGTGAAATCACACATCAGAAAGAGCTCTGGTGCTGCAAAATGACATGCCCATCATCTCCACATTTCTTTCTGTGAATGGCTTCCAGCATTTCTCCCTTCTACTTCAGCAGCACCCTCACCCAGTTTTAATTGTTGCTTTACTTTGATCTTTGCACAGCAAGTATTTTTCAGTCGACTTCACTTCCAGAGAAGCTGGAGTATCACCTAAGGGTGATGGAGATGGGGGAATAAGGGCACATCTGGACAGGCTCTTTTAGGAGGAAATAGCTACTGCTGGCATTTGGGTGTCCTTGAGTGACCAGTAGGTCTGGACTTGTATTCCCTTCTGAGGGGCAGCTATTTTCACTCACTGGGGAGAGTTTCCAGATCATGAGATAGACATTAGGCATTAAGAAGCCCTTTTTACCATGGACTGACTGTGAATTGAATGAAAATTAAACAATAACCAAAACAGGCAATTCTGAGTCTTTTGTTGTTTTTGGCAATCAGATTACCAGCAAGAAGCTTTGGTGACCCTGAGACTGAGAGTCACTGAAGCTGGCAAGATAATTAAAGAGGGAAGGACATGCAGAGGGTAACACATGCAGACCTCCAGTAATCTCAACTGAATACTGATCACAACTTTGCTATGACTTTTTCCCATCAGAAATTTTTGACATGCCACTAAACTTCTGTTCCACAGTTTTTCTCAGACTACTTAACTGTTCCTCCATCAGATTTCTGCTTCACTAAAAGGACTAACTAAAAACACTTTTAAAATTTATTTTCTAAATGACTACAAGATCCTTTATTGAAAAATTATGAATTTTTCTTACTGCTTCTCTTACAAATAGACTGGATTCTATTCCCAAAGGACACCTCCAACCTGCAGAGCGAGGAACAAGCAAGTTAAAACTGCTTGAACCAACTAAGTGACAATAATTAAAGTACAAATGAGACCTTAGCAATTAGGCTAAGGAACAAGCACCTGAAAGAGTAAAACAGCTTTCTTGCTGATGAAGTAGCTGGTCTCCATTCAATTCCCAGACATGTGAAAAAGCATATTTTCAAGCCTGGCTTGGTTTCATTAGTAACAAAAATCTAAACTGATCATAAATCTACAAGGGCCAATGTCAGGTTTCTGTCACGGGCAGAACCATGCTAATGGCAGCAGATGTATGAAAACAAAGGGACCTGGCCAAGGCTGGCAGCAACATTCCCACCATCATTTGCTGACAAGGATCCTTGACATGTGGGATAACCCTGGAAAGGGCCAGGTGTGTGTGCCTGACAGATGAGTGGCAGTGGAGCGTGGCAAACATTTAAATGCAGCTCAGGGTGGTCGGGAGCAGGACCAGGCTGTGGTGCAGGACACAGTGAGGGAGCTGTGGCTCAGGTACCCGGCAGCCAGCAGTGCCTGCCTGCACACCTGCCTTGGAGAACTGCAGCCAGGCACAGGTCTGGGGATCCCTGGCTCTGGGGAAAGAGACCACACAGGAAAAGAGAGCAGATGCAGAAGCAACAAAACCTGACGTGTGGCTCAAACGTGTTCCCTGGGCTCAGTTTTTTCACAGAGCTGTCCCCATGGGGCCTTTCCCTCTCACAGAGCTGTCTCTGCTCTCCAGGAGATGGCAAGGTCTGTGGGCTGAGTGCACCTGCTGTGGAAATCCAGCTGTAATTATCCTGCATTTCTGCACAGAGTTGGAATTACCTGGCTGCAGGGTGGCTGTGGAGGTGTCGCTTTCCTTGGGAGGCTCTTAGGGCTGCAGCAGGCTTTGAAAGAGGAGAAGTTTTGTTTATCCACTGGGTAAAGCTTCCAGAGGATAGGTAAAATCTCTGTATTCATGAGGAGTACAGGATGAGGAGGGTGTTCTTGCTGAATGGTTTTTGGTGCCTGAGCGTTGGCTGGAAAGTCACTTGTGCATCTAAGAAATCCAATGCAATCTGTGAAATGGGATTTGGAAAAAGAAGTGCAGCAATGCACTAGGGTAACTCAGTGATTTTGAGCATGGCAGGAGTGGACAGAAGGAATATATCTTAGTCTTGTTATCTTATTTGTTCTGGAATTAGGATACTTGTAAAAGTCCCTTCCTAATGTAGGGGGACATACAGAAAAGAGAACAGAAATTTGTATGGCATACACTGGCAAATAATTTGAAAACCAATACAGTGTACTTTGCTAAAACATCTTTTATGCAAACAGTGGCCCAAACTGTTAAAAAAAAAAAAAATCAATGTAACTGCAAAATTAGGTGACAAATAAAATTTACTGCTAGAAGAATGTCCTATTTTTGGCTTAAAAATTGATGCACCCTGACTGCTGCTGCTGCTGTGTGTTCTAGCTGTCCTTCAAAACCAGGAGATGGAGGATGAAGCAAGGTGGGTGTCATTCTCTTCTCCCAAGTAAAATGCAACAGGATAAGTGTAAATAGCACTGGGGGAGGTTTAGAATGGATATTAGTAAGAATTTCTTCACCAAAGGGATTGTCAAGCACTGGAACAGGCTGTTCAGGGATGTGGTGGAGTCACCATCTCTGGAGGTGTTTAAAAGATGTGTAGAGGTAGCACTCAAGGACATGGCTTAATGGTGGACTTTGCAGTGCTGGGTTAATGCTTGTACTCGATGATCTTAGAGGTCTTTTCCGATTTAATGCTTCCATGATTCTAAGAATGAGTATTTCTGGAAACACTGTTAACTAGTTGAGGAAAGGAGCTGAATACTGGAGTTATGAAACAGTAGATAGTTTGTAGGAAAGTATAAAAGTGTTTCCATTTGAAGGATGGAACAAAACCTTATATTTTATTTGACTTAAAGATATCCATTGTGTGTGCACTTTTAAGTCCTAGTAGGTAATGTTAGACGTGAAGCTGAAGTCCTGGGCATGCAGGGTGAAAATTATCAGCTGCATTTCCAAGGTGCTCAGGAAGAGCACCTTCCTTTGCCTCTTCTTTTGTGTTTAGAAGGAGGAGAAACTATCTTGGATTCCAAACTGGGCGGGAAGGATGAGGAAAGCAAAAGAAACCTGCCTCTTTCTGGGGCAGCTGCGGACGAGAGAGAGGAGCAGAGGAGTGGCTGTGCACTGGCGCTCAGAGCAAAGGGGAAGGCCTGGGGGAGGCGGGGGTTAATGGCTGGTGGGAACTGGCTGTCATCTTCTCTTAAACTGTCCAGCTGTGGTGGGGTCAGAGCTGACAGAAATAAGCTCAAAGTGAGGGTTTAAAACACCCAAATCTGACCACAGCAGGTTGGCACAAAGCCGAGCGCAGACTCCCTTCAGCAGCAGAAGCAGCGTGTTGAGGGATCAGGTCTAGGAATGGCAACCACAGCCCTTACTTTTCAAAACAAGGGTTTTCTGGTGAAAGTTTGTTCTATGTAATTTAAATTCTTTACCAGAGACTGGTCCCTCATGGTTACTGTGGATGTGCTGAGTTTAACCATCAGCTGCTCATGGGTAATGTCGCTGTGCTTCACTGCCTGTACTCCTGCCCAAGCACACAGTTCAGAAGGGTGGATGCCACATGGAGCTGCTCTGCTGTTAGCAATTCCCTCCTCCTCAGAAGTGCTTCCTGGCAATGAAATTTTCTTGCTCTCTGACAACAAAATCCATCAGCAGGCTCCTGTCAGGTCTCATCACCACCTTCACTACCTTTCTGCTTACACTGCTTAGAACAATTTTTAATATTCTTACTTCTTTATTCTGTTTTGCTGTGTTTTATGCAACAATTTTGGTTAGTACTAAAAATGAAGAAGTAAGGAAGTAAGATGGTTTTACAGACCACCTAGATTGTTACAGACCACCTAGATTGCTACAGAATTACCTACGAGCCTACTTCTCTGGTGAGTTATGCCACAGTAAAAGTCCTTGGTAATCCGTGTGAGGTTGCGTCGGGGTTATCATCCAGGCAGCAAACCTATGACCATCTAGGCAGGAACAAGTGTTTACCTCAAAGATTATAGAAATGCAGGTAGAATTCTAGATCTGAATCACTCTACACCAAATCAATTGCTTTGTTTTTGTTTAAAAATATAGAAAAAACTGAAATACATGGGGAATTTTCCTACTATACTCTGTAGTCAGGGAACAGAGCTGGTGATGGCTGTACCTTCACTGGGAGAGAATGAGAAACATAGTGGTAAAATTTTATTTGGGTCACTTGCAACATTTAATTTTCACAGTCAGTGTGGTTGGCAGAATATTTTATTATATGGTTTTTTTGCATAATGAAACAATGGAAATCCACATCAGTCCCCCTCAATAAATGACAGTTGGATTGTACTGTATAATATTATAGACACTATATATATTTTAAAAGTCTGCAGGAGCATTCCTGTAAGATCAAGCTTAGAAAGGGAGGCTTTTTCTCCTGTCAAAGCCAGTGGAGTGGAGCTAGGTTTTTTCAAATCTGTAACAGCCCTCTGAGGAAGGGGAGAGATGTAAATGACAGTGACGTGAGGGAGGCAGACACCCCACCCCTGCCCACCCCCAAGTGCAAGTGTGTAAATGCATGCGAGAGCTGGGCCTGGGAAACAGAGAGCTGGCAGGATCCACCTCCTCTGCGGGTGGAACAAGAGTGGATTTACACCTCATCTGTGCGCCCCCTCCGGGGCAGGCATCGGAGCTAAACAAAAACCTCTTCAGCATGGGAGAGGCAATCCGTGTGCTCTACACAACAGCCAGGGTTTACCCTTTGTTACAAGAGGACTTGGCTGCAGTGTACCACCAGCCCACGGCAGGGCTGGTCCAGGCTCTGCAGCACCAGGGGAATGCAGGAGGGATGCCTGCATGCCTTGGCCACTGGGTGAATCTGCCAGAAGCAGCTGAAAGCATGCTTCTGCTTGGCTCTCTGATCCTTTGGGGTGGGGGAAGCAGAAAGCAAGTAGGTTGTATAAATTCTCAACCAAACGAGTATACTAAAATTGCAGTACTCCTACTTCTTTCTTCTGAGTGTGGGCATTAAAAAATATATTTTCGGTAGGCAGGGAGTGGGTGTGTGAGAGAGCAAAGTGTTTGCACTCCTTTCCCACCATCTCAGAAGGGGTGGATGCTTAAGGGGAGAGGATCCTGACTGTAGTGCTCATCTTTGATTAGCACATCATAAAGAAGTCACACATTGAGTTTCCCAGCCTTCAGTGAAGAACAGAGTATGGAAGGAATAGACAAAATTAATATAACCAGATCACCAAGGCTGGAAGACATTCACCCAAGTCTTCCAAAGGAAAATGTAAGGATGCAAGAGCTGATCTTCCTACAGCAGCTTGCAAACTCGTCTAAAAGCAGTTTGATGCTATAAGGTTGTTACAATCACGACACCAGGTTTTTAGAAAGGTTTCCAACAGAAACAGAGGAAAATATAGGCTGCTGAATTTGACACTTGTGCTGGGAAACCTAATAGGAAATAAAAGTAAGAAAATTAGTGGACAGGGTGTAAAAATGACAAACAGAAATATTCGTGTGACTTTGTGCCAGATCCTTTTTCATAAATGTATCAGAATGGTGGGTTAGGCTGGACTGCTTGGTATAACCCTCTTGAATTTCCTAAAGACTTGTGAGGACATGGGTTGCCTGGGAGTGAGGCACCTCCCCCTCTGGTTGCCTTGAACAGCTTGTAAGAGATGGTGGGGAAGATGTGAAGGTGCAGCTAGTAAAGGAGAAGAGGCTGTGCAGAGGTGCAAGTGGTGGGAGTGGGAGGGAAGAGGCACTGAGTGGGAATAATCCAGGCAACATGACAGGGAAGGAGACTGGGGAAAGAAAAATAGGTGTGGGGAGGCAGATCTATATTGGCTTTTTTCTTCCTAGTTAGGAGAAGATGCAAATGCAGGGTGTGGTAGGAGAGGCACTGATGGAGCAGCCGAGAGAGGCTGCCTGGGGGCCATGGGCAGGTGTCACTCGGGACATGGTCCCTTGCAGTGACTCAAACAAATACCTTTGGCACAGCAGAGGCCTCAGCTCAGTGTGATCTCTGGAGGTAGGATACTGGTTTCCAGTGGAAGGATGAGAGAAAATGGGCACAAACTGAAATATGGAAAATGCCATTTATACATCAAAAGGATCTTCTTCATGGACAAGGGGAAGCAAACACAGAAAGACCAAGGGAGGTTGTGGAACTTCTCAGAGGTATTCAGAAGCCATCTGGACATGGTCCTGGGTGAATGGCTCTAGATGACCCTGCCTGAGCAGGCAGGTTGGAGTAGATGTTCTTCAGAGATCACTTTCCACTTGGGCTGTTTTGTGAAGAGAAGGTGGAGCTACTCTTTGCTTGTGAAAAAAGCAATGGGAAGAGGATAACAATGGCTCTGGGTTTTAGGATTGATTCTGGTTTTCCATACTAATGTGTTGTCTTCTCTATTCTATCTTTCTGGTAGCTTAAAGCTCGTTTATATAATGCCACCTCTTGCATCCAGATTTTTCTTCAGCCCCCAGAAAGTACATTTTAACTTCCAAATTTCTAAGTGTAAGATTTTCGTGAGAACCTCTTGGAACAGGACCAGCCCTATTTCTGCTAATCAGTATCTGATAGAAGAGCTTTAGTTTTTCTAAAAGTCATGGCTTACCTTGTTTCTCCAAATGCACTGGTTTTCCTTGTGTGAATGAGCCTGCCAGTAAAATTATGATTAACCCATGTTCTGTGTTACGTATTGATCTTGGGTTCACTTCTACTTATTACAAACTGAATACCCCAAAAAAGGGTTAAAGTTCTCAAATATCTTAAAGGCTGACTTTCTCTTGAGTTATTTGGTGACAGCTACAATTGCCTGAAGTATTAAAGCTGACATATCACAGCTTAGCTGAAGGAAGTTGAGACACATGGTATTTTCAACAGAAGGGACCTTGACCTTGGAAATAGCTTTTGTGCTTGTCCTCCAGGGACTGTACTTGTGCATCTGAAGGTTTCAGTGCAAAATTTCCCTGGTGAAGAGAGTGGAGTGGATCAGGAGAGGCTGATGGGTGAGACTTACGGAGTTCATGATGGTTGATAATGGTTGACATTAGAATATGTGTGGTTGTTTTCTTCTTCTAATATATTTTACCTCTGAGCCCAGATGTTTGGATAAATTTTTAAATACCTATTTTATGTGTAGTTTAAAAGCAGATATCTTTGTCAGTAAGCCATTTAGCTAGAAGCTTTCTTTAACTCTGTAAAGACACCATGTGATGACTTGCTAGGAAGCCTAAACAGAGCTGATAAGAGCTAGGTAGGCCTGCCAACATCCTTGTATGGAGAGAACTTATTTTCCTAAATTAAAAAGCTATATAGAGACAGAACATCCTCCCTTTCTTGAGAAGAAGACCTCCTGCCTCAAGATTTCAGAAACGCAGTGATTTTTTTTTTCATTAACTCTGTTTTGCATATCTGAATACAGACTACTTTGAGGGGCAAGTGGTTTTTAAAAGTGAAATCCCTTAAATACACTTTGGCCAGCCCCCCAGCTGCTTTTTCCACAGCTACTAGTTTTTGTCCTGTACTGAGTAATTAACTTACTCCAGGTATGTGCTCTGTCCTTTTTTGCTAATTCCATCTACTGGGGAACAGTCCACTTCTTACCTCAGGTTTGAAAAGTACCTAAAATGAAAAAAACTCCTGTGATGTTGCAAAAGCTAGCCTGCTCCCTCCAGAAAGCTACTTCTCTAAAGGCTCAAGCTTTACTGTCATCACCAAAATAACAGTGGAGACACGATCACATAAATCAGTGTTAGCAGCTGCAAGGTCTGGCTACCTGTCCTGTAAAGCTGCCTCTTGCTCTAAAGACCTCTAGTGCTGCCAGAGCAGCCTCAAGCATGTGAGCTCCAGCAGTGTTGTAGTTATGGGAAGGAAGTGTTGGCTGTACAGACATCACCTGAGCATCTCCTGCTAGCTAACACTTCCTGATTTGATTGTGGGTCGGGCTGGGGGAAAAGTGTTTTGGAAAACCAAGGGTACAAGACATTAACTGATCTCTAAGTCCCTTTCCCACTTGCTCTATCTCCTTGATAAGTTTCACTGGCTGCTTCTCCTCCTCAAAGAAGCACTTGGAGCCATTGCACCCTTCACCAGCAGCTGTGGAAGGAATTAAAACATACATGCTGTTTTACCCATTGCAGTAAGAGTTCTTTTAAAATACAACAGGAGAAAACATCTGGGCTCATGCATTCCACATCACACAGGAATGGTTGTCTATGGAAAAACTTTCAGAAATTCATTCAGCTTTCTCTGAGCAGTCAGACTGTTTTGTGGAGTCTGCCATCATGTAAAGCCCTCCCATCTGGCTTATCCTTTTGGTGTAGACTTCTGCTCTGTTCTCTGGATTTGGCCGCTCTAAGTTTCTGTAGTAACAGAACCTAAAACTGGTATTTTCGTGTAATTTAGAAAACTTCCAGCTGTCTGACAGACTGTTAAAGAGGTGAGGATATGCTATAGACCTATAAATACACAGTACTCTTTGTAATAACAACAGAAAACCTATTTTGATTTTCTTCTCCCATTTGGCAAGGCTCCAAGCATCTGCTGTCCAAGAATATCAACTTTTTGCAGCAAATTGGTATAGTGAAACAGAATAGGTCCAATTTTCTTATTCCCTTAGTGATGAAATAAAACCCCCCAAAATTGCTACCAGATAACATAAGGTAATGAGAACTGTGAGGTCAGATTTATGGTCCTTGTAACACATTTCTGGTACAATACAGACATTACATTGGATTTCATTAAAAAATAACAAAAAACACTCCTATTCATTTTCCTGTCCTTTAAAATAAGGGAAAATTGGGAAAGGCAAGGAAGAGGTTGTCCATCTTGCATTTTGGGATATGTTTGTTTGCTGAGTTATCCACACTCACTAGAGAAATTCTTTGTGTCTGGTGTTGAGGCTGGAAAGGGCTTGAGCTCTGAGGAAGGGCAGGGTAAAAACTCTTTGGGCACACCTAGCTGTAGTCATCATTTAATCAGCAGGTCTCTAGTCCTGAGGCGAGTTTCTTCTTCTTACAACTGTCTCTCCAAATTTCCCTGATGCTAGGGATCAGACATGGATCTGTGCCTCACAAGTGTGCAGAAGATCTACTCTCCAGGCTGGCAGAGGCAGCGAAGAGGAGAGAGGCTCCTGGGACCCTCTGTTCTCTGGTCTTTGGGCATTACAGCAATTTCTCGAGCTCGTTTTACTGATTTGCCAGAAGGCTTCTGCAGTGAAGGGAAAAAAAATCAAGCTGTAAGGTGGCTAGTGGGACAGAGGAGGTAAATGGGCAGAAGAACAGAAATGATGCAATTTCTCCGTGTAGCAGCAGCTAAGTGGTTAAGGGCAAAGTGTTCCAAACCCATTCTTTAAGCCATGCTTCTTTGGAACTGCAGCTGAGGCTAATCTTGTAGGTGAACACCAGGCTTCAGATAGTAGCAAGAGACATAAGTGTCTCTGATTCCACCAGGGCAGGCAAGTGCCAGAGCATCAGGGGACAGTTGCTGTCTGACCTTGAGTTAGCAGCAAAATGTCCTGTTAACCTCTCCTTGAGGAAAGGATGTGGAGGGCTGTTGGCATCCTTCAGCTGCAATCTCAGGAGGAAATTGTCAGGAGCTGCCAAATCTGGCAGCCAGATGGAAGTGAGACTGCTTCTGCAGCCCCATGTCCCCAGCAGCCCAGGCTGAGCAGGTGTGTCCTGCAGGCACACAGGGAATTGCAAGGACTTAGAGAGCACCGTTCCCTGTCTCAAACACTTTTATGGCCACAGAAGGACTTGGCCATGAGATAAACACAGAAGGGAACAACAGGATGGCACTAACTCCAGGCCTGGCAGATATGAACTCTAGCTTGTCTGGTTAAACATCCTGGTTAATGCATCCAGACAAAATTCCCATTGTTGGCAAACTGTGTAAAGAAGCAACTGCTCATACACCTATCACCAGACAAACCAAGATCACTCCAAGTCATGGGACAGATGGCATCTGGCACCAACCAGTGCTGGTGCCCAGACACCCAGAGGCAGACCAGAGATCTCTCCAGCCACTGGCCTTAATTCCACAGACTACCCAGCAAATGGTCCTTGGATCCTCTGCTCTCCAGTGCCTTTGGCACACGATATGCAAGATGTGTCTGAGCCAACCTCCAGATGCCACAATCTCTCAATAGCAGGTTTTGAGTTCCTGATCCCTCCAGCACCCAGCTCTCAGATCTCCTGGTCTCTCTTCTGTCCAGCCCATAATTCTGGCTGCTGCAAGACCTGGCTCCCAGGGCTCTCACCCTGCTCACTGGCCAGTCTCACTCCATGTTTGCCAGTGATTATTCTACACACCCATGCATTTCTGCAGGTGTGCCAGTTTCTCCAGTTGCTGGCATCCCAGGCAAAGGGGTTCTGCTCTTCATGGTCTCCTAGCCTGATGACTGGTAGCTGGATCTACATACACACAGAACAGAGAGGCCCTCCTTCAGGAAAATAGAAATAGAGTTTAATGAGAAGACAGGACAGGCTGTTGCAGTCAGGCACAGGGCATGGCCAAAGAAGTGTTCTGAGCAATTGCCTGTTTGCACACCATCAGATGCTTTTATCTTGTTTCTTGGAGGGTTTTGCCATGCCTGTTTCACTGAAAATTCCTTGATCCCTCATGGTTCCTTCCTTAAAACCTGTAGTTAGTCTTGCAAAATCCCCATGTGCTCTTGCCTGGCATGCCTCAATGGATTCCACATCCCTTAAGGCAGTAACACTCCCTCAGTCTGCAAGGCTATCCAGAAGGGCTCTCCCACCAAAACTCATCTTGATGATGGGTTTTGTACCAGGACAGTGGACTCAGCCTGGAAATAGCCAGGACAGAGTGCTCTGTTCTGTCTGATTAGGATTTTGGGATTTGGCTGCTTGTCATCACTCCTCCGTGCTCCTTTGTATTGGTGGAGATGTGTTTTGATAGCAAAAAATTAAATTTAGATAAGTCAACTTGCAGAACTCTTCTAGGAAGGCTGCATATCCACAGCTGTCCTTGCTGTTAATGGGAGGTGAAGCTAATTAAAACTGCTCAGGGCTATTGCCAACAAAATTACATGGAAGCACTGTATTCATTATTTAGTAAGCTTTGCACTCTAAACTCTACCACATAACCTCACTGTTATAAATCATATTACATTCAAAGAGCAGCTAAAAGGGCTTGGGTTTTGCCATATGCTCATTTCTCATTCATTTAATTCTTGTCTCATGAAGCTATTTTTGTTTCATACTCCTAAATTAAAACCAAGTTGGCCCAAGGATGTCAATTTAAAGTTAATGATTTAAAACCTCCCAACAATAACAGAGTAGGGAAAATGTAAAAAGGCTATTGGTGAAGTTAGATATAACTCCAGGTATGCTGTGTAGCAGCAAGATGGGAAATTGTAACAACTTGCTGGTGGTTTTCACCCCACATTTCTGCTTTACCAAAAAAGCAACATTTTATTAAAAAATATGTGAGCCCAGAACATCCTGTCAAAATATTCTTACATGATAAATCAGAATAATATTTGTGCAAAATGTCTTATCAGCTCAAGGATATGGGTGATGGGAGATTTTAACTTGCTGGATCTTCTGATGGAATCTGAACTCAGTGAAGAGGAGGCAGTCTAGGAGGTTCCTGGAGTGTGTGGGAGATAAACTCCTGTTGCAGCAGGTAAGTGAGCCCACAGGGATGAGGTCCTGCTACGCCTGCTGTTTACAGAGAAGGGCTGGTGGGAAATGTGGTGGTCAGAGGCCATCTTGGGCACAGTGAAATGAAATGAGAGAGTTTTCAATCCTAGGTGAAGTAAGGAGGAGTCTTCAACAAAATGTCTACCCTGAACTTCCTGAAAGCAGATTTTGGGCTGTTCAGGACACTGTTTAGAGAGTCCCTTGGGAAACAATCCTTCATAACAAAGAGGTCCAGAAAGGCTGGATATACTTTTGGAAAGAAATCTTAAAGGCACAGGAACAGGCAGTCCCTTTGTGCTGAAAGACGAGCCAGTGAGGAAGAAGGTCAGCCTGGTAGATCAGGGACCTTTTGCTGCAACTCAGGAAATAAACAGAATTTATGACCTTTGGGAGAAGGGGCAGGCACCTCAGGAAGAATACAAGAATGTCGTTGGAAGATGTACAGAGAAAACTAGGTGAAAGCTTAGCTAGAACTCAATCTAGATACTGCTAGGGAAGATAATAAAAGGTTTTTTTATAAACACATTAACAATAAATAAAGAGCCAAGGAAAATCTCCATCATTTATTGGATGCAGGGAGGAACATTGTCACCAAGGATGGTTAAAAGACTGAGGTATCTAATGCCTTCTTTGTCTCAATCTTTAAAGTAAAGTCTGGTTATCCTCGGGGTAACCAGCCCCCTGAACTTCTAGACAGAGACAGGGAGCAAAACAGAATCCCTGCAATTCATGGGAAAGTAGTTAGTGACCTGCTGAGCCACTTGGACAGTCATAAGCCTATGGGACCAGATGACATTCTATGACTCCAGAGCATCTGAGGGAGCCAGCAGAATCACCACTCTGCATCATTAATCAACAGTCCTGGTTAACCAGGGAGATCCCAGTCAACTGGAGATTAGCAAATGTGACACCCATCTGCAGGAAGGGTTGGAAGCAGGATCCAGTGAAGTACAGGCCTGGGAAGGTTGTGGAGCAGACCACCTTGAGTGCAAGCACACGGACAGGACAACCAGGGGATCAGGCACAGCCAGCAGAGGTTTAGGAAAGGCAGTGCCTGCTTGAGCAACCTGATCTGCCTGTATGAGCATGTGACCCCTGCTGTGGATGTGTCTGTCTAGACTTCAGTAAAGCCTTGGTTGCTGTCTCCCACAACATTCTTCTGGGAAAGCTGGAAATCCATGGCTTGGAAAAGTGCACTCTTTGCTGGGTGAAAAACTGCTTGGATGGCCAGGCCAGAGAGTCATGGTGAATGATGCCACAACCAGTTGGAGGCTGGTCACTGGTGGAGTTCACCAAGGCTCAGTATTTAGGCCACTCCTGTCTACTGCCTGGGTGAGGAGATCCAGTGAGTGTGGATAACACCCAGGGTTGATCTGCTGGAGGGCAGGAAGGATCTGCAGAGGGATCTGGACAGCCTGGATCCATGAGCCAGGGCCAACAGTATGAGCTTCAACAAGGTGAAGTGCCTGGTCCTGCCCTTGGGTAACAGCAACCCCAGGCAGTGGGGGCAGAGTGGGGACAGAGTGGCTGGGAAGCTGCCGGTGGAAAAGGACCTGGGGGTGCTGTTTGACAGTGGCTGAACATGAACCAGTGTGTGCCCAGGTGGCCAAGGAGGCCAATGGCTTCCTGGCTTGTGTCAGAAATAGTGTGGCCAGCAGGAGCAGGGAAGTTATTGTCCCCCTGTACTCAGCAGTTGTGAAGCCACACTGCAAATCCTGTGTCCTGTTCTGGGGGCTCACTACAAGAGCGTCACTGAGGTGCTGGAGTGGGTCTAGAGAAGGGTAACAGAGCTGGTGAAGGGTCTGGACAGTAAAGTCTTATATGGAGCAGCTGAGGGAGCTGGGGTTATGTAGCCTGGAGAAAAATAGGCTCTGGGGAGATCTTATCACTCTCTACAACTCCTTGAAAAGAGGTAGTACCAAGGCAGGGGTTGGTCTCTTCTCCCAATGGACTATTGACAGGACAAGAGGAAATGGCCTCAACCTGTGCCATGGGATATTTAGGGTAGATATCAGGAAGAATTTCTTCACAGAAAGAGTTGTTAAGCATTGAAAAAGCCTTCCCAGGGAGGTGGTGGAGTCACCATCCCTGGAGGTGTTCAAGAAATGCCCGAATGTGGCACTTAGTGACATGGTTTAGTTGAAATTGTGGAGGTCACTCAAAAGTTGGACTCAATGATCTTGGAGGTATTTTCCAACCTTAGCTATTCTATGATTCCATGTTAATTTTGCACATAGGACTTTGATGTTCCAAATTTGGCAGCAGGGAGGTTTAATTCTGCAGTGTAAAATCAATGTATTCAATCAGTGTAAAATTATGTACACAAATTGTCAATACATCCAGAGAATGGTTTCTAGTGCAAAGTTTTGATTGGAAAAAATGCAGGAACTTACTCTTCATTGCCTATAATTTTCTAAATGTCTAAATGATTTCTAAAACTGCTTTTAATATATGCATCCATGCATATGTTTTCTCCCTTCTCCAGACTGTTTTGTTTTGCAGTAAACTCTCACCCTGATTTATGGTTTTCCATCTGGGAAACCATATGAAATAACCATGGTTCAATATTGAATTGCCTTCTCCCTCTGCTAGTAATGTGTTTTGCCCTGTGACAGGTTTGACCAGCATAACCACTGGGAAAGAAGGAGTAGGCAAGTGGTGGAAAACCCCCTGTTAGGTTTTTTGGGGTTTTTTTGGTAATGTATTTGTGTGTGGTTTTTTGTTTGTGTTTGGTTTTGGTTTGTTTTCTTATTTGTGTTTGTTTGTCGCTACATTTTTTGAGACTTTGCAAAGGTTGATCTAAAAATCATGAGGTTTTTTTCTCTCAAGGAGAAGGAGTGAGAAAAGCATTCTTCTTCCTTCTTCATGTATTCCTAGTTCTCTTTTATTTTTTTTAGTTTTTTGGTTTCCAGATACTTGCTCATGTCTAGAATGTTGATTGAAAATGATCATAAGGCAACAGCCTGCTCTCCGTTGTAGACAAGATGAACTTGTTTCACTAGAGTAAACCTAAGATGAAGTGGCATAAATATAATGGTGGAAAATAATGTGAGTGCTGTGGCAGGAACAGGAAAGTACTTCCCATGGTCAGCCTTTTCTATGGTGATTTCAGGGAGCATTGAATCATCCAGTTTACGTAGCTCTCAGGGTAAAAACTTTGCACAGAAAATACCTTGCATCTCACATGAGCTAGAGAACTCCATTCTCTCTCTCATGCTGATTCTGGGGGGTGGGAGAATGTTGTGGTTTAAAGGACAACAACTTTTTTTTCTCCTTCCTGGGGGGGGTTTCTTTGTTTTCCTACTTCCGCCGGGACAGTTTCCAGCAGAGGTGAGGAGCCCACGGATTGGCTAATTTTAAGATGGGCACCTCATGTAGCCACTTGAAATTAGAGGCGTCTTTGCGAAGCTTACATTTTTTTAGGAGCGGGAAGTTGGAAGCCCTCTTCGACTTTCCGCCCGCGTGGAAGGTA
>VZTR01004990.1:53075-126830 GCA_013400775.1 Chaetops frenatus
CGGTGACATGAACTCCACGAGAGACTTGTGTTTCTTGTGGGAAAATCTCCATAGTGAGACAAGAGAGACTCTTCTTCCAATTGGACTGATGAAAGCCTATTTTAAGAGTGGTAAATTGACCAGGGATTTTCTAAGTTTGTTTCTCTGTGTTGTTGGTGAGAAGGATGGTGGTAAAGGAAGATAAATGAGGTGGGAGAAAGGAACCATCATGGGTGAGGGGCTGGGGGGAGGAAGAAGAAACCACTTGGGGGTTGATTTTGATTCTGTTGTTTTTTGTTAATAAACTATTTTTATCTTTGAAGTTTAGGCCTGTTTTGCATTTCTCTTAATCCTTATTCTCATAAAACCACTACACTACACTCTCGCCTGGTGTGAGCAGGCGAGCAGGTGAATGTGAAACCGCTACATTAAATGGTGTTTCCGCCCGGTTTCGAACAAACCCATGACAGAGAAGACCATCAGACACATGATATTCCAAATGATTCAATGACTTCAGATGAAAAAGTTGCACTTTTCCTTTTTTTGCATTAGACCTCATGAAAATTATGTCAGCTTTTGTACACGCCTTTCCTGTGCCCTTCTGAGCCCTGAAGGTCAGGACTGCTGGACTTCCTTTAGAAGAAAATGTTTGAGCTGTTGGTCACTCAAATTCTTCACCGGGAGGAGATCAGAAGCGGGAGTGGACTCCCTTTCTCCCGGTCATGGAAGTGGGCTCCCTTCCTCCAGCCCTGCTTTGGCCTGGGGAGGTTATCTTTGCACCTTGCTAGTCCTTCTGTTTGGTCAGCCAACAAGAGTAGTTACACAACTATCACTCTGTTTTCTCAGTCCTTTACCACGTGCACTGAAACCTGACAACTTCAGGCTAAAGAAAAGAACAAGTTAAGCAGATGATCCCAACTGTTTAAGGATTCTGCAGGCACAGCCAAACCAAGCTCAGAGATGCCAAAATACTACCTGGTAAGTCCTGATAGCAGAGTCATCACTCAGGAAATGCAGATAACATGCATTTATAGTAATTGCATTATAGCAATACCAACACTGGTCTACTGGTTTACAACTTCTTTGACAGAATTTTTGTTCTTGGTTTTTGTTCTTGCTCTTTCACCTGCAAAAGGGCTCAGTCAGTAATCTAGCAAACTATTATGTGTCCTGATGCACTTGTCAGTTGTGAGTAGCAGGTTTGGCCACCAAAGAAACCCCAAAAAGATGAAATTAACTAGTTAGAGAAAAGTACAAGAGACTTTTTAGGGTTTGGAGGCAGAAGCTTTCATCATGAGAACTGAAGAAACATAAGGAGGATGCTAGGTAGAGCAAGAAGGAATAATGTAATTTATGGGTAGCCAAATGACTGCCTGACAGGTGCAAAAGCAATTTAGCAGATTGTGGGATGTTTTTTATGCAGAAAGGCCTGTCTTTGGGGAGGTGCAGCTCTGCCCACAGCAACTGCATCGGGAGCAGTGTCAGAAAGCAGGTATGACAGAGGACTGTCATCAGCAGAGGCACCCATTGTATGCTAAAGCAGTGACCTGTGTATTAAATATAAAGAAAACTACAGTGCATAAAGCAGTGTGTAGCTTGATGTACCACAAAAATCCAAATAAATCTTTTCCAATTAAATAAACACATGCCTGAAAGTCATATGATCTGCTGCTTTACCCTCCTGCAGGGTTAATGCTATCTTACAAGGACAGGTACAAGCTGCTGGTAGAAAATGTCTCTGTTACAGAGGCAGGAACAGACGTGTATCCTAAGACCACCACAGTTCACAAGGGACAGCTTACAACCCTGAGAGCTGATGGCAAAATAGGCAGATGTATCCTAAAGAGCTGGGTAAACTCCATGATGAATAAAATCCCCTTGGCCAAGGGAGTCTATCCATCCAGCATGGGGGAATCTGAGGGTAAAGTCAACTTCAGTGTCTTTCCATGTCAGCTATGTCAGGAAAGAATGGAGCAGGGTCATTTGGTGTGGCAGACGAATCTCAGGATGGGAATCAAATGAGTCAGAGGATTCTGGGGAAAGCACTTTTTAAATAATAAGCTGGTGACTGGAATTAACAAAGCTAAGAGATGGCCTAAAGGTTTTGGATGAGGATTGCTGATGACCACTTAATGCATTGAACTTCCTGCCCCAGGGAGAGGGTGATGCTTTCCTAAGAGACAGTTTAAGACTGGACTGAACTTTACGAGGAGTGAATGATTTCCATAAATGTTTTTCCGTTGGTTAAGTTGTTAAACACATTTTTTAACTTCCGTGATAAACATGAAGTTTGTAGTGTAAGTAAAAAAACCAGCAGTTTCTTTCTTCCCTCCACCTTAGTTTTTCTTACATAAGTACAAAGACTGCGCTGTAAACACAGATCTCCTGTAGGAATAGCAGAGGGGAAAAATAAGATGAAGAGTCCTTATTTGCATAACTAGTGTAGTACTAATAATGAAACCGTAATGAAGGTAATATAACATCTATTTAGAACAGAGTAAAAGAACTGAACATCAGTAAAAGGAAAGCATTATTCCAGAAGAGAGAAAAATTAATGAGAAACATCTTTTCATCATTTTGAATACACCCCATTAAATTAATTTGAGCAAGGTTGCCTAAATTCTCATATGTTCATAAATGTTTTTGTGCATACCAAGCTGAACTAGGTTCTGAAAGAAAGAAAAATGCCTTCCTAGACTCTTTCTCTGTATGAAGCCAGAGCAGCAGGATATTCATCAAACCCATAAACAAAGTGCATAACCAGAGATTTAGTTCTTGAAATTGCACTTGGCTACAAAACTTCCAAAACCATGTGAAGAAGGCCTTTATGTTGAGTGTCTTACCATAGCTTTAGAGTATGATGAAGTAAATTAATTCAAGGAAGTTATTACTGCTTGCAGCTTGCCTGTGATGAGAGCTGGGACTGCGTTTTCCTTTTTGGAGCTTGGATCTTAATCTATGTTAATATTCACATCAACAGGGTAAGTTAATGAGGCCCAAGCTCATTTTATTATCTTTCATCTGACTGAAGCTGTAAGCTTCTCCCCGCACAGCCTGGGATACGCGCTCTGCATGCTGGATGAGGAGAAGCAGCTTATTCTTGAGCATTTGTACTGCACAGACACGAGTGCTCTGTGGTTGGTGTTCTCCATATGGGAAAGTTAATTTTATTTCTGTCTTGCTTGAAAACAAACAAACAATAAATCAGCAACATGGAAAAAAAAAAAAAAGAAAGGCAAAAACAAGTGGTATGAAAAGAAATGCAAGCGTGCCTATGAGGTCTGAAACAGAGCTGGGTGTGCACGTTTTTCATTGTAGAAGACAATGATGGTTGATGATTGCTGACGTGCACTGGGAAAAAAATAGAGATTATTTGAAAGGAGGCTGTATTAAAATAGTCACTTTTTGATTCTTGAAATTATTTTTATCACATTTGGGTCTCCTGAAGTGTTTGCTCCTCATGATTTCTAAAGCAAGGACTGACAGCCTTTTCAGAAAGATTTGAACATCTCAGATGTTCCAGCATCCGTAACAACTTCTCAAAGAACAATGGAAATGGCAGGTGAAAGTAAGCTGGTAAAGTAGATGAAAAGGAAAAAAAAAAAAAAAAAAAAAAAAAAAAAAAAGAAGAAAATAAAGATGAAATCTGAAACTGTGAAGCCTTTCTGGATTTCACTGAGGAGAAATGTGGTTTGGAGTGGGTCTGTCTGGCTGCTGAATGTCCCAACCACTCTGCCTGCCTGCAGGAGCATGGGGTGCTGGAGCAGAGTTGGGCAGTTCCAGGAGGATGAAGGAGAATCTTCACCTTCTTGGTAGTTTTGAAAAGACTCAGTCAGGAGACTTTATTAAAGTCTGGAAGAAGAGAGGAGTAGTTAGTCTTCCTGCCATAGGATCAGGTTAGCATAACAATTCAAAGCAAACTTCTTTTGAGAGGAAGGGATAGGCAGCTGACACAACTGCTTTTGTGCCGTGGCAAAAGAAGTTACTTGCTGCTCAGTGGGGGGAGATCACAGAATCACGGAAACATTTAGGTTGGAAAAGACCTCTGAGATTATTGAGTCCAGCCTTTGAATACCACTGTATCAACTAGACCACAGCAATAAGTTCCACATCCAAGTCTCACCTTGAACACCTCCCTGGGCAGTCTGTTCCAGTGCTTAACAACCTTTTCCATGAAGGGACATCTCCTGATGTCCAATCTAAGCCTTTCCTGGCACAGCTTGAGTCTCTGTCATCATGTCCTGTCACTGGTTGCTTGGGAAATGAGGCTGACCCTCACCTTGCTACAAACTCCTTTCAGGTAGTTTCAGATGCCTTTGGGTTCATCGGTTTGTCACTCCTACTGCTGAAATGCTGTGCTACAGACCAATTAGATGAATGTCTTTATGTCTTTCCACCCTTGTTAAAATTTTCCTAGTCCCTAATAGAAGCAGTTTTACATGAAATGACAGTATCATATAGAGCAAAATGGGACAGAAGGAAGGGCAGGTTAACACAAGGCAATAAAAGGTCTATGGGGAACTCACATGTTCAAGCCTGAATTTCAAAGTTAATTCTTTCACCCTCAAAAAGTTACATGCCAGCTTCTGCAGAGATGAAGGCGGCTTTAATTAGCAGTGAGCAAACGGGCCCCAGTGGGTGGAGCAGGCAGGTTGGATCCCAGGTTGTGGCAACCCAAATTGGCTGCTCCAAGGTAACTGAAAGCTGTCCTCTAACTCAACGGTCTGTTAAATCTGGGATGTGTTTAATTGATTTAGTTTTGAAATTATTTTCGTTTGTCTCAGTGAGATATGTTGGAAAGTTTTGAGCTGTAGCAAGTACTGTTCTTGTTTGTTTGCATGGATTATGCCAGAACAACTCGTGTTTTTTCCACTTTGCTGAGCTTCACTCTCATCATAAATTGCTTATTTAAGTTCAAATGCCAGTTAATTCCTAGGTAAATAGATTTTTGGATTTTAAAATTAAAATAAGGCAGAAAATATAGAATATTTTGTGAGAGAAGAGTCTAAAAGCTTCTCAAAGAATGGGGACACTTAGAGAAATACTCTTTATCACCTATGACAGATGTTCAGCTGTACTTTCAGTTTGGAGAATTACAATCTCAAAGGAAAATTCTGTGGAGGCCTCTGAAAACAGTAAACTCTGTGTATATAGGAAGCATAATGAAATATGCCCTCTCCCCACACCCTGACAGAGGCCGTCTGGTTAAAAAAACTGTGTCTTTGTCTGTAAGAACCAGTGTCTGTAGAACTTTCATAAGGATTGGTAATTTGCAAGCTTCACACTCTTGAAGCCTTTCAGTAAAAATAAAAGCCTGGAAACAGCCTAGGATATTGAGATACTGAACTGAATTTCAAACTTTGAGCCTACTAGAATCTAAGGTCAAAATTTGGAGGAAAGTTTCTCCCGTTTTAGTTACTAGCAACACTGAGGCATTTAGTGAGTGTTGGCTTAGTTTCTGACAATTTTAACAGCTTTATTTGTACAGCCAGCTTTCTGGGATGACAGTGACTACTATCTTTTGCTAGAGGTGCTCATATTTGATGCTGACATTGATGTATCTTCCTCAGAAGTGATTGCAGCTGAATCCCTTGTTCATTTTCATCTTTATGACTCTCAAGCCATCTTCTTGTACATGTGTGTTGGTTCTTTTCCCCCTTTTCTCCCATGAACTCTTTTGCATTTCTCAATGTGTCTTCCAGTGGCAGAAGTACGAGCCAAGGGAAACTGAAGAGGATTTTTTTCAGAGTTGAGTCGGGATGAGTTGTGGGGATTATGGGATTCTTAACCTCCTCACGCTCCCTCTGCAACCCCAGTGTGAAGTTACTGTCCTTGCTCCCCTCACTATTAGTGCCCTTCACCCACCACACATCATGAGGAGAGTCCATGTATTTGGAAATGTGGCTGCCTTTAGGGTGAGCAACTAACACATTTCTTCCTTTTACCTTTCTTGAGGAGCAGCTGATCCATGTTCAGCAATTTGCTTTCCCCAGCAGGTCTTTCAGTGGCACCTCTATCTGCAGATGACCCTCTCACTCAGGCAGGTGGTCCTACCACCTTTTCAGGAGAAATTGCCTTTATCTCCTGAACTGCTCAAGAGATTACTTTCACCTTTACTGTTTTGTCTGTGTCTCTCCACTTCAGACACAGGCATAATAGAGGAAAAAGTGAAGGGTGTCTCAGGTTGGAGGAATGGTTTTGTTCTCTGGAGTAGTAAGAGCTGTCCTTCTGGTGTGTTGTACATGATGTGTCCAAACTAAAAGGAACACAATGTTTCCCAAAGAGGGATGTTTGTGTTCTAGAGAACACTTTGCTCCTATAAAGCTCCTGCTGGTTTGTATCACCAGTTGATAGCTTGCTTAATCATGTGGAGTAGTTTTATATCAGCTAGCTTGTTTGGTGAGGATGTGAGGTTCCTCCCTCCTGGAAAAGAAGTGTATTCATCCCTCTGTCTGCTGGGAGGGGTGCCTGGTGTTTGGGGATACTGGAGTATCCTTAGACAGGGCAGCAGAGTAGGAGCCACTTGGGTAAGAGTAAAGCAGAGCACTTTATGAAGACAAAGTCATGTGCATCTTTTCTTGCCTGCTCTTTTCCAGATTTTTATCCCTGCCCCATGCTCCATTTTGCTTTCAAACAGGGAATGTTCTGCTGGAAAGGCTCAGGATTTTGTGACAAACTGGGCCAGGGACAAGGAGAATTAATTCTGAGCTAAGGAAGGCTTGTGTGTTTATGTGCTTGGAATGGTTTTTGCTTTTAAATGTTTGACAAATTCCCAAACCAGGAGGTAGCATGGGTGTCTCTACCTTGGTGCTCATGGTGTTTTGCTGGCCATTAATGTTGAGCTGCTTATAACTTCTCTGTGTCCTGCCAGTGCTCTTTGCAACACACACACATACACACACCTACCCCCTATTTTCCAGTCAATTTGACTTGCCAGAATGGACAGCTTCACATCTGTGGGATGATCTGCTACCAGTGGCAGCTCCTCTGCTCAAGCAGGCATCCCACATTGCTGAGGGCAGTGGTAGGTAGGTGGGTAGATGGGTGATGTGGTCCCTGAGGAGGTTGCAGCTGTGGGTTGTAAATGTAATTGACACTTTTCTTAGTTTCTGATGCACCCATTGCACGTGGGCACAGGATCAGTTTTGGTCAAAGCCTGTATTTGCCAGCTCATAAAGGTGTCTGTTCTTCTCCTGAAGCTCAAGGTCATGTGAGCTCCTTATTGCTATTCCCTTTTCTGCTAGTGAGCCAGCCCAGAGGCTGCTTGCTGCTGGTACCTACAGCTCCTGTCCTCAGATCTATTTGACCTCTGCTGAATTTACCCTCTAAAGTTCAGTAATTTATTAAAATCCTTGTGTGATGCTTAGCTTTGATGGGCATCCATCAAAAAAAGCAAGTAGCAGCCACTTTCTTTGGGGCAGTGAAGGACTTTCTCAGTGTTTGGAGATGCCTCTTCCACCTTTCTCCTCCTGCGTGTCCTTCCCTCTTTCCCTTCATTTGGCCTACTTCAGCACTTCATCATCAAGGGAGGCGCTTTGAACCAGCTGCAGTTTGCAAAGCTGGTGGCTGAAAATGTCTGCGGCTTGCATGTGGCAACACTGGCGTGGTGGTAGAGCCACCCAGCCTTGCCCTTGCCAGCAGCTCGGGCTTTCCCTTCCCCACCTCTTCCAGTGCATCTCTAGACCCTCTGTTGATCCTCTGCAATGCCACTGAATGAGTAGTGACGAGCACAGTAGTGCTCTCAGAGTCCTGATCGACTCAAGAGGCAGAGTGCTCTTGAAAGTGCACTCATGAATAATATTCAGGCATATTAAAGTAATGGCTGTAAGTACTATTCACTGTGTCAAGAGATGGAAAAGGCAGCCAGGAACTGAGAACTGAACTCCGATAAAAATCGTGATGCTTAAACCATTGTAATAAATCTGTCAGTCATCTCAGACAGTGAGCAGAAAATCCCCATTAAACAAGCCAGTGACAGGGGGAGTCAGCTTTCTGAACAGGCAAACCAGCCCATCCTTTGGACTGTGGTGTGAGAACACAATAAAGCCCTGCTGATACTCATAGAGTGCTGTGGAAGTGCTGGGACAAGCCTTGCTGGGCTGGCTTCCAGCACCTAAGTAATCCTGACCAGAGATCAGCAGAAACACTAATCCAGTCTTGGGGAGAACAGGCACATTGTGCTGAGACTTGTAATGAAAAGACAAGTTCTGAAAAGATCAGAAAAGATTTGATTACCAACCTGTAAGGAAAGGTATTATATCACAAAAAAAAACCCCCAAACCCAAAAACAAACAACAACAACAACAACAACAACAACAAAAACCAACCAAACAAACAAAAGCAGCTCTTTCCTTACCTTCCTTGATTTTATTTATTTGAAAGTAATGCTGCAAGATTAGCAATATTCCAGGAATTCAATGGCAACTTTATGATTGTATAGGAAGCATATTTGTTGTGGCTGTGGAAACTCAACATTGAAGTAAAGCTGCCCCGCCAACACCTCTCTATTTTTTTTCATGACCCTTTAAAGTAATATTTCACTTTGTTCTGGTTTCCTATTATTCATGAGCAATTCTAAGTTCTTCACATCCTCCCACAATTTCTGGTTGAATATAGGTTTTGCATTGAAGTTGTTCCGTACTTTTTTCTTTCTTGAATGAGCTTTGATGTATCTGTTTGAGTTTCTCCTGCCATCTGGTATTCTGCACTGAGAGCCACGATCCACACTGTTAACTCCTCAATGGTATTTTCTCTTTTTTGCATATGTTCTGAGGGACTACTAAGATGCACCAGAAATCTACTGGAAAACCATTTGTGGTGGTTCTAATTCCCACATCTTGGGCTTTATGACATTTTGTGCTGGCTTGAGGATGTCCCCCTGTTGAAAAGCAAACAACTCAAAATGCTCTTTCCTCTCACTTTCCCATTGCCCTACATTCCCACCCTCCACCTGTTTTGCCATGCAGAAACACCTCCTTTATAAACACAAACCTCACCACACACACAAAACTAGATGGAGAGGCTTACTGTTTGCCTTCATGCAGCAATCGGTGTTTATTCTCAGAAACTTCTCATTTGTTGATGCAGGGATTTTACTATTGAGCTGGAAGATGGGCTCAAATTCAATAACTTGTGTGAAATAATAAAATAATTCTTTTTCATCTGAACTCACACTCACTGTGGGGCAAGAGAGAACAGTGTTTGGGCTAAGTGTGGTTTGGATATAAATGTTGAGTGCATGTTTTGATTATTTTCCCATTTGAAAAAGGTCTTAGACTTCACTCTTGGGTACTGCAGTAATTGTATTTCAGGGCAGAGGCTTGTCTATCAATTATCTCCAAATGCAAACTGCTCAACTACTCATATATGTGTTTTTATTACATATTACATTTTTATTAAAATTTGGTGTTGTAATAGGATTCTTCTTTCTCTAAGGAGGGTTTTATATATACCTCTGTTTATACACACACACACACACACACACACACACACACACTCATTAAAAATGATTTTGCTATGGGGGAAGAGGGCATGGAGTCCAAAAAGTTAAGTTTTATATATTTTATTCATAAAAACAGATTTGCAACAATTTATTAAAAATTGATCTCATGCAGTATAAGGTTATACAAGAAATTCTTCATTTACATTTTATTCTGGCAGTTCCAGTCTAGTTTAAAGCATTTGTGCACTAACATCATTGGAAAATGCCATTGGGGCACAGCCTCTTCATAAATTTACAGTACATTTTTGCTGCAGTATAAAAGAACAGAAACATTAAATAGCTATATTCACTTGGTTGGTCTTGTTATCTGCAGTAAAGTAAAAAAAAAAATGTTATGGGAGAAACTACAGTATCATTGAGACAAAGAATGTACTGCATGGTTTAAACCTAATAAACGTCACACAGTCAGAATTCACGAAGTTACAGACACACACACACACACACACACACACACACACTCACCTCCAATGGTCCGATACTTCTGAATTATTCTTTTGTTTTCCTGCTAAGTTGGAATAATATTTCTACAGAGATCTTTGTGTATACATTATATACAATATCGTAATTTTATCTTTTTAAAAATTAACATTCCTTTTAAAATAAATCAGGCCCTGATGATATTAATAAAGCAAGAGAATACTGTCAACACACATTGAGTGACGACGTCAGTGTTTAGTGCTTAAACAGAGTAATGAGTTCTAGTTTATCTGTGTTTATACTTACATGGTTTTTTGTTCTAAAAGCTACAGATATTTCCATAACCTCTCTTACTGTATGTGCCAAGTGAAATATTTTGTGATGCTCCCAATTGTAAGATTCAGATACATATTTGGCCACTATGAGGTGCATTTTATTTTTAATGGAGATTTATGCCAGCTTGTCAAAGCTGCAGTTAAATCCCTCAGCTAATGAACCCCTTCAGCTGTGCTTCAGTCATTGCTGATTTGTAAACCTTTGTAGGAATGTAATTCCAGAGGTTTGGTCTGAGGGGCACAGGTGTTGATCAAAGAAAACTGAGAGCTCAGTGGGTGCTTCATGTGTTTTTTTTCCCCCCTACTTTTAGCAAACAACCCTGGCAGTGAGAGGGTACATTTCCAGTCCCTTGGAGAAAGAAGCTGCATGTGTATCTCACCTGTGCCTGAGGGTTTGGCTCGAGAGTTGGCCCAGACGGTACACCACCATCATTCCTCCTAATTACTTTGGTTCAGGGAAAGGAGCTGAAGTATAAAATCCATTGTTTTTTCACAGTCCTTTCAGGATTCAGGTAAAATATTCTATTGGTAAATTTTGATTTGTCCTCTCCTATCTGCTACAACTGTCACACGTACGCAGGTACGAAGCAAACATAGTGTGTATTCACATCTACGTGCCCTGCAGGCTTTGCCTGCAGCAGCAAAGTGCTGTGCCCTAATCCCTCCCCCCCAAGTCCACTAAATTAATTTTATTGTAATTATGTGTGACACAATTCAAACAAACTAGGAAAAACAATTCATCCTGTGGCATTAAGACTTTACTACCCATCTGTCCTCAGTTTCCTGAGTTATCAGCCCTAGGAATTTTTCAGACAGTTTAGTGTGTTATGGTTGGTGGTGTTTATTCTGAAATAGGTGCAGAAGCTTTGCTGAAAATGAAGCTGCAGATGGTCAGCAGTCACTACCATTGCCCCTGGAGAAGGGTGAAGTG
Organism: Chaetops frenatus; assembly: GCA_013400775.1. Lineage (NCBI taxonomy): Eukaryota > Metazoa > Chordata > Aves > Passeriformes > Picathartidae > Chaetops > Chaetops frenatus. The sequence continues at coordinate 64,240 of VZTR01004990.1, forward strand.
CTCTGCTTGCAATCAGCAGCTCTCCAGCTGGTGGCAACTCAGAGCTGGAGCTTCAGGCTCTGCTTGGGTTACACACACAGCTGCAAGGTAAAGGTGACCCTGCTCACAGCACTGCAGAGTCTCAATGACACCCGAGGAATCATTTCTCACAATTCTTCTTTCCTACTAAACATCATCCCTGAAATGAAAAAAAGCAAGACTAACCAGTGCAGAATGTTTCCAACGTTTTAACACAACTCTTGTAAAAATGAGTGTATCTATTCCAACACGGTATAGCTCAACCACTGCATTTTCCTTACATGGAGACAGTATAGAATTGCATGTTCTCAGCAGCCACATAAAGCTGAGTGACATTTGAGTGTTTTTTGTTTTTTTTCCTAGTGTCTTTTTTGCAAGATCCGTATATCCCAGCCTCCTTGTTGCTAGTAGTAGAAATTTTGGAAGAAACATTTTTCAGCGACTTCTAGGTGAAGAAATAAAAACTCCATGAATAAGGCTACAGATCAAACTCTTTGTGTCCTCCTTTGCTTTTTCACACGAGTTATGTGGGCACTCCTGTGACGAGGGCCTCGGCGGAAGTTCCTCCGCGGTAAGAGCCAATGTTACGCGTTCGTTCGCAGCAGAGTTCTAGGTCAGATGTTCAGTCCAGTCATTGAGTAGATAAAAGCAGTTCGGGAAGCACTGATCTCCCTCTCCTACAGCCCTGAAACCATCACTCGGAAGGAGGGAGGCACGTGTCTGTGCCGAGGACTGGCACTGGGGCTTACGCACGGGCTGGCACAGCTGGCGTCCACCCCTCCTATGGACGGCAGGTAGGCGTGGTGCAGGATGGGCAGCTGCAAGGACAGCCGGCGCTGTATGCTGCGGGAGAGACAGGGACAGGAGCGTTAGCCAAGGGCCAAACGGGGCACCGCACACGGCTGATGTGCTCCCAGGCTGCTGCCAGGGAGCTCTCCGTGCCTGCTGCTGTGACCGACGGGGTTAATGCCAAGAGCACTGTGCTCGCTGATGCTGAACTACGCCACCACCATGTTGTTTTCCCCTTGGGGAATTTTTCTGACAGGTTAGACACGACAAAGGAAACTAAGTGTGCTTTCTCAGCATCCCACAACGCTCTGAAATTCCCAGGCACATTCAGGTTAATTGTTGGACTGCTGGCACCAGGAAAAGGGAAAACCTTAAGTTTGCAAAGAGGGCGTATGGCTTGCTGACCCCGCACCACTTGCAAAGCGACTTACTGCCCGCAGAGCCCCAGCCAGCTGTGTAGACATGCAAGAGGCCACAGACCGAGCTTCAAGCCATGCATCACTTAGCCACAAGATAATCAGTACCAAGGACGGCGTTTCTGCCACTCCAGCTAAAGCAAACACAGGTGCATGGTGGGAGGGAGTCGGGACTGATGGCTTTTTCCTCTTTTAAGTAGTTCCTCTCTAAAGTTTGGGTCTGTGCTTTTGAGGTGATAGATGCTTTTGAGTTCTGTCAGTCAGTGCTAGGGGACTGAGGAGCTGGTACTCTAAAAGCAGTACTGCCCAACACCCATACCAAAATTCAGTGTTCCAGAATCCAACATTCTGTATCCATTTTTCCAAGTGGATTGACATCATGATAACTTGTGTATATATATATATATATATATATTTATTTTTATTTTTGTTTACTCAATTCTAAATCATGCTCATAGATATCCCATCTAAGCGCTTTCCTTGGAGAGGATGGTGCCATGAGACAAGGGCTCTGCTACACCTGTGCTGTGGATTTACTAGCACCTTTCACAAAACCAAAACCCTGTTGAGGTTTGCTAGTGTAAAAGATGTTTTCAGTCATTTTATCATGCAGGCTTTGTATTTGGAGACATTCACCCTTGAAACACAGAGGCACATTCTAAAGAGAAGAGAGATGTCAAAGTGATGGAGCTGAACTGAAGACTGGCTTTTGGATTTCAGAACAAAAATGCCCACAGAAAGCACTGTATCAGTATAATAGAGTCTTAAATTTATGTTTTCCCATTATCTGATATAATGACAGTGTATAGAAAAGCCTTTTTAAGAGGTGTATGTTTGAAAGCTAGAAAGCTAGCCTTTGGACAGCCTTTTTGATTCAAATGACATTTAATTGCTTTTTTGCTTTGTGTTAGGTAGCAAAGACAGATACCAAGGCATCCATTGCACTGCTTGGGGACCAAGCAATATAGCTATTAAATTCAAACAGAAAGAAATGTAGTGTGCTTCTCTTTAGCTTCTTCACTACCAACTTTGGCTTGTTTATACAGAGGTGCAGTAGAAATAGCTGTTGCCTGCCTACTCAGGAAACTCTTTCTCATTTTTTCTCCCCCTCAAACTCCCTTTAAAAGTTTCATGCGATGTTAGTCCTCAGATCATTCTGGTGCTGGCAATGTGTTCCTGGAACTAAACAAAATCCATTCATTGTTATTTTGCTCCTGTGCTCAACTCTTTCTGGTGCTATCAATGAAGACATGCCTTGTTCCCAAGGAGTGCAGAGGGGGCATGGCTGGCTGTTTCCCTGTGCTGAATCCTTATGAGCCTGATGCTGTGGATTGTCATTCTGTCTCTTGTTGAGGGGTCAAATGCAGAATTGCCTGCACTTATTTTCCCACCAGTGGAAATGCTTACTTTGTTCAACTGTTAGACTTCTCATTAAAGGGCTTTTTGAAGCCACTCCAAGAGAATCCAGTTGCACAATCAAGTGAATAGGATTTTTTTTCATCCATTTCAGTGTTAGCCATACCATGGACAAAGCATGTTTATCTAGCTATGCCAATGGTGGCTGCAGTGGGTGGCAAATTTTGTTTTAACTGTACTTTAAAGTTTGCTTTCACTTGAAAACTTGGTTCCTGAAATTGGGGCAGAGAACTGTAGCCTGGAGACCTGCATGCAATTAAGATTGTAGATGAGACTCCTAGGGCGAAACACGAAACAAAACAGAACAAGTAGAAAAATCCAAACAAACCTGCTATTTTTGCCAGAAGTGTAAGTAAACCTTGTGCCTTGCCTCACAATTTTTATTTTTTTCCCCAATATCAGTGATTTTCCCTTCTTCACTCCTGCCACATTTTGCCTATGCTCTGTGGGGAACCTTTGGTATCAATACAGGCTGGGGGATGAAAAGATTGAGAGCAGCCCTGCCTAAAGGAAATTGGAGGTGATGGTGGATTAAAAGCTGGACGTGATCTGGCAATGTGCACTTGCAGCCCAGAAAGTAAATCATATCCTGGGCTGCATCAAAAGCAGCAGTGGGAGGGAAGTGATGCTGCCCCTCTGCTCTGCTCTGGTGAGACCCCACCTGGAATACTGCATTCAGCTCTTCTCATAAGAAACCTGCTGGAACGAGTCCAGAGGAAGGCCACAAAGAAAATCAGAGGGCTGGAGGATGTCTTCCATGAAAAGAGGCTGAGATGGCAGGTGTTTTTCATCTTGGAGAACAGAAAGCTCCAGGGATACCTTAAAGCTGCCTTCTGATACCTAAAGAGGACTTCCAAAAAAGCTGGAGAGGGACTTTTTACAAGGGCATGGAGTGAGAGGATGCTGTGTGAGGTTTTAAACAGAAGAGGGTGGATTTAGACTACATATAAGTAATGAATTTTTATGTTGAGGGTGGTGGTAAAACACTGCCAGAGGTGGCTTAGATGCCCCATCCCTGGAAACATTCAAGACCAAACTGGATGGGGATTTGAACAACCTGATCTACTTGAAGTTGTCTTTGCTCATTGCAGGGGGACTGAACTGACTGACCTTTAAGCATCCCTTCCAGCCCAAACCATTCTATGAACTTGTTTCAAGTTGTCCATACTATTCAGATATGTATATGAAAGCATATATATGGTCAAGTATTTTGGAGAGGGAATGATTGGTAGTAGTGGGTCTGGAATCACAGGCAACCACCAAAAGAGATGGAAAGGAAAGATGATTCCACACACAGAGCACCCACTCATGAGGATTCTGTGTTAGGGCAAGTGTCCTCAGCTCTCTACAGAAATACCTTTTATTGAGGAAACATAAAATCAGGTAAAACTTTGACTTCCAATGTCAATGCACACAGGAACACCATGCAAGGCACATGGGAATGCACAATACCACAAGGGGGCTGAGGCATTTGATATGGCCTATGGTTTTGTTGTAGAAAACCACTAATAAGATGCATTGATAAGTGGGGGGACTGAAACAAATTGCTGCAACAGTCAAACATCTGAAGTTCTGCAGGAGTTTGTAAACTGTGTCTAAGCACTCTGGGATTATTTCAGTTAATTCTGCAGCACATTAATGTCGATTTTTAGCAAATGCATGGAAGCTGGAGAAACTCTAAAAGACAACAGTAGAGCAAGATGTTCCACCAGCAAGTAAACTAACCATTCTAAACCTGTCTTGTTTTAATGACACATTTGAGTAAGATCATAGATAGATAGAAAGATCATAGATAAATACTCCCAGTGAAGAAACTGAATAAGAACGGCCTGTTCATGCTGAGGCATATGGCTGCAATGCAATAATCCAGTCACCACCAACCATTTTGAATGAGATTTTTTTGTTACTGAAATTAACATAACTGGCTCCAGTTATGCTTTGAAGTTAAGCTTTGAAGGTTACAAAAAACCCTGCATATAGAAGGAGTCTATTAAGATCACAAGTTTTAGTGGGGTCCTGCAGAAATCTGTCATCACCTTTACTTAGAGATCTGGAAGACTGTTACATATTGTTGCTGTTAAAATGAGAATGGAATAAATTTTAATGGTGCCAAAAACTAGTGACCTGCTGGATGTAGGTCACTGATGAGAAGGGACAACATGCAGGAATGAAAGTGCAGAGATGGATGTCTTTAAGGGCCAGAGAAGATAAACCACTAAACGTGGCNTGTGCACTTGCAGCCCAGAAAGTAAATCATATCCTGGGCTGCATCAAAAGCAGCAGTGTGAGGGAAGTGATGCTGCCCCTCTGCTCTGCTCTGGTGAGACCCCACCTGGAATACTGCATTCAGCTCTTCTCATAAGAAACCTGCTGGAACGAGTCCAGAGGAAGGCCACAAAGAAAATCAGAGGGCTGGAGGATGTCTTCCATGAAAAGAGGCTGAGATGGCAGGTGTTTTTCATCTTGGAGAACAGAAAGCTCCAGGGATACCTTAAAGCTGCCTTCTGATACCTAAAGAGGACTTCCAAAAAAGCTGGAGAGGGACTTTTTACAAGGGCATGGAGTGAGAGGATGCTGTGTGAGGTTTTAAACAGAAGAGGGTGGATTTAGACTACATATAAGTAATGAATTTTTATGTTGAGGGTGGTGGTAAAACACTGCCAGAGGTGGCTTAGATGCCCCATCCCTGGAAACATTCAAGACCAAACTGGATGGGGATTTGAACAACCTGATCTACTTGAAGTTGTCTTTGCTCATTGCAGGGGGACTGAACTGACTGACCTTTAAGCATCCCTTCCAGCCCAAACCATTCTATGAACTTGTTTCAAGTTGTCCATACTATTCAGATATGTATATGAAAGCATATATATGGTCAAGTATTTTGGAGAGGGAATGATTGGTAGTAGTGGGTCTGGAATCACAGGCAACCACCAAAAGAGATGGAAAGGAAAGATGATTCCACACACAGAGCACCCACTCATGAGGATTCTGTGTTAGGGCAAGTGTCCTCAGCTCTCTACAGAAATACCTTTTATTGAGGAAACATAAAATCAGGTAAAACTTTGACTTCCAATGTCAATGCACACAGGAACACCATGCAAGGCACATGGGAATGCACAATACCACAAGGGGGCTGAGGCATTTGATATGGCCTATGGTTTTGTTGTAGAAAACCACTAATAAGATGCATTGATAAGTGGGGGGACTGAAACAAATTGCTGCAACAGTCAAACATCTGAAGTTCTGCAGGAGTTTGTAAACTGTGTCTAAGCACTCTGGGATTATTTCAGTTAATTCTGCAGCACATTAATGTCGATTTTTAGCAAATGCATGGAAGCTGGAGAAACTCTAAAAGACAACAGTAGAGCAAGATGTTCCACCAGCAAGTAAACTAACCATTCTAAACCTGTCTTGTTTTAATGACACATTTGAGTAAGATCATAGATAGATAGAAAGATCATAGATAAATACTCCCAGTGAAGAAACTGAATAAGAACGGCCTGTTCATGCTGAGGCATATGGCTGCAATGCAATAATCCAGTCACCACCAACCATTTTGAATGAGATTTTTTTGTTACTGAAATTAACATAACTGGCTCCAGTTATGCTTTGAAGTTAAGCTTTGAAGGTTACAAAAAACCCTGCATATAGAAGGAGTCTATTAAGATCACAAGTTTTAGTGGGGTCCTGCAGAAATCTGTCATCACCTTTACTTAGAGATCTGGAAGACTGTTACATATTGTTGCTGTTAAAATGAGAATGGAATAAATTTTAATGGTGCCAAAAACTAGTGACCTGCTGGATGTAGGTCACTGATGAGAAGGGACAACATGCAGGAATGAAAGTGCAGAGATGGATGTCTTTAAGGGCCAGAGAAGATAAACCACTAAACGTGGCCATCATGCAGCTAAGCTGACAGATGTGATCTTTAGATAAGCGAGCAGGACTGCCCATCAGGAAATATGAGCAGCTTGATGCTCATCAAAGCAGATGACTCTGCCTGAGAGACAACTCATCCTACTGCTAAATGAATTATATCTGTTTTAAACTGGTCCAGGCTGCTCTCTGGACCTGAGACGAGTTGGCACGGTGCAGTGGCTATCCACACAGCCAAGCATCCCCCAGGACTGTTGCTGAGCATTACCTGGGAGAGTACAAGCTGCTACAGCTGTTCTGGGGAGTATGCTAAAAAGCACAATGGGAAATCAAAGTGCAGGGCTTGTGCCTGTGCACTGGCACCGCTTTGCCTGCTATAGGAGGTGTTAATTTATACTGTGTAGACATTTTAAACAGGAAAGAAAGCAGTCAGCACCCACTTTTTGCTCCTCTTACCTGATGGTCTGACTGGGTATGGAAAATTCTACATGGCAGTATGGAAAACCTACTGGGCCCTGCCCAGCAGGAAAAAGAGTAAGATGCCAAGAGAACTGAGAATTGTCTATATTCATGCTCTAAGGCTGCTTTAAAGTCATACAGACTGCATTTTCCCTGGGTGCAGGGTTCNCAAACTGGATGGGGATTTGAACAACCTGATCTACTTGAAGTTGTCTTTGCTCATTGCAGGGGGACTGAACTGACTGACCTTTAAGCATCCCTTCCAGCCCAAACCATTCTATGAACTTGTTTCAAGTTGTCCATACTATTCAGATATGTATATGAAAGCATATATAGGGTCAAGTATTTTGGAGAGGGAATGATTGGTAGTAGTGGGTCTGGAATCACAGGCAACCACCAAAAGAGATGGAAAGGAAAGATGATTCCACACACAGAGCACCCACTCATGAGGATTCTGTGTTAGGGCAAGTGTCCTCAGCTCTCTACAGAAATACCTTTTATTGAGGAAACATAAAATCAGGTAAAACTTTGACTTCCAATGTCAATGCACACAGGAACACCATGCAAGGCACATGGGAATGCACAATACCACAAGGGGGCTGAGGCATTTGATATGGCCTATGGTTTTGTTGTAGAAAACCACTAATAAGATGCATTGATAAGTGGGGGGACTGAAACAAATTGCTGCAACAGTCAAACATCTGAAGTTCTGCAGGAGTTTGTAAACTGTGTCTAAGCACTCTGGGATTATTTCAGTTAATTCTGCAGCACATTAATGTCGATTTTTAGCAAATGCATGGAAGCTGGAGAAACTCTAAAAGACAACAGTAGAGCAAGATGTTCCACCAGCAAGTAAACTAACCATTCTAAACCTGTCTTGTTTTAATGACACATTTGAGTAAGATCATAGATAGATAGAAAGATCATAGATAAATACTCCCAGTGAAGAAACTGAATAAGAACGGCCTGTTCATGCTGAGGCATATGGCTGCAATGCAATAATCCAGTCACCACCAACCATTTTGAATGAGATTTTTTTGTTACTGAAATTAACATAACTGGCTCCAGTTATGCTTTGAAGTTAAGCTTTGAAGGTTACAAAAAACCCTGCATATAGAAGGAGTCTATTAAGATCACAAGTTTTAGTGGGGTCCTGCAGAAATCTGTCATCACCTTTACTTAGAGATCTGGAAGACTGTTACATATTGTTGCTGTTAAAATGAGAATGGAATAAATTTTAATGGTGCCAAAAACTAGTGACCTGCTGGATGTAGGTCACTGATGAGAAGGGACAACATGCAGGAATGAAAGTGCAGAGATGGATGTCTTTAAGGGCCAGAGAAGATAAACCACTAAACGTGGCCATCATGCAGCTAAGCTGACAGATGTGATCTTTAGATAAGCGAGCAGGACTGCCCATCAGGAAATATGAGCAGCTTGATGCTCATCAAAGCAGATGACTCTGCCTGAGAGACAACTCATCCTACTGCTAAATGAATTATATCTGTTTTAAACTGGTCCAGGCTGCTCTCTGGACCTGAGACGAGTTGGCACGGTGCAGTGGCTATCCACACAGCCAAGCATCCCCCAGGACTGTTGCTGAGCATTACCTGGGAGAGTACAAGCTGCTACAGCTGTTCTGGGGAGTATGCTAAAAAGCACAATGGGAAATCAAAGTGCAGGGCTTGTGCCTGTGCACTGGCACCGCTTTGCCTGCTATAGGAGGTGTTAATTTATACTGTGTAGACATTTTAAACAGGAAAGAAAGCAGTCAGCACCCACTTTTTGCTCCTCTTACCTGATGGTCTGACTGGGTATGGAAAATTCTACATGGCAGTATGGAAAACCTACTGGGCCCTGCCCAGCAGGAAAAAGAGTAAGATGCCAAGAGAACTGAGAATTGTCTATATTCATGCTCTAAGGCTGCTTTAAAGTCATACAGACTGCATTTTCCCTGGGTGCAGGGTTCTAAATCTGAGCCAAGCACAAAAAAATTGTTTTCCACATTCTGATTGAGACAATGTAAACATCACCCTATCAAAAAACGTGAAACAATTCCTGCACTACTGCCTGAAGTGTGTGTATGCTGTTGTGCCTTCATTTTGGGCACAACTGTAGAATAAGGGGTCTTACAATGAGTCAAATGTAGCACTAATGGTAAGAAAGAATGAAAAAATCCCAAATCAGCTCTTTTCTGGACTCTGTAAGAACTTTCATATGGGAAGATGCCAGTTCTCATGACTGCTGACAAGCACAGGAAGCTGGAATGATTTTTTTTCCCCACAGCCATTGAAGAGTTAAAATTTCTGCAGACAAATGATTGCCTTTACATCTTTCTTTCACAGGTTTATGACCAAGAGGAAATCTTTTTCAGATTAACATCCTTGAGATTTGTGTTCTTGAATAAGAAATAAGTTTTTCAGACTGTGTGACTGTCAGATGCCCTATGTATGAAATGAAATGAGAAAGACAGAAACTACAGCTTGCCTTTACCTCCTTTTCTTTTTTTTTTTTTTTTTGCAAAAATTATACATTTAGCAACTATCAAAGGACAGAAGCTGCCAGACAAGTTGAAAAACAAGCCCAGAGGTGCAGAAGGATATCTTAAAAAGCACACATTTGGAGAGAGGCAATTTCTTGTCAAAAAGAGGGAAGTCCTGAAGACAGCTATACCTCTCCATGGCAGATCCACTGTGCCTGGGCAGGGTGATTCTGGTACCCAGACTGCCAACTCCTTCCTGGGGAAGACACTGGCCCTTGAATCTGGCACAGTCACAGTTGTGCAAATGCTGAATGACACTGTTTAAATTTAGCAAGACTTTATTAATTGCTTTCCATAAATATTAGAGACTGTTCAGATTTGCACTGACCCACTGTTCAGAATCTTTAGGAAATCTCAGTCTTCTCATCAGATATCACTAGCCTAGAGGAAGTTCTGTCATCACCAAATGTTTTTCTTTTTCTTTGTCTGTATTAAATCTGTATCGAGACAATTGGATTATCTGAGTGTCTGTGTTTTTCTTAGCATCTTTCTTAATGTAAGGGGGGCACATGTGGGTGAGGCTGCATTCACACTACATTATTTCTGACAAATGGTGCTGAAAAAAGCACAGGCCTTTAATAGCTATGCATTAAAGCACTCTGCTGACCCCATGAAGTCATGAGAGCTCTCTCAGCAAGAGCCCTGCTTTTGTGAAATTATAAGGTATTTAATCTACTGTGGGATGGTTTTTTTGGTTTTTTTTTGGTGCATATGTGTGTGTGAATTAGCTTCTTTGCAGGTTTGGGTTGGGTTTTTTCTTTGAGTGCAAGGACAGATTTAGAAATCCACGTGTTTTCCTGCTCCAGGTAGTACAAGACAGTACCTACTATCTGCAATCAGGGTTGCTGTCGCTGATGTAACGTGACTCATTCTAGTAATCTGCTTAATTTATTCTGTTTTTAAATAATCTTTTCAATTGCCCAGGAGTCTGACAGCTATTAGCTCAGACTCTGACGAAGCGACGCTCGTGTAACCAGGCTGCCGTGGGCACACACGAGAACGGCGCTTCCCTGGGCAGGTCCTGCCCAGCCACTGGAGGGTAGGACACCAGTTTATTGTATATGTTCCTGGAGAGAAAAGCTGACACCAGAAGACTCTTTCCCCTCTGTAAATCGAGCCAGTGTTTTGTGCCATCCTCTCCTTGTAGCTGCAGCATTGTTTCTAAGGGAAACTACTTAGCGCAGGCTTCCCTGTGCCAAAACTCAGGTCCAGCTGCTATGGCAACGTTGAAAAAGCCCCCAGGACATTTTTTGTTTCTCATCTAGCCTAAGAATGTAAAAGAACAAAATGTCTATGTACACTATGAACCCCTCTGGCTGGTGTGTGGAGGGACTTGGACTTTTGACAAGAGTCATAAGACATTTGCGCACATATGTACATCCTTTTGTCTCCTCCACACACTGGTGGTTGGGCACAGCTCATCCTGTAACTTTCTATGGAAACTTTGGGCATCATGCTATGGATGTTCCTGACAAGAGAAAAGAAAGATGTTGGTTTTCCTTTGGGGCACCTTAGGATCTAAAGCCCCTGATATCCATTGGGGTGGTGAGCTGGTGGCAGGGAGGCATCACAGTAACACGTTGCTGCCTACTGGTGCTTCAGGAGGTGCCACTCACGTTCCCTGTTGCTGATATTTCAGGCTCTCTCTGTACAGGCTGGCTGAAAGGGGGTTACAGTGAAGGCCTTACCATAAAAAAACACGCATGGAAGGGAAATATGGGCTTTGATGAAATGCAGTAATTTAAATTAACATCTCATCAGCAAGGTAATGATGTATACTTACTGTTCTGGAGAGTTGATATCTTCTATGGGATCTTTGCTTGTTCTGGAAGGGTCTGATGAGCCCCACTGTGCTGGTGGATTTTGATCAAGATGATTTTTCAAAATGGCTTTCTCACCATCTGGATGGACAACACATTCAATTTTACTTTACTGTGACCAAGTGACAATTTAAAAATTGTTCCATTTTAAATTTTCCCAGGTATCCACAATGCCCCAAAGTAAACTCATACTACCTATATTCCAATATAATCTCCAGTTTTGCTGTGAGAGTTTGGTATTTTTCTGTTTTAGATGATGTGCTCCTCCATAGGAACCACCATGAAAAAACAGAAAAGTGACAAAAGCTCTTTGTCCTTCCTTTGCTGTCCCCCACCTTTAAATACACCCCACAAACCAACCCTTGTCACCCATCTCTATGTAGCTGTGTCGTGCTCTGTCTTCTAGTCTTGGGCTATGTGAAAAATTAATGTAACTACACCGTTCTTGCAGTTAGAAATGGTAACCTTTTCATAAACCCTCTTTCTTAAGACTTTTCCTAGAAAAACTATATCTCATTGATGTATAAACCCTTGATACTCTTACAGTCACACAGGCAATTAAGTGCTGTCATTTGACTATCTGCAACTGCTATCATTTTAGGCATGGAAATAGGATTCATATCAGTTGCACTGGTCTATAGGCTGTCTGCAGCAAGGACTGCTAATGATGTCATTATGCTTTTTTCTTTTCTGCATAGTGATAACAAAACAGATCATAATTCCTGATTCCCCTGGGTGTTCTGGGAGTCCCTGGTTAGCTGTGCTGAAGCCCATGGCATCACTCCCCCTGAGAAACATGGGTGAACACAGCCATTTTAAGAAGATCCTTTCTCTTCCTGCCTGCTTTTTCAAAGCCTCTTTCTGTGTTAAGCCAAATAAAATCACATGGAAAGCATCTGAATAATGAGGGCAGTTCACAGTTTTCATAAATAATTACAGAGAGCTCCAAATCCATCACCAGCAGTTGTCTGCCACGCAAACAGAGAAGCAGTGATTGCCACAGGCATTGAGGCAGCATGGAAGAGGAGTCTGAGGTAAATTCTTGAAGAGGGTACTGGAGGATTTGAACGTAAAAGTGGGTATGAGGGGAAAAAGCAGGAAAAGAGTGAAGAAAAAAAGGAAAACGGCATGAAAAAGCTGATACATTTTGAAGGGTTAAGCTGCTTTTGTGTTGTACTCATGTTCAGAAGCCCCAAATAAAGCTCAGCTCCCAGCATGCTGGGAATATATATGTTATCAACAGGCACAAAACAAGCAGCAGAGATGCAAACTGGGGAAAGAAGCTGGAAGCAGAAATGTTTTGAGGGCAAACTCCAACATCTATAATTGCCCTCCCAGCAAGGTCATCCCTGGCATTATTTGATAGCATTCACTTCCTGCTGTGAAAAACCTAACAAGCAAGCAACAACCAAGTGTGCAGGTGAGGAGGCAACAATGGTAAGACATGGGGATCACTACAGCTCAGAAGAGAAGACAAGATTTTTCACTTATGTTGCATTGAAGAGAAGGATCTGGGTGAGAAAGGAGGTGACCAGAACACATGAAGCTGCTTGGGTTGGGGCAAGGATATGTCAGTAGAAGAGGGCTAAGGAATTCAGCTGTGGCAAGAAGAGTGTTTAAAATTAAGAGATGGCGGGATTCAGTGATGGTTTAGATGTGAAGGGAGTACAATAAAGAGTCAAATCTGACAGTGGCTAATATAAGCAATGAGGTCTGTCATCTCAGGGCAGCCTGAAGTTTGCTGGTGTGGCATTTGCTGTCACAAGAGTTCAATTTTTATTTTCTGTACATTGCATTTCATTGTACATCAAGTTTGACATTTGCATAAAAGCCTTGTGATGTCTATAAACAGGCACGTAGGAAAGAACAATTTTTACTTCCGTGATTAAAACCAACATTCAGTCCTGAGCTGATCTAAGCTGACAATGGAAAATGCTGACTTTTTGATATAGACCAAAGTGAAAATTTGAGTAACACTTGTAATTAGGGATGGAAAAGCTCTAAGATATAATTATTTTAGAGTTCCAACTCCTTTGGCCAAGATAAGCAATTTAACATTTTACAAAGCCACTAAAGATATATTTCTTCATCAAATGATTGGAAAATGCAACTGTTGCTGTTTGGGAGTGTGTTAATTAATAGAATAATCTGTGTTGTACACACTGAAAGTTTCATGTACTTTCAGATGCGCTGTGAGAGAGAGAGAGAAGGAGGTGGTCCTTGTCAAAAAGGTGGGGGATTTAGTTTAGAGTAGAGCAGAAATCATATATTCTCTTCCTACTCACCTCTCAACACCAACTGCCCATATATCACCGTGTGTTATTCTTAATAGACTCTTTTCTACCACTCTTGCAGATGACTTGCCCTTAATACACTGAATAAATTTCTTTATACAAGACTAACCAATGCAAGTTTTACTGCATATCTATAAAATATAGACAAAATGCACATAAAATTCTCACTTTTTTTTCCTTTTCATTTGCTTATTAAAAAAAAAAACAAACAAACCCAACTGAAGTTAGGTAATTCTTATTTGTTAAACATTTTGGGGGAGGAGCTGTAAGATTTTTATTTTGCAGCTATGGAAACTGAATATTTTTATTTTTCATTTACCTTTCATTTAAATAATGGAAAGCAAGATTCTCACTTAGTCATATGCTTCTGGGAGCTGGAGCTTAAAGAAAAAACACTATTGCCATATGCGCTTAAAAAACGTAAGGGTTTAGAAAACTAGTTTTATAAATATGAACAACTTAAAGGAAAGGAATTAAGGGTAGTGGTAAACATTTGACTTCCCAGTCTCCCCTGGAAAGTGTAGCAGTGGTTTTGATACTTGGCCATCTTCTCTTCCTCTGTCCATTAAGCATGTCACTTGGAAAACACCCCTCATTCTCAGCATACTGTCTGCCACTGCAGATTTACCCAGTAGGTTGCACCAGGATGATGTATCTACTTTCTAAATTGAAATTACATTAGCCAGAAGCACATTCTAAACAATTTTCACCTTTGTAGACCTCAAACCGGAACTCAGAAATCTGGATAAGTGATGCCTGAGCACTTTTCATTCAGAAAGCTGCTGGAGGAAAGACAAATACATCTCAAGGGCCTCGCAGAGCACTCAGCAGCGGGCTCATTATAAACCAGAGCTCGCTGCCAGTGGTGGGTGAGAGCCAGGAGGCTTTATCTCGGGACCTTTGCCTACCTGTAGCAAAGAAACAGCTTCCATTTACAAAGCTCTGAGCTGCAAGAGCACGCCTGATGCAGGCTGCCGACGGGCTCAGCGAGGAGGTCACTGCTCCCAGCTGCTCTCCTCTGCCAGGGGTGACCTATAATCACTCCTGCTGCCAAAATTACCTGGGCAGGCTTAAATGCACCGTGCATTTTAACAACCCTCATTCAGTTGTGGGAAGAAAGCACCAGGTGACTGATGATGCTTCAATTTCTTCCAAGAGTTTAGAAAACAATTTTTTTTTTTAAACTAGAGGCTTGTTTTGTTGATGTTTGTACACTGCAGCTTTATTGAACATCTTCATCATTACGCTTTAGTGGCAATATTCCTCTGATGGCTTAGAACTGGATGACAGAACTACTCTTCATCCAATATCTTTCAGTTCTACTGTCATTTCTCTTTGCTAGAAAGCATATTTTATGCACCACAAAGAATCAAGTGTGGTTTAATAAGGACTTATAAGATCTGGCAGAGATAACTTTGCTGATTTACTAAAGAGCTCAGGAAACTTTGAAGCTAGAGGTAGATTATGAAAATCTGCTGTAATTCTTCCCAGCTCTGCTGTTTAGACTGTGAAACACGACTAGCCAGTCTCTGTTTTTCATGTGAATAGGGTGTTAAGAAAGTAAACTGAAAGGAAAAATTAATACGATCACGTCGTCTGCTGGATAATCAGAAAAAAGTTCTGTGTTTCACTGCACTGGCAATCTAAATCATAGCCTCTGATAGTTGTGTTTTGAGAGGAAGATTTTTTAAAAAGAAAAGCCAGCAAGATACTGCTGTGATTTATACTGCTTTAAATCAGAAGAAATTCCCTTTACTGCAGATTCATTTCTGTGCAAGAAAGGACAGGTACTGAACCTCTGACAGGCTGGCGTCCCTGTTGAAATAGAAACAAGCTCCAATTTCAGGATTGAATCCATTTGTTAGGCTTCATAGGAACAAGCACACATATCTCTATATATCTCTATAAAGAAAGGAACTATATCCTTGCTTCAAACCAGCATCTCTTTAAAGAAGTTATTTCTGAAATCCCTTACCTTTGAATCTATTTTTCAATCTCAAGCTTAATGCTTGAATTGCATGAACTTCATAGAAATAATATTTCCCCCCATCTACAACAGATGAACTCTGTTTTGCCTTGCATTTTTGAGCAACATACCTTTGAAATCTGTTTTTCTTTGAGCTGCTTTTACATGAGGAAAAACTAACACTAGGAAACATCGGAGTGGGGTGACAAGTGACAGCATGTAGGCATATCTGACATGTAAATGAATGCTCCCAGCCCATTTACAGCAATGAGTAAAGACTGCTTTCTGGCTTAAAGCAGGCAAGGTTTTCTGAGCAAGGAAGGGCACCTGCAGAGAGAGAACCTGCAAAAAGGGTTTGTTCATAAGAGGGGGCTATGGCAAGGCTGTCTCTTCCTTCTGCTGAACATCCCATAGAATGGCTGTCATTCCTTTATTTCCCTAATATGCTACTCTGAAATGTACTGGCCAAGGTAGAAATAGAGGGAGATTCTTCTGCAGGATTTCTTCTGGGCTTTGCTTTATATGAAACTCTTGCAATCCATGATTTTGTGTATTATGTCACATGGAAATAATTTCATGTATTAAAACATCCAAAAAGAAGTCAAGTAGAGTAAGATAGTAAGATTCCAAGTGTAGCAAAATTATCTAGCCCTCTCCCTCCTCTCCAAACCACATAGTTTCTTTCATCTATGTATTTGCCTCTTCAGTAGCTTTTATCTCTGCTGGAACTTGCACAGCAGAAATAACTTCCACCTTCATGAACTCTCTCCTGGTTCTGACACACTGATGTGGGTGCAAGGAGCACCCTTTTGGGAAGCTCTGGTTTGTGTCCATGTTAGGCCATTTCTCCCCTGGAACTGTGTGGAAGTTCCCTGGAACTTCTTCTTTACACAGCATCACAGTTAGAAGCACTTGTGTCCTCCTTTTTCCCAAATGTCAGCCTGGAGAACACAGCCGTGCCTCCAAAGCTGACTCTTCTTGCTGAATGGCTCTGTCAGCCACAGAGGTGGCCTGACCCGAGCCCTGGCCTTCCCCACACCCCATCCCTGCCTCAAACCCAGGCTATAAGGAGGTTCTGCCACTCCAGCAAGGCCACCAGATCCCACAAATGCCAGGGGAGAAGTTAATATTGCCCTGTGCACAGAGCTGAAGTCACTAGCAGGCACAGTGGCTCAAAGTCATCCAAGGAATGTATGAAATGAAGTTAAGGGGATGCCCTTTTAAATTCAGCTGGGGAAGGCATTTGCAGTCTCAGAGCCACAGTCCATGGAGCATGCTGGAAACTACTTGACCACACAAAGCTATGTAGCAATGCAGCTAAAAAGCCTGCATTAAAAGAAAGCAATCAAGCCATAAACCACAAATCACATTTTCCTAATTGCTTTTCATACATAGCCAATTCCTGTAGATGTCTCAGGGACATTATGCATTTGTGAACAAGAGATGAGTGTCTCAGATAATATCTCTCTTTAAATGAGATGCACTGAAATGGGCTGTAAAGAAGGAGTCCCTGTGCCAGCAAAGAGCTCCTGGGATACACCAGGAGCTGTTGCTGTTAATAACTAACCAGGAATCCCAAAGTTATGAAAAGCTGCCTGAGGTAAGGCAGATATAGGAGTTCACAGCTTTATCTACCTATTTTGGCTAAAATAATATAACTTTTATATCCTAAATTCATGTGTTTGATGTAAATGAGGGTGGTTCATAAGGAAGAGACGAATCAAATAACCTCCTTTAGCACTTGGCTGTAGGAATAGGGATTTTTAACTCTGGGAAATTTTTTACAGATCAGAAGCTTACTGAAGTGTACGATGACATTAAAGTTTGATTAGAGCTTGTTTGAGATTCATTGCCTAAATCCCGTGTTATGATCTGTTCTGTGAAGAGCAGTGCTGTGAGTTTCTGTAAGCAACAGCAATGGGGTTACACTACATGGCATCCTTTGTGTGAGCTCCTCCAGAACAGCAAGGTATTTTATAAAAACAATTGACATAGAAGTGAACCACAAAGCAAATGTGGCAAATTATCTGCTATGATTTTTAGCTCCAAGTCAGCTGCTATTTTGAGCCTCTCTCTCTCCACTGTCCTATTCCTGCTCTCCCAGCTCACATTTTTCACAAGATCAAGGAAGGCACAAACCTCATCATTGCCTTAAAACCAATATTGGACTGGCTTCCCCAGTTGCACAGTGGGGATGGGAGAGATGGTCACTTCTAGGTCATGCTAATAGATTATTTACAATTCTGAATCTTCACTCAAGTACCACCAGGGATGCATAATTTCAAGGTTCTGTACTTTCATTTACTGAAAGTTCATGAAATGCATAGCTACAGAAAGCATAGTCATGTCATTCAGAGTTAGCTTTCCTGTAGCCGTAAGGGCTAGAATTTTTTTAAGTACCATTTAAGTGATGTCTGTTTGAATCTGCACAGAAGCAGCAGTGACTCAGCAGCATGAATTCTCCAAAGCCTTGTTATTTTGATTGGAACAGCAAATTTATATTAAGCACATAGGCTGACTATTGGGAATGGATGCAGTGAGAGAAATAGGAGATTCAGACACGTAGCTAAGGGACAGGGAAATGTGGAAAGAGAAGAGGCAGAAGAAATGGAATTGGAGGGACAGAAAAAGACCAGCAAGGAAGCAAGGATTGCTGATCAGCACATCAGAGCCTGGAATGATGAATGTTTAATGTCACTAGTGGCATATTACAGGATACACTGTAATATGCGTGCATGGAATATTTGCCACCAGGTGTGGGACCAAGATTCAAACACCTGCTGCAAATTGGGATCCAGGTCTTCCTCATTTCCAGGTGAATGGATGCTTTAACCTTTCAATATAAAGTTGGACAAGTAAAAGCATCTTTTTCCACCTGTCCCACCTTTGGTGTGGAGCTTTTTGTGGCAGGTCCATTGAGAAAATTGTGTACAGCAACTTCAGTATGCAGAATATCTACCCAGTAAATCCCAATAAAACATAGTTCCAAGCTACTCTGGACAATAAGGCTCCATCCTTACAGGTGATTTTAAATCTGCACCCCATAGCAGAAATGTAAAAGCTAGGGAACTGTACTGGGGGAAAATCAGGAACAAAGTCAATCTTGGATACAGCTACTTAAAGCAGCAGTTAGGCACCAATGTCTTTTGTAGACATAGCCACAAGTAAATGCAGAAAGGTTATATTTTATCCTTGATTTCTTTGCCAGCCTCCTACTGTTAATGGAGTGAATCTTGCTGTGGGAACCATCCATCCTAAATTTATACCCAGTGTATCTCTTGAGAATCATTTTTTGTTTCTCATACCCAAACTCAGATGGGCATTTGGCACAATGCAATGTATCTTTTCTGCTTGAAATATTATTCATGATTTATCATTTATCCTGGAGCATCTGACATGAGAGGAACATTCTATGTGTTCCTTTCAAACTGCCTCATCCCACTCACTGATGTTAGTTCTTGCTCCTGATCTCAGCCCAATAATCACACGCCTCCAGCAGCTATTTACGTTTTCCTTTTCCTCCTTTCCCCTTTTCTGATTTTTTTTCACTTTTAAAAAGGACACTGGGAACTCTTCCTTTTTATTCTTTTTGCCACAAGTTACACAACCCAGTGTACACCCAGGCTACAACAAAAGGCCCAAGAAAAAGTAACCTTGTTCTACCCAAATTTCAATATACTCCAAAAACATATGTGAACTGTTGCTGTTATTCTAGTTGTTCTAAAATTATTCTTCAAATTTTTTCATAGGAGTAACTTCTGTCCTACTTAACCAAGCTCATGGTGCTACATCAATAGGAAGCCTGGGCCTTGCAGTGTAACAAACATGCAAATATACTAATTCTGAACACAGAGCAACCAGTTTCTCACATTCTATAGTAACATTCAGCTGTACAAAGCTATTTGACAGAAGTCACAAAGTAGATCCATTCTAGAGTTGGAAATGGAAGGTGGGTGTCCTGGCTTCCACTTTTATTGCACTATGTACCAGATTTTATTGCTTCCCAAAAAGCAAAATGGCTCTAATGGAAACGACTCTCTTGCATCTATTTCTTCAGGGAGTGATGCAAGAGACACAGGAGAAACAACTTAGGAATATTACAGTTGTCATGAAATCCTTTTTTATCAGTTCCTAGGGAAGAATTTTCATACATGAGTGGCTTCAATGCTGCATTCAGAATCCAAATCAGCGCTGAAATATTTACATGCTTCTCTTTTACGTGCTTGATAGCAGTGTCCAAAAGCAGGATTTTAGCATCCTAGTCAGGCAAGCACATTTTAAACTGGGTGTAAAATTCTGTGACTTCCCTCTCTCTACGCAGCACAGTAAACCCAACTTTGGAACAAAAGTACACTTCTAAAAGTTTCCCACTTCTCCATGTGTATTACAATAGAAGACATACATACAGAAATAAGTACTCAGTGGGTACCATGTAGCTTTCTATGTGAATCTGCGTACTCTCTGTAATTCAACCAACATATTTAAACTGTCTTATCAAGGTCTGAGTGCTCTGAAGCCAATTCAACGAGATTGCTATTCAGAGGTTTGGCAGGTTAAGCTACTAATGGATTTTACTAACACTCACCTTTGCCGTCTGTGAAGTTCCGTATACTAAGAATGTCATTAAGGTCCTGATAGTGGTTCTGTTTAATGTATGTTGTTTTCTCAGGAGTGTCCTGAAGTTGCATTGTGACCTCTTCCAAGTCTTTGTCCAGCTGCGAAACAAAGAGAGTACAAATCCTTCAAAATTCAAGAGTCCTTGTTTCAGGTATCTGCACTGAAGCATAGCTTTCTATAATTAGACTGGAAGGCAGGTGGTAATGCAGTTACTACACCGTGACAAATACAGTGGCACTACTACGCTACCTCTAAAAATAATGCTACAAGTAACAAATTGTGTTCAACTGTGATATCGCACACAGGGCATAGGAGAGGAATAAGCTTTAGTAGTTGGTAGTACAAGCAATTCAGGTGTACTGACAAACGAGAAGGATATGGACATTAGAAAGCCCAGTCTGAAAACTTCTGAACTATTTATTGTCTATGCATAAAATTATGGCATACATAGCTATAACCGCTTCATCCATCAAAATTATCAAACACACAGGAGAATATAAGGGAACTATGGCATGTCCAGACTGCAGCCAATTCTACCAGGAATGCTTTTCTTCTAGCACTGAGCAGAGCACAGTGTGCTCTCCTCAGAAGCTGACTTGTACTCAGTTGTCTACAGCACCAATAGAAAATTACAAGAAACAAGCTTCCTCATCCTCTTTGTCAACAGTTGTGCAGGATGTGGTGTCCAGAGTACATCCCACTCACTACCAGCTTAACTGAATTTTAAATGTGCTGAATTTAGATTTACATTGTTCCTTATAGAACTGGGACATAGCAACTCAGACTAGATGAGCCAGAAGTGTAGCTGCTAGCCATGGTGGGGCATGATCCAAATCCCCTTGACAATGAAACTGACTTGGACCCACTGGTTCTGGGAATTTAATCTATTTAAGCAAAGCCCAAAAGAAATAGGTAGGGCCCTGTGAGCACTAATCTGGCTGCTCTGATCAGCCTTACCTGTGCTCACCATCAGGAGCCTCGAGAGGCACAGGCTGAGATCCTGTGTTAAGAGGCTTAGCAGAAGAAAACTACAGTAGACAAAAGGAACAGAAATAGCCAGCAGGCAGCTAGGCCTTCATTAAAAATTTCAAGGCTTTCACATGAAAGGGAGCTGGCAAAGCTGAACTAAATTTCCTTAACAAGGCAGTGATAAGGTTTACTTTTGGACTCTTCGGTAGCTTGAGTAAATACCTTCTAGTTACCTCGGCAATTGTCATTGCTTAAGATCTGGGCAAAGAAATAACTGTTGCAATAAATAGTTTTTCTTCAAGGTATAAGAATACTTTATAGACCAGGCAAGACGAGGTTAATTTCTTTAAGATACCATCAAGTATGGTTATCTTATCTCAAAAATTGGGCAGTCTTCAAGACTGGTTTGTCATTGTTTTAGGTCTACTGAGCACGGGTGGACATAACTATAAATGTACATGCTCTAATGGAATTCAGGTACTGCATGTACTCAGACTTTCCCTCAGTAGGTACTGAAGAAATTTCACTGCCTTTGTACCAAAAGGGTCAGCTCACACGTTCATAAAGGGCTTTTTCTCCCTTAAGAAAATATGTAATTCTGTTTCATGGAAGATGTAAAAATCTGCCTAGCAAGTTTTTGAGCAAACTCTCAGAGAAGTTGAGAAATAACAGCTACAGCAGTCTCAGAACTCAACCATAAACAGGAACAAAGCCCCCTTAAGTGCCCCTGGGGCTGTGGATCTCTGTTACGCTTGCTTGTGAACGTTACACTTCTGGAGCTGTGGAGCTCAGCATGTCCACGTGAAACAGCAGGGTAATTGGTCTGTCACCAATAAATAGGGCAAGTTTAATTCCATTTTGCTTAGGCACATTTTCATTTTATCACACCTGCTATGTATTTGCTGTACTAGTTAGCAATCAATATAAATTGTCTCTTTCCTATTATTTCTATGGGGAAATTTAACTTTTTTCCCTAAAAAGTTAAAATCAGCATTTAAGCAGATTGCAGAATTGCAACAAGAAGCAATGAAAAATGAAGTGCCTTGGCAGTATATACAGCAAACAATACCTCTGTAATTTTCATTCTCAAGCGGTGGTTCTCTGACTGCAATCCTTCTAGTCGAGATGTGCTGGCCTGATTGACGCTGGTGACTGATGTTGATGTTTTTGAATCTTCTTTCTTTTGATTTTGAGTGAACTGAAACCGTCTGTTCTGTGTGGCTGCATCTGGATTTGTTCGCAGTGTGATGAGCTGAAAGGTTGAAAAGCCTTAAGAATTCCTGTTTTATTTCTGCAGTTATTTATTTTGTATCGCAAAATACTGAAAGGCAAACCAAGAGCTCCCTTTTGACTTTCAAGTATAAAATTCTGGAAAGTGAGCTCTGCTTCCATGTGCAGTACTTGAGATGATTTCTGAATAACTTTATAGAATAGGTTGAATAAAAATGATTATGAGAAGGGGAGCATTCAAAAAAATTAGAAAAAAGCTCATTCAAAATATGTTTATCTGGATTTTAAAAATATTAAAATATATTTTAATATTCTATCAAATGTATTTTTCTCCTTCATTGATATGTTTATACTTTCAAAGGATATATTCCTTCTTCAAGAAAAAAACAATCCACCAAACCCTTCTCCTCCCAAGCAGTTTCATCTGAAATTTCTCCATTCCTACTGTTACAAGTAAGACTCAAGCAGAGAGAGACATGAAGCAGGAGGATTAACAGAGACAACTCATGGGAGATTGCACTCTGGAGATAACAGAAACTTAATTAGTTTTTAGCAACCCAAAATAAACCAAATCTGTTCAAACGAATTAAATAAGCCACTTAAAAAAAGGTTAACCTTAAACATATTTAATTTAAGCAAATATAAGTAAAATTTAACACTCAGTGACAATGTGAAAATATCACCTCAACATGAGGAGAGAAAGCTACCGCTGTTTGGCAAGGGGGAGAGAGATTCTCAGATTACTCCAGAGAACACAAAATTTATGTTACTTGCCAAGGAGCATACATATATATTTGTATACAGACAAAGCTGAAGGAGCTCCCTGCCCTGAGAGGATAGGCATGGAATCATAAATCCAAAGGTGTTGAGTTGCCTGAAAAGAGAGGATGGGCAATCATTTTATATGCACAGCCCAGCTAGATTTTGTGGTATAGCGGCATTTTGGTATTGATTCCTCTTCTTCTTAAGAGCATGGAACTGTTCTGCACCTCCAGTGGCATGAAATAAGGGCCTAACTTATAATCAAGAGAGATCTGACTGCTCAGACTCTGAATAATATGGTCCCTGGCATGTATTTACAGACCAAGGCTGCAGATTGGGATGATGCTTGCACATAATACATTTCATTTTTCTGATGGTAAAGTAGATGGAGAAGGCTAAGATGTTCTGTATCTTCTTCACCTTAGTCTTTACTGGTAAAACTTGCTTTCAAAAGTTCCAGACCTCTGAAGTAATTGAATACATCAAGTTCAGCCAACCTGACAAGTTGTATGCCTGAAGATTAAAGGAACTGGTTCATGTCATCATGCGACCAATCTCTGTTACTTCTGAAAGATGATGTTGATTGGGAGCAGTTTTTGAAGATTGGAAGAAAGGAAACATCACAGCTATGTGCAGGAGATGTGAGAGAAGAATTTGGGGAAATGCCTCCTTGCCACCTTCCCCTCAGTCTGTGGGGTATGCTGCAGTAAGTCCTCTGGGGAACCACTGCCAAACATATTAAGAGTAAGAACATTATTAGAAGCAGTCATTGTTGATTTATGAAAGAAATCCTGCCTGACCAACCTGATTTATAGCTGTCTTCAGTGAGATGCCTGGGCTGGTAGATGAGGGTAGAGAGTTATTTTTCTTGACTTAAGCAAAAATTTAACACTGTCTCCCAGACCATTCTCATGGTGAAACTGATAAAATAGTGATTGGGAAAGGGACCACTGAAGTGGATTCAAATTGGGATGAACTGACAGGCTCAGAGGATTGTGGTAGCCAGTGAGTAGTGATGTTCCTCAGTCTGGAAGGAATGAGGTCTGGACTGACAAGAATCTCCTGAAGCTAGGCAAAGAGAAATACTAAATTCTGCCCTTGAGGAGAAATAAACCCCAGGCACCTACCCAAACAGCATGAGGGCTGTTTGGCTGGAAATTGTGGTGGAACATGAGCCTGGGCCAAGAAAGGTGATCCTTCCTTTCTACTCAGCCTGGGCAAGAGCACACATGGGGTGTTGTGTCCAAGTTTGGGCTGCCCAGTACAGAGAGAAATAGGTGTAGTAAAGAAAGCCCAGAGAAGGGCCACCACAAAGGTGCTGAAGAGGTTGCAGCCCTTATGATACAAGTAGAGGCTGATTATTTAGCCTTGAGATGGAAGACATTGCGGCAAGGATGACATTACTCATGTGTATTCAATATATGATGGAAGAGAGTAAGGATGATGGAGCCAGACTCTTCTCAATGACCTGCAGTGAAAGGGAGGGAGACACAGTCTGAAAAAAAAGAATTTTCACTAAAACATCAGAAAAAACTTTTGCTATTGTGAACGTGGTCAAATGCTGGTAGAGAGGCTCAGAGAAGTTGGGATGTATTCATCTGGAGATAACCAAAAGCCAACTGCTTAAGGCCCTGGGTATCTTGCTGTAGTTGAGCCTTCCTACAGAGAAGTGTGCTCACTCTCACAATTCTTTGTTTCAAGTTAGGCTGGTTGTAATGACTGCTGTGTCTAAGTCCCAGACCAAAAACTACATGGAAATGAAGTTAAAGGTGAAGAATGGTAATTAGCTTTTTAAAGCAGCAGGTAGAAGTGTTACAAGATAAAAGTTCTGCAATTCGATGTGGTCTAAGTTCAAACTGAAGATAAGATAGAAGTATTGCCATTGAATCATCGTCACCTGGGAGTTTATAGCCAACAATTGGGTGTTTTGCAACAGGGACGTGCTATAATGAATTAATTCACATGGTGTGGATTAGATTGAAAAGTCCATGGGCAACATTGTTGGCTCAAGCTGTACAAAAGATGAGGTTAGATGAGCTTTTAAATTCTTTTTTCTGACTATAAAGACAGTGGAACTTATATCTTGCCATCTGACATCTGAGCAGTTTCAATTTTCACAAAGGGTCAACGTTGAATATCCACAGAGCCAACTGCAAATAGGCAGAAAATGCTACCAACACAGAAAAGGAATGTTTTAATCCCTAGAAATGATTTTGCCTTGCTGCTCTGCAGGAAACTGGATCAGAAATAATGTGTTATTGCCATTGCAGCCAGGAAAGGTATGCACTTGCTGGGTGACTACAAGTGAGCCCAGTGTTCTCTTTCAAAATGGATGGAGTAGAAAAAATGAAAGGACATGGAGGCTTCATAATCATGGATAAGCTTGTGACAATTACTTCATGAAGAGAGAATGCATACTAGGACTTCTTCTTTTAAAGAAGTGAACAGTATGCTGACAAGTACTATAGACATCTTGGTCCTTAAAAAGATAATTAGACATAGCAGTTAATTTCCAACAGGAAAAATATACATTATAGGTGTTTGATTTCTGCAGATATCTTCTATAAGATATCCTTGAATGCAGAAATCTGTAATAGTTTTAACAGCATTTGGAAAGTTTTTGACTGGATAACAAGAATGTCTGCAGTTAATGTAAGTGCAATGCAGTATAATGCTATCAACATTTGTGTCCTTAAATGGAGACAGTAATGAGCATTTTTTTCCCCTGATCTCACTTACTCTGCTATGGGATTTTCCTTATGTTTTTTTTTTTTTTTTTTTTTGAGGCACTTGGTACTGAACAAAATGGCAATGGACAAAGTGGACGTTTAACTGGAGAAGTATAGTAATTGCCATGTTATAAGTAAATAAGATTAGTAGAGCTGACAAGAAGGAAGGGGAAAATGTCATGTTTCATTCCCTAGTGTGTCTACATCGTTGAGTAGTTGCCTATTCAGATTCATAAAAGGGCTGTGAGGTAAAAGTGAATTTCAGCACTGTTGACCAAGGAGACTGCTGAAGATTAGTTAAAAGGGATGCACTTTACTCAGTACAGCAGAGAGGTAGTGGCACTCACCTGGCTAAGAATCCCATTACTGCTTGCCTCTGTCTGGTCAGCTTAACAAAGGAAAAAAGTGCAATCTTCCAGGTCTTCATTATCATCCCCTGTGCTTGATGAGCAACAGGCTTTAGTATCCACTAGCAATCTTCCTATGTCACCAAGCATGTACTAATTTATGACATAATGGCTTAAGGGGAGAGATTTGGTGCCTGTCCCACATCTTGCCTAGCTGTACAAACTAGGTAATGCTGGATATAATCTTCTCTGGGGTCCAGATGAGCTGTAGACGACCTGTGCTGGAGCAGGCTGAGGGGAGGGTGCTTGCCAGCTGTCCTGCTGTGACTGTGGCACAGCAAGGCCAGAGGAGATGTAGGACAATATTTATGAATGCTAGAAGGACTCTCCAGCTGTGAAAGCACTCACATGGGCAATGGAAGTGCTGCATTTCAACCCCTGCTTCAAGATCTTTTTTTTTATACCTTATCCAGTGATGAATTTTATTGCTAAATAGCCAAGCATTTGGAAACCTGACAATGCACGGAAAGAGGTTAGGGACTTCATGCTAGGAGGCTATGGTTCATGTTTGTATTTTGAATAAAAAGGAACTGAGAGGAAAAATTAGGGTAGGGTAATTGGGGTTTAAAAGAAGATCAGAGGAAGGGGTTAAAAAAGGAATCAGAAAAGTAATTTCAGAGCCTGTGACAAGAGAAGAGAAGGATGGGCAAAGGAGCATGAAAGGAAAGGGGCAAAGAGCATGGACAGCATTAATAATTCTCTTTGAAGAGAGTTCTGACATTCTGTGGAGGTATTTTTGGCATCAGAGTTTTAATATGCATTTTCATACAGTTTGCTCACTTCAATCTTGCAGTGTTTCAAAGTACACTCTATTGTTGTGTTTGTGAATGTTCCCTCAATTTAGAACAAAGCTGTGATTCTTCCTTAAGATCCAGAACAGAAATATGACTAAACATGACTGTATGGCTTTTTAATATTTGAGAAGTGACCTGCAGAACTTCCAAAAACATCCTGTTTAGTCACTTCTGGAGAATTATTTACTTTGCTTTTTTTTTGCAGATCACAAATCAGCTTCTATTGCTAGTCTGTGCCTCCAATTTCTTTCAGTGATTATGTTTCCAGAGAAGTTTATTAGCTTGTTTCTTTTGCACACATAGTTCTTGGCTCCCAGGTAGATGGGATGCCACTTAGCACCAGAATCTACCGATTACAATTTGGTCAATACATTGATTGAACGTGGTCCAATAAAGAACCACAAACTTCTTATAAATACTCACTTGAAAAATCTAAAACCAGATTCTAGAGGCAAAAAGACTGCATTTTGCCTTGCAAATGTTTCAGACATCCAAATGCATATGCCTAATTTGGGGTAATAAGCTCTGCTTACGCAAGCCACTTAAAATGAATACAACTGAGCATTTTACTTCAAAACATTGAATACATTCCCTAGTACTTGAGCCTTTGCTAAGTAAGCTTATGTAAAAACCAGTTTTCCCTTCATTCAAGATATGTCATATTCATGTCTAAAGCTTTACTCTGCAAGAGAACTGATCAAGCTCCAGCACTCTGTAAGTATCTTCTCAATTATTCCAAGAAGGCACAACGAACCCATCCTCGGAGCTCAAAAGAGCAAAAGGAGATGAAAGCACGTGCCTCCCAGTCTATGGCTCACTTAGTCCTTTAATATACCCACTAATAAATACAACTTCAGTGTCAGCATTTGCAGCATAGTTTTCCTCTAAGGTACTGACAAAGCCTATTGTATCACCATAAATGAATACTTAGAGGTTTAAAGACAATCGATCTCATGTCATGCTACTGAACTAAAAAGATCTTACTACTTTTTAGGTATAGAAACAGAGATCTTGATTACCTTGCTTAGGGTATGCAAGAATCTTAGAATACCCTGGGAAGGGACCCATTGGGATCACTTCAGTCCTGCTCCTGTCTCTGTACTGAACATGCCCAAGAGTCACACCAAGTGCACAAGAGCATTGTCCAAACACTTCCTGAACTCAGGCAGGCTTGGTGCTGTGACCACTTCCCTGGGTATCCCTTTCCAGTGCCCAATCACCCTCTGGGTGAAGAACCTTTTCCTAATATCCAAACTAAAACCCCCCAGAGGCAGCTTTATGACATTCCTTTGGTACCTATAACTGATCACCAAAAGGAGAAGAGAAGAGAAGAGAAGAGAAGAGAAGAGAAGAGAAGAGAAGAGAAGAGAAGAGAAGAGAAGAGAAGAGAAGAGAAGAGAAGAGAAGAGAAGAGAGAAGAGAAGTAACATGGCAGAGTAGACAACAGGACCTGTCCCCCCTGAGTCTCCACTTATATTTCCACTCTTTCCAGAAATTTCCTGAAAGTTGGAAACAGAGACTATTCCATTGAAACTACAGAAAACAAGTTTTGTTTCCCCAGTCACAATTTCAGTAAAAATATAGGCATTAGAAGCTCATGAATTCACACTTTCTCAAAAATGTCATAAAGCTTTGTTTTTCCTTCAGGGTCCAGAGACAAGAGTTTATAGGTGGGCTTGGTTAAGAATTCATACACATCCCTTGCACTTGAAAAGGTGATAAACACCTACATATTACACCATAATTACAAAACATCAGGAAAACACTCCAGATCCATGCAAAACAAATTCACCTACCTTAGGTACAAACACAAGGCAGAGGGTAATGGTGCTGCAGAATATTATGACTAAAGCAACGATACAGAACTGCACATTGGGTTGGTCTCGAGTAAGAAATGAAACAGCAGCACCAATAATGCACATTATCCCCACGTTGTACACACTCATTCCGATGTACTTGCTGTCATTCAAAGCAGGAATGCTGACATTACGTGTCTCCCAGGCAAGGAAACACCCAAATAACTGAAATGGTAAAAGAAGGAGAAAAGATGATAATTATAAGAGGAATTGACTGTCATCCAGAAAAAGCACTAATTTAAAACAGGTATGTTTTCCAACTTGACAAATATAGGTGATATTACAATTCAGAGATATACACCTACCTTTTCCTCAATATCTAATTACCTATGTGATTTGTTTTGCTCACTAGGAAAGACTCCTGCTCTAACAAGAAAAATGTGAAACTTAAAAGCAGTCTTGATTGGAACAAATTTTTCTAAATGCCATGGTTATCTTTATTTTATATTTTAAATAATTTTTAAAGACTGTCCTTCCTGTTTCTTTTCAAGGATTCCAGTAAAGATATAATGTGCATTGTATTTTTTGCTATTTTTAGCAGGTGTTCTCAATATACTCTTATCAATCCAGCTATTCATTACATGATTATCACCTACATTAATAAAGAGCAGTGCCAAGATGTGTCCCATGAGAGATAAATATACAATGTAGAAAGTGTCACTCGAGTTGTTCCGATTACAATTATAATGTCTTTTATTATAGTGGGAGTTGGTAATGGCCTTTCAATTGCAGTTGTCTAATGATTTCTGGCATAAAACATTCTTGTGGCAATTTTTTGTTTGCTTTTTTCCTTTGGTGTATTTTTAAGTTTTAGACCCTTTGTTATTTGCAATATGCTTTTGCAATTCAGCAGGGGAAAGCCTTTAGTGGAAGAAAGCCATCTCCATCCCTTGAAATTTAATTAGATTTTTCTGCAACATGAACTGCTGCAAACAATTATTTTCTTCCTCTTGCATTCCTCAGAGAAGACCTGGCAATGCAGTAAAACCCTAAATGAACTCAAGATGCAGTAAATAGGTAATCCAGCCTACAATCCAGGAAAAGCCCCTAGGAGTGTATGATGCCTTGGGGAGCCTGACAGACAGCAGGTGGTATTGGATGGAAGGGAAGGACAGAGAGAGCAACTATCTCTAAGGTTCAGGGCATGGTTTCTATGTTTCCTAGCTTTTTTTCTGATCAAAATGCAGGGACAGACAAGAAGAAGAAAGAACAAAGGTGCACTCCCATTGACCTTAGTAGCCTTCCTCCCAGACCATCACATTTTTCCACTGCCATGACATGGAGATAATATTCTCTTTTATACAACTTCAATTTATGTGCAGTCCAGGAAATTGGAGGTCAATAGTTAGTGATGTCATTTGGGGGATTAATTGCAGTTGTCTAGTATAATTCGCCTTCTATTTTTATGGGTGTTTTGTTTGTTTGTTTGTTTGTTTTTGTTTTTGTTTTTTTTCCTATGGCAAATAACTTGGACTAGAAGAAGAATGTTTAACCAAACAAAAAACCAAACCAAACCAAACCAAAACAAAAAGACAGTAACGAAATTCGTGATTGATGTTTGCTCTACAAACTGGGGTTTCAACCCAAGTTGTGGTAACATCTGGACACTAGTAATGAAGCTTTCCTTGATTATTAGCTTAGTTTTTACATCCAATAACACTGGCAACAAAGCCAACCACCTGTGACTCAGCTACTTTGCAGTCCCACAGGCACTTGCAGGCTGCAGCCACCTACCTAGTCACCCAGGCACTTCCAACCAGGCTATGCTGCTGAACTGCCAGCCCTGCCCTCCCTGAGCTTGTCTGCTGGCTTATCTCATGCTCGTGCCTACAGCACATCTGTCACCCTGAGCAGAGCTGGCTGGGAGGCTTAGGCAGATTAGGCATCTACTCTCTGCCCATGGAGTGTGGCAGGCTGCAGGGGCTGCCCAGCCCAGGCAAGGGATGTAGAGCCACGTGCTCACCCGCTTTCCAGTGCTGCCATCAGTGCTGCAATCCCTACCAAGACACACTGGCACTGCTGGGCCCTTCCCATCAGCAGCAGCAGTAGCTGCCCTTGCAGTCCCTACTCAAGTCTTCCTCAGCAACATTCCCACCCTCTTCCTCTACATGCTGCTGCAGGAGATGGTCCTGTCCAGGGCACGCCATTGCCTCGTTGTGCAGCCTGGCCTCTTCCGTTTAATCTCCCTTAGCAGGACTAGAGCCCACACCTTCCCAGCAGCCTAAGAATTGCAGGAAGAACAGTACTGGCTGCTGCAGGCAGAGCATGGCAAGGGGATGCTCTTCAGGGGTCTGTACACAGCTACCTGGGTCAGAAAGAGGTCTCAGCCATTCAGGCAGTGCAGCTGAGGTGAGTAAACCCACTATCAAGCTTTGTGCCAGAGCAATAGCTCGTCCTCTGATACGTTTTCAGAGCCCCTCTGGTAAACAAAGTAATCCCTCCAACAGGGAAGGATGCAGGCAGCATTCCTTTGCTGTTGGGTCTGGCAGTGTGCACAGGCAGAGCAGGAATGTACAGGCTCCTTTATAGCCTCTGCAGAAGCAAATTCTTCACTGTACTCACATGGGTACTTCAGGGGGACATACAGTAGTGGCACCTTTTTTCAGGGCACAGACCTGTTCCTCCCAGACACCCCACCACCTCAGGGGCTGCCTGTTCTCCACTCCCTGCACTCTTGGTGCTACACAGCTCCATTCTGCTGGAAATTTACATTTTGCCATCTCCTGAACTGACAAAGAGGGTGGTCTGGGACAAGCTGTTTTGAGGGGTAGAAAGAATGTATTTCTACATCACATTTTTAAAAGGATGAGACCCTGATTAACTATCTCCTCCTACTATGGTTAATTATTAATGAGATTTTTAGGGTTGTAGGTCATCCCTCACTCTCTTCCGCTTCCTCCAGTATGAGCAGATTCCATTCCAAAAGCATTATTCTGGGAAAACGGCCAACATCCTTACACGAGGCCAGCACTTATTACAAATAATGGGGATGAATTTATGGCTGAGTCAGTTATAAAATGATCTAAAATACCAATTATAATGGAAAAAAATCGTTTGAAGAGTGTTATGGGGGTTATGGTTCGGCCCATTCTCATTTATAATTGAGAACAGCAGGGAAAATGGTTAAATATCTTTCAGATGAAAGGAAGATATATATATTTATCTATATGATAACTAAAGAAAGGGAGAGGCTCTTGCAGCAAGTGGATTTCCTCAGAATGGAGCACTATAAATCTGAGACCACTGTTTTTAATTTTTATTAGCATTTTGGGTAAAATGCTTGCCTCAGGAAGAGAGATCTCCTTTTCTAGAAGTCACAGCTCATCTTTGCGACTCAAACATGGATAAAAGCTGAGAGTTTTCTGCATCCTGCTGCCGGTGCAGTGGTGCTTGCAGAGGTGTTCCTTGTTTGCCTGGTACAGATGCCTGCAGGGCTCTGTGAGGCTGGTAAGGTTTCTCCTCTGAGACAAAGCCCTCCTGAGGGAACATGATGCTTTGCTTTCCCTCCATCTGCCCTTCCTATTTTACCCCTTCCTGAGGCTCAGACAATATGCAGACATGAAAGATTCAGTTTTATGACTGTAAAAATCCTGTAAATCCCTTGGTAAAATCCTGTAAAATTGCTTGCTTGAAGAATGGGATGCAGACATTACTTGTGAAAGGTCCAGATTTCTATGATTCCTTGACAACTTTTGAGTATGAAGCTTGGGAGCTACAGTTAAAAACACTGACTCATAGTACCTAGTTCAGCTCCTCTTTACTCCTGGTACCTAAACTTTAAACATTCATCTTCCCCAAATGATACAATTACATTTCAAATTATGCTTGGGGGCACCTAATTCTTGAGACTGCTGTGGAATTTAAGGACTATTTGGTATTTTTAGGCTGTCTGCCAGGATTTGCAGTGCAGCTGTCCCTCTTCCTATTGCTCCTAGAGGGCTCAAGCTGGTAAAGGCTTCTCAGACTGTCTACTGGCTTGGGCCCCACACAACATACAGCAGCAGCCATCTTCATTCAAGACAATGATGCTGGTGGTGACCATTGTGTAGCTTCATGTTTGGAGAACACATCACAATTCCAAATTTTGCCCGAGATGTGCTCCCGAACCCCAGAACAGAGTTTGGCTTCAGAAGGCACTCTCAAAACTTCTTTCAGAGCTGTTGGATTTTATGTAATGAGAAAGTGACTGTCTTAATTAATTGGGCACTTGCCTGGGATGTTAGTTCTGATCTCTGCTGAGAATTTTGATTAGACAGTCTTTAGAGAAGGCGTGCATGAATACACATTGGGATGGAGGCAGGCGGCTCTGAGCAGTGCTAATGCGCTGGATTCAGAGAGGTGTGGGACACATCTGTCCCCACTGCTTTACACCAGCTCACTTAGGCAGCTCCTTGCTGGTAGTTACAACTCCCATCCTGAGGATTCTGATGGACCCCATGCATCTCAGAAGGAGTTTGAATAACTCAGGGCTACACATTCTCCTACAGAAAGCTGTTGTCTAAAATTTAAGGACACATCAGCCTCCTGTCAAGTCTAATGGCCTAATTTTAGTCTTTTTTGGATCTCAACCAATGACATTGAGAATGCAGCTAGGAAGGCTTCCTATACTGTTATTCATGAAATTAAAGCCTTCTTCAGTTTTGGTGGTCTAATAAATACACATATCTTCTTGATGTAGAAAGTGCCATAAAATATTTGTTTGGATTTTCTCAGAAGATATGGGCAGCTGCACAGGCAGGATTGGTTTGTTTCATCTTTTGTTTGAGGGTAGGCAGCTTCCACTTGACACTGATTTAGAGTATTGCCTTTGCAGCTTCTGGTATGGTAGGTTTAGGCTGTGTTATCAGTGCACTGAAAAAGGCTGAGAGAAAATCACTGTATAAATTTGGGGAAAACAATATCTGAAGACAACAGGATTGCATCAGTGTGATTAAAGATAGAATAGTGGTCACTAATAGAAATCTGTATTAAATTGTTAGAGGCATAACAGGTGTATGGAGAACATAACACTTGTGTTTACAGAGTTTAGCAGGCAAACTTTAATTTTAAAAAATCTTGTACTGACCAAATTTTGATAGCTGTGAATATAATAAAAGTGTTTGTAGCTGAAGTATTGGAAAACATTTAACACTGTTTTTTAAAACTCTACCAGCTAGTTAATTTTAAATATTGTTAATGAGAATTACTGATAAACATAGTAACAATTGCTTAGATCCCCAACACATATTGATACAACCAAGTGCCTAATTTGCTGTTGGATTGCACAGACTGTCACATGACAGGAAGGAAATTATTTCTTCACCTCCATTGCCCTGTACTGCGCTTAAACCATTTTTAAATGTTTCATTTCAAAGTCATGTCAGCTTAGGTTATGAACAGTATTAGGAAAGAAAGATAGAGAAAATTACACTAAAGATATCTGACAAGAGCAGAGAAATACCAGAGGAAAAATCCCCAATCTTGTCAGAAGTCATGCTTGCCAATAACTAGGGAATATGGTTTTGGAAAGTTTATATATTGGACCAGTCTGCAGCTTTGCAGCTAATTGCT
Source organism: Chaetops frenatus (assembly GCA_013400775.1). Lineage (NCBI taxonomy): Eukaryota > Metazoa > Chordata > Aves > Passeriformes > Picathartidae > Chaetops > Chaetops frenatus. The sequence goes on from VZTR01004990.1 coordinate 98,750, forward strand.
GCATTGTAGCAGCACTGACCCTGTTCACTTGTGGATCGTATCCCTGCTGTGTACCACATAAAAGAACAAAAGCAAACCTTTTCTTCAATGATTTTACATCTGGAGATTTTTGTTTGTTTTGGTTTTGTTTTTTTTCTAGCTAGCTTACTGTGAAATTTCTCCTCCTGGCCCCCTTAAACCAAGGTAGTTCTGGACTCTGGCCTGTAAAGACCTTTCAGGCTGAAGTAACTGTGAAGCTTGACTTGTGCATTTTTCTGTTCAGGTTCATTCATTAAATCCAGATCATTACAGACAAAGGGACATTTTTATTTCAATGAAATGGATGCAGATGTTTTTCAGTGAGATTTTTCAGAACTAAAAAAAAAAGAATTAAAAAAAAGATTTTTGGTTTTCATGTTTTCACTAGAGAATTTTGCATTAAAAATTACTGAGCAGCTTTCAGGAAGATGCATGGAGAAGTGCCTTTTTTAATTTTTTTTTTTTTTTAATTACAATTAGTAGGGTTAGGAAACTGAAAGACAAACTATTCCCTTGTAGGTCTCTTACCTTCACAGTCAGTACAATCTGATGGTAAACCATTGCTCACTCCCCTGATCTGCTATGAGTCAGCTGTCTATTTAGCTAATTTTCACAGAGCTGGTCTGGATAGACATTACTAAAGGGAAGCTTAATATTTCTATTGAGCATTATGATGAGAGCTAAATATTGATTTTAATTGCAAGATACACATATTCAGCTACTCAGCTGAAGGACTTTCTTCTTAAAGGTCTTGGCAAAACCCTTTATTCCCAGTGCAAGACAGAAAAGCAGCTGCACAAAGCTATGAACACTAACAGGCATCCAGATTTCACTTTATACTTCAAAGTCTAAAGTGAGCCTCCCAAATTAATAGGTCAATGAAATATCTTCCCCTCTTTCCATTCAGACTCTATTTGACCTTTTCCATGAAAATTCTGCTTCGTCACGCAAAACACATTATAGTAACTAAGTGAAACAAATACAAATGGTCATTAGCAAATATCCATTTGGAATAACTTCATATTGTCTCTGGCATAAGATTACCACAATCATAGCTCTGTAAAGAGGTAAAGCGCCTCTGCTAAAAACCAGTGGTGCTATCTATTTCTGCTATACAAAAATTGATGCCAAGAGACATGTAAAGGAATACTGCACTATCTGCAACATTTCAAAAACATATTTGAAGTTTCCTTATGGTCATATTAGGGAAAGATTTATCCAACAAAACCATATGGAAATGTGGTTTTGGATGGTAGAATACTGTCCATGTTTTATTAAAGATATAATAAATATCTGGTACCACTATAAACTACTTTCCCCCACCATAAAGCTTAACTATCTTCCTCTCTAATTACTGTAAGATGGGACAGATGGGTTGATGCTAAACCCCTCATATATATGAGTTGGAATCATGCACGTTAATTGACAAGGAGGCAGTTTCTTCTTTTGAGTACTCTTTTTGATCCTGGAGGGAATTAGGAAAGAATGTAAATATACGTGTTAAAAAATCAAAGGTATTATAAGAAAACAATTGGGAATTTTAACATAATCTGAAAATTATTCAATTTTTCTACACATCAAATTTATTAATTTGATAAAGGAATTAATTAATAATATGGTTGATATAGTCTCATAAGGTAATTGGGAGGGACTTGAAGAAATAATTTAGTGCAACCTTCTTCTCAAAAAGCAGGCTCAGATGTGAGTTCAGTTCAGGCGGTTCATATATTAATCCTGCCTGGTTCTGGAACCTTTTAAGGACAAAGGCTGCTCAGATTCTCTGGGTGAGCTGCTCCCCTGCTTCCCTTTCCTCAGTGACAAAAAAAAAAAAAAAAACAAAAAAACAAAAAACAAAAACCAAAAACAAAACAAAACAAAACAAAAAACAAACAAACAAAAAAAAAACAAACAAAAAACAAACAAACTTTACATCCAGCTTTCATTGAGGAAATATAAAATAATAGTAAAATAATAAAAGGAGGAGCATGTGTTGCACACCACAGCTGTACTGTGCCTATGCAGCCCCTGGGCTTGACACACACAGAGGGCTTAAGCACCTGAAGCAGTAGTGAGGAGCTACATCCAACATCCAGTAAGGACAGCCAGACCATCCCTCAGTACTACCTGTGGGTACCTAGATGCTGTCAGTGACCAAGTTTTATGCTGGATATTTGTGAACTGGTGCCTGTCACACAACCAGAATCTGCTTCCCCTCCTGCCTGCGGAGGCAAGAACACCAAGTGCTGACTGAAGACTGGGCTGCTGGGCTCCGACTGGAACTCAAGCTCTAAACCGTGGTACCTAACCCCATTTTTGACAATCTGCTTCCAAGTGCATGGAAAAAAATGGAAAAGTAATGTTTATGTATTAGCCAAGGAAGCCACTGGAGAAGGGAAAAGGGAGAGCAATAGGAATATTTACAAACAGCATCTGAAGGTATTTGTGTATGTGCTGTAAATGATCTATCCTAAGCCGCACCTGTGTAAAAAAGCTATTCTTACCTTAAAATTTGTTTTGGTTGTTGTGGAATGTAAAACAAACAAGCAATAAAATTGGCCAAAGACTGGACAGAATGTAACAGAAGTTAGAAAGAAGAAATTCATAAAAATGATTATGAATCAAAGGTCTAAAATAGACATAGTGGAAAGGTAAGTTAAATGTGTAGTAGTAAATGAATGGCTAGCAGCATTAACAGAATTCGTAAGGATTTATAAAAATTTAAGTTGAAAAAAATGAATCATAATAATGATTCATTCCTTGGATGATGACAAATTCAATAGCAATGATGCATGATAAGATATGCTTAACAAGGGGTTTTGTCCTATATTTACACAGAGATGGAACAGTCCATTCATATCTTGCCAAAACAGTGAAGTGCAGCTTATTCCAGCAGTAAGAGAGCTCCTGAAAACTCTGTGAAGACAAGCTGCTGTAATCACAGAGATCCCATAACTTACATGCACCAGTTTTAAGAATTTATTTAGAAGTTGTCTGGACTGCTGGGCTTAATTGTTGATATTTATTGGAATTCTGGCAAAGCTCCACTTAAGATACAAAGAGCCCATATGGGAAAAGAGAAAGTGGAACACCCCCAGTGATTACAGAGCTATTACCATAATTTCTATCCTAAGCAAATTAATGAAATGGCTGACACATGAACTCAGCCAATAAGTGGGGGGAAAAAAAGAGATAGCAATATAATTCAACATGCTATTATTTTTTTTCAATGAGTTTGCAAGACTGCATAAAGGTAATTAAATTCATGCAGGTTACATGGATTTCTCAGTAGTATTTGTCTTAATACCGCATGCTATCATTATTTAAATACAGAATGCTATAAAATTAATACAACACATTTAAACTGATTGAAATCTCAACATATAACTACTAATGAGAAGTTACTAAAAAAAAAAAAGAAAAAGGATAGTTTAAAAAAAAATTCTAACTTGAGCTGTCCCAGATACGTATATTGAATTGGAGGAGATAATAACATGGCTGAAAATGATGCAGAGGAAGCAGAGGGGAAGAATGGTAGACAATTCACAGCAAGACTTTTAGAGAAATCACAGAAATTTGGCCAAATGCAAGGAAATTTGCCTAGAAATAAGGACATCAGGTTATTTTAGGGTAAGAGGGATAACATATATGCAAGACCCACCGAAGTTCAAGGTTTGGAAGTAAGACAAATTTAGCTTAGCAATTAGAGAGCCTTAGGAAGCAGAGGATGCTTTCAGATTTGCAACCAAGATTGAACATTATCCCAGGGATATATTTTAGTTGAATTAATATTTTCTTTGGCTTCATAAATTGATTACAGAGTTGTGTTGTGCAGTATATCAATGATAGTGGAATTCTTGACTATGAATCATTAGAAGAAAATAAATTTCTTATTCCTAGCAGCATTTATCAAGTCCCATGATGCATATGCATTATTTTTTTCCTATCTCAGTCATGAAATATTGATATTTTCATCCTTGGCAAGGTTAGCTAAGGATGACACATTTAAAATGGTGTATGAGAAGTGGGCAATATTATTAGTTACAGCTTAAACCTCCCTCAATTAACACAGGGCAAAAGTAGGATTTGATACAGAGAGCAACAGTCAAGCTCAAAATATGGTTTTGCCTCAAAAGCCTGTAGCTGAATAACACGTACCTGTAATAACATGGCAGGGACACAATAAAACTTCCAACATATGTACACCTTGAGTCTAATGTTAACTTAAAGCACTATCAGGAAGAAGGAATCAAACAGTAGACAGGAGCAATGTGTGTGTGATTAATAAGAAAAGCATTCTAGGAGTCCAGCCTCGTATTGTTCTGGTTCATACCTAACTCACACCCCCCAGAAAGATGTTAGTGCACTCCCTAATAATGCAGCACCAGCAAGTTTTAGATGGGGTGTTTTCTATTATCCTTTGGAATATATGAAAGAAAGGTGCCTTTCAGCTATGTCTGCCTCATCAAAAATCAAAATACTGCAACTGACTAGTTTATATACAGCTGATCTAGTTGACATGGTGGTGTTCAGGCATAGGCTGGACTCAATCTCAGAAGCCTTTTTCAGCCTAGTTGATTCTGTAGTTCTGTGATGGTCAACAGGTTCACATAGACGGACCTTGACCTCATATGCAGCTTTTTAGGAGCTGAACTTGAGACAGGAGAAGACAGTGAATCCTCTACGTATGGCGGAACTCGAGAAGACTAACACATTAGTCATTAAGAAGATTACTAAAATGGCAAAGGCAAAATTTAAGATGGTCATTTTCCTGTTCTCTTGTCACCAGTTCTGAGGCATCTGAATCCAACAACTGAGAAACCTTCATGCAGTAAAGTAAGCATTTCCTTACACCCCTTCAGAGGCAACAGAAGAACTGTGAATCTGACTTTTACTTACTTTAATGTAACCAGTGTATCCTGTCAAGTAATGCCTTCCCTTATTTTGCTATATCTTGCCTTCCTTGCCCTTTCCTGCCCTCCTGTGCTCTGCCCTACCCTGAGTGATTTATTCACTTCATCAGTGCATTTAAGGCATCAGAATGGACAGTATTGCTTTTACTTCAAGATAAAAAATAAAGGAAATTTTTTTAGGTAAACCCCATTTTTTGTATTCCCATTTTGAGACAAGAGATCACAGTAAATAATTTTGGCCTGAGTAAAGCCATTTCACCTTAAATATTGCACAGTACTGCAATACTATCTCCTTAGTATATAGCATGTTAAATTAGATATGTGTTTTAATATTAAAAATTACAGAATTTTGTATTAGCTAAACCTTTACACAATGATACAGTAACATGAAAGGTTCTGGTTTTTGTTCTGAAGGGAAAGTATGTGTGGTATACAGAAGTGTCCTTGGTGATGAGATAAAATGCATCAGTTCTGTTGTCCTCATATTACTCATTCACTCATCATAGCAATTATTTAAATGATTCAGATGAGTGTCTTCCTTTTTAATATGTAGCAATTTCTGTGTTAAGAGGGCACTGGAGTAATAAAAAGTGTGTATTTCTCTGGTGGTTATGAAACACTGTGTGTCTGAAATTAGTGAGTATTGGCATATGTAAAATAAATAAGACATTAGTAGCAGTTAAGCTGAATATTGTAGATTTACCACAAAAAAAGAAATGCAATAGTGAATTGGGTATTTTACATATGCATATGCACACATATATGTACATATTATTGTCTAATAATGTAATGGCATTTGCAAAAGAAGTTTGCAAATGACACTTGCAGACTTAAAGAGTGTCACATATATGCTAGAAAATAGCCTAATACACATGCTGACAAACCAATCTAGGGCAAAAGACTAGTGGAAGCCAAAGCAGTTTGACTACTGTCTAACACCACAAAAGTTGCCTGAGAATGTGTATTTAAAATATTTTAACTGAAAACATTGCTGAAGTTATTTTAAAACCAAAAAGACCTTGCAATTTGTTTGAATCTTACTGCGGCCTCAGTGCTGGTCAATGTCATGGCTCCCAACTTGTGGTGCCCTTCAGGACACAAATCCCTCAATGCTGTGCTACATGCCAAGGTTAATGTGCATCCAGAGCCACCCAGAGCTGACCTGTAAGACATGCTGAGGTGTGGAATCTCTCCTAATTCTGATCCCTTTGGAGGGAGCACATATGTCCTGGCTCTTGATTTCACAGCCTGCTTGGACATTCTCTGAAAAGGAGGCATCTACAACTGAAGTTGCCTTTTTTTAAAATTTATTTATTTATTAAATGGAAAGCTGAGAAGTCTTCCTTTGGCTAGTAGCCTGAGGATCAGAGCTCTCACCTAGGACATGGAGACACTGGATGCTAGTGGCTTTTTTGCTTGAAGGCTCCCTCCAGCAGAGAAGTCTGACCACAAAGCAACTTTTTAGAATTTAAAGAAACAAAACTTCTCATCCCTCCCTTCTGAACCTTGGATATTTAAAGGCTTTTCAGCTTGAAAAAAGCAGCATGAGAAGCAGCAGGATTTGTCAGAGCAGTCATTCATAGGGAAGAGGTGAGAGGGAAGAGGAGCACTCCAGGACCAGCAGCCCCCTCTGGGCAGCAGGACCAACCATGCTAAGTGGAAGCAGCTGACCCCATCTTTCCCCAGTGTCCTAATGAACCAGCATGCTCCAAGTGCACAGAACAGATGGACCCCTTCAGGCAGTGTAGGCCAATGCCTATCAGGCTTAGGATCCAGATGGGGCTCAACTCGAGATAGGTGTTCTGCTGGTCAGTGCTGTCAAAATCAGATATTTTCAAAACCTTCAGGCTCAGGAGCTTTTAATCACTAATAATCACAGTTTCTTGGTTTTTTAAACTATCAAGCCTTATGGTCCTTGCTTCCTGAGGTCTGTTTTAGTAACTAAATCTTATTTTTGGAGATGGGCCTCAGTGACAAAAAGGTTGTTTTGATTCAGGCCCCAGATTATTCTTGCATCTCATGACTATTCCTCGACATTTACAACTAAGAGACAAACATCTCGAACAATCTAGTCCTACATTTCTGGGGAACCTACAGGAATTTGGATGATTCAATTTCTTTATTTATAAAGTTGTCTCATTTATAGACCCATCTTTTCACTACCGAATTTCTTGGTTTGTAGTATATCTATAATATTCAGCTTAAATGCTACTGATGTCTTATTTATTTTACATATGCATATACCCACATATTATTGCCTAATGAACTTTAAAACGGATCTGATTATAGAAGTTGTACTCGAGGCAGTTTTTACTCACTCCCAGCCATCAGGAAAGCAAATATAATTCAGTTCCTGCCTATCAGTAAATAGCAGCTTGAAGCCAGTGCTGTGCAGAAGAAGCTGTGCTTACCATCAGCAGCCCTTTGTAGGCGTAGACAATCCCAAGCCAAATGGTCATGTGGGTGTTTTCGCAGTGCTCCAAGATTGGCCGGATGGAGATATCTCTGCCCGCAGGGTCCGGCTGCACAAAGAAAAGGTGAAATATTAGGACTCAGATTTCCTTTGCATTCACACCCCAGTGGTACTTAGCTCTATTTTCAGTAGATTGTGGATGTGTAGAATACAGAATGGACAACTTAAGGGTAACTTATGATGAGAGCAGACTCATGAATCTGCAGAGAAATACAGAGAAAAGCAAGGATCTGAGGAAACAGCTCCTTGATAGCTACTACCTGGTGAGGTCACATCCACTGCAAACCTGAAAGAAAATGTCGGAAGTCACTCTGTATTTAACAGTGTCAGTCACATTTATCAGCTTTAGGACATCTACTTTTTCTGCAAGGCAAACAACTGGAAAGCACAGGCACAAAAAAATATGTATTTAAATTCCTCTTTCACCTGCAGTCCTTGTGTCACTGGCAAATGGCTGATAACCAATGTATGAAACATTGCTGAGTATGAGGTGGTTTTTCATTGATAACCATGAGCTAAATCAAAGACCATTTACTATGGAAACTATACCAGTAGCTTAGGAGAGATTATAAATCATCAAAAATATGAAAAAAAAGAAGTCTTTTAGAGCCAGTGATTGCCCACACAAAATGAAATATTGCTGGAAGCTTTGCAGCTTTCCATTTATTTTGACAAGGAGATTGTATGGTATTGCAGAATCAAGAGGACTTGGAGACTATCAGAACTGTTTGTATGAATGAGGAGCAATAACAAAGATTCAGAGAAACCTGCAAGAACCACCCCTTGACTTACTTTTTTTTTTAATAGACAGGGGAAAGAACAGTTGACATACAGAGCAAAGGGTTACTAGCTGCTATGCTGTACACAATTAGAATAGATATTAGGGTCTGGTCAAACTGCTAAATTGCTTTTTAATGTTGTACATTGTATAAAAACACAAGGATCTTCTTGCATGTGATTCTAAGACAACTTGTTTTAGTTACATACTGCAGAACACTGCTGTTGGCTATTCTGAGATGCATGTACCTACAGTCTGCTGTGTTTACAGAAAATGCTGAAATACTGAAAGCTATTTTTCCTTTCTACTTTGAAAGACTGGATTTGAACTTCACCCAACTTAAGATCAACCCAGATGTAGCTTTCTGTACCTGGTTGTCCCAGTGAGCCTTTCAATTTTCCTTTTTGATGAATAACACATGTAAAATGTCTCATGCGGAAGTATAATGATTATTATATAAGGAAAAATCATGTTTTCACCAACTGAAAAGTGGAACTGTACATGGAAGGACTTCAGATCGGGGAGATCTGAATAATTTCCTAAAACTTATTCTTGCTGTCCCTGATGATCTATGACTTCTGCTATATATTTCAGTGGTCACAGCAATAATCTTCAGTTCACTTTCTTCCACTGGTGTTTTTGTATGTGAGGCATTTCCCCTGATCACATAAACTGTAAAAAAATGAGAAAACACAAACAACCTTGTGCTGGGATGCACTGTGCAGGGAAACTATTCACAATTTTCTTTGCAAAGCTTTCAGTAGGCAAGACATTAACATTTAAAACCTTTTCCTACCCTGAACTACTATAGAAACCCTAAATGGAAAAATAAAGCTCTTGGAAAAAAAGGTGTCCTAAAATAAAATAAGATAAAAACCAAGGCAGCAATATTAACTCTCCCAAAGAGCTTATGACTCCATCCTAATGGTTGTTGATGGCAGGCAAACAACCATTAGCTGAAGAACTGAAATGACTGCAAACATTAAGTGTCATCACAACATTTAAGATGCTACAAATGTTTGTCTGGGGATCAGTTGAACTACCTCATTCTCCCTGATCAGTGACAAAAGCCCAGTGCTAAAATTTAGGTGCACTGAAAGCACCCTTTCATGTCAAAGTTACAACCTAATATGTTTAGCATTATTTTTTTCTATTATGTAATAAAGTTCACAGGACAAATCATTCACACTGAACTCTGAATGTGTTACTGATGTGTCACCATGACTGTACTAGAGAGAAGTTTTTCTAAAATCCTAAATTACATCTAAACCTACCAGAAGCTCATGGTCCTGAATTACAGAAGTGATGTAAAATTTAAGGTTTTGATCATCAGAGTGCTTTCCTTTTTTTTCCCCTTCACACTGGTGAGTCAGCACAGGACTGTCTCTTTTTTTCCCAGCTCCACATCCCTCCTGCCAGGTATTTCTTCTATTTCAGTTTTCCACTTTTCTGAAGCAAGAAAGTGTATAAACAATGAGGACTTTCACCTGGTGTGATGGATGATGTCACGCGGTTTGTTTTCCTTGTTCCTGGATTGAAAACCCCAAGCACACCTGGACTGAAGGATTCCCCCACTTTCAAGTAACTATAAGTAATTGGAATAATTGCCTGTTTTGAGGAATATTACTGAAATGAGATTATATTTTTATTTTCCCTATGTGGCTATTCTCTAATGAAAATTTGCTTCAAAACTGGAAAGTGTATGTCCATTCATTACTCAAAACCTCTCTTTTAAGTCCCAAGCACAAAAATGATGAAGTGGAAAACATAATTTCTTTTCAAATATTATTAGAGAGTAAGCATCATTTCCTTAGTAGGAAGATTGTCAGATTTTATGAGGCATGATAGTTCAAAATTGATGTTAATTAAGTAAAACAGCGTGTTCAGATTTTCTTTGTGAGGTAGGAAAATCTTGTGAAATGCTCTAGGTAGAGCAGGGAAAGAGAGAATACTGATTGCAGCAAAAGTGTACATGGGACAGCACTTCTTTGAAAAGACTTCCTGCAAGGTGCTATTATTTTAAACAAAAATTTGCTGAGGTCCTGTGCATGTGGGGTTAAATGTTGGCAGGTGGCAGTAATTTTAAAGTGAACAGATTTTGCTGATCACTTATCACTACTGCAAAATGACATTCCTGTTCTACTGCTTTTAATTTGCCATTCTGTTTCTTCACTGATTTTGCATGAATTAACTAATCATAGCAAAAAGCTGGGTTAAAAAAACATATGATATTTTCTGATGTCAAAAGAATTTTTGAAAACTCTACAATTACAGCTGAATGGGGCACTTGACTGACCTCTCTAATCATCCACCATTTGTGCACTTTGTTATTGCTCTAGAGAGGATGACAACATAAATGCTACCAGTGATTATATATGTACTGGAAATTTGCCCTTTCCTTTTATAGAAAACAATCTCAATGCCCTTCAGATGTCATTCTCAAAAGCCTGAAGGCCTCCTATCTTGTGATTAGGCTGAAGCTTTCCTACCTCTTCTGAAACCTAATAAGGTTTCTGACATTGACATCAATTTCTGGAGTGCTTTCAGCAGTTGAACATAAATAGTTCAATCTGTTCACTTCATACAAGAGTTGTGTATCATCACCAGTAAAATGCTTGTTTTACATGAGATCTGCTAGGTCTAGAAAGCAACCCACACCAGCAAACAGATTACCCACAGAATGTTTATATCCCTTTGTGTGTGTATTTAAACTATTATTAGTCAATTCTCTAGTTCTGTTGCTTTTTCATTTTCTTTGCTCCTCAGTCTTCTGGGAGGGCTGGCAGATCCCTCTCATAACAGCTGAGTGATGGCCCAGGTGGGAACTGCCAGAGTGAGAAGTAAAGCTTAAAACTACCAGAAACCATCAGGGAAATATATATATGTATTTTATATAAATACATATATATATATATATATACACACACTTTTAAAAAAAAATCTGTAAGTACAACTTCTAAGTGGCTATTATACTAGCCAAAATCCCTCTAGAAATGGCAGATGACTAATGTACATTTGACTTATTTTGTGTCTTTATTGCTATTCCTTTACTGTAGCTTCACAAAGGTCTTAAAAGAAGGAAGGGTCTATGTTCCCTGGGGGATTTTATCCAGCAGATGTCTGTGAAGAACAGACTGGGCGAGCACACAGTATCCAAAAGTCCTTGGCCTTCCTAAGGTAGATTTTCTACATGGTGTCCTCACCAGGTCCCTTGGCCAGCAGAGCAGATGACTCTGCATGCAGAGCTGTGGTGCTGCTGAGTGACAGAGCTCACAGGGGGTCAGTCTCAGCAAGCTCACAAAGGACATTGCAGCAGACCCCCAGTGTGACTCTGTGCCACTCCTGAAGCTGCACTTTCACCCGTGAGAAGGTCAGAACATTAGGCCTCAGTCTTTCCCAAAGATGGGTGTGGAACATAAGGTAAAGAGTTGCAGCTTCTGTTTCCTATGTTTAAAAGAAACTCTGCGTTTCCCATAGTATAGGGAAATGCAGGATCATACTCTTCTGTCACACTGTTAAAATGGCCTTCACTTACCATCCCACTCTGTTTTATCTTCCCTTTAACTGGAGTCGATTGGACTGGCATAATGACTGTATACCACAGCTAGTTTGCAGTGTGGATTAGATATCTCCAGCATCTTTAATTTGGCACATTTAGCAGTCATATGGAGCTCACATATGATTCCTTGTCTTAAAACTCAGACTTTGCTAAAGTTGAAGACCATTCTTACTTCTTAATGTCACTTTTTTTTTTTCTCCCAAGGATAATTATAGTTGGTTTATACTCTGAATTCTGTAAAGGTGTTTCACAAAAGAATTCAAAGAGTTTGAGCATGCAGTGTGAAATTGAGAGCCAGGCTCTTAATTACTGATGAAAAGAGAAGGATCAGACACTGTCAACTTTTTGATTAATAATTTGTAGGTATTTTTAGAGCAAAACAGCTGTGCTATGAAAAAGAGATTTTCCAGGAAATGGATTCCTTTTGTTTCATGTACTTTTTACTTTGTGCAGTCATACTTTCCATTAATGCAAAATAGGAATGGCAATGCTAAGCTAGCTCATTTGGAATCTCTTCCAATTAAAAATTTGGTAGGCAACCTAGAATAATAGGCAACCTTGTTTGTCTTCGTTGATATCTGAGCTTGGGTTTGGGTACATTACGGATCACATTTTTTGTCACAGAGTAGGTCATCAAAGCACAAAACTATTATTGAATTCTTGCAGTCCAGCAACCAATTTAATTTCTCTTCAATGTTAATTGAGAGGTTTTGAAATGTCTGTAACATTCTAATGATTTAAAGATGAGGTGTGACGTGTTTCAGGACACGAGCTTTCCTACATAGATCTGAATACACTCCCCCTGCCCCTGTGATGTGAACTAAAGGGTATCATCAGGTTATCCAAGGGGATTAAAGGGTATTTTCTGCTTCATTCGTTTTTCTTGTTATACTGAAATCCACTTCACCACCCTACCTGAGTCAATGGACTGGGCTTTAGGCATTGTCTGGCTTCACAAGTACTTCAACAATTAGACTCTTCTCACAATTCAATATATCAATATATATATGTTTATATTGTAACTCCTGAAAATTTTTCATTCCAAGTGGCATTTTAGTATAAGACAGTAATTCAGTAGCAGCTAGCTAGCAATCATGGCACAATGAAATGACACTTGCTGGAATACCAACAGGAATATTCCCTTTTCTTTTTTATTCAGTCACATTTCTCAATTTAGTTTTCGAAAGAATAAAGAAAATGTAGCATGTAAGGCAAGGAAAAAAGTACTGATACATTTGGGGGCTTCAAGGATATTGATGGTGCCATTTTACATCCCTCAGCTTGTTACATATACAGAATCCAAACCTAAATTTCCAAGTAAATGGGAGTGAAGAAAGACAGAAAACCTCCTCTCCTCCCCCAAATTTCCAAGTGGATGGGAGTCAAGAAAGACAGGAAACCTTCCCTCCTCCCCCAAATATATTAGAGATAACCACTGTAATTCCTATTACATCCCCCCCCCCCAAAAAAAAACCAACCCAGTTTGATAATGGAGACACAGTAATATCACCCTGTAATATATTTAAAAGAAACCTACTTTTTAGGTCTCCATCTGCCTCTTGTATAAATAATTCCATAAATCAGTGAGCAAACACACTGTAAATTAGTCTGATTTAAAGATGATAAAATGCCAGAAGAGCTATTTATAAACTCTCGTATCATGAATTTGTCCATATATTTATTTGTAGAGAAAAATCTCCCATCAGCATTATTTATAACATCACTTTACTTAATGAGTTTTATTTTCCTGTTGTGGTGGTTCGTTTTTGTTTAAATGAAACTGTTTTCTGAGAGCCAAAAGGTTCCCAGAGATTTCTTGCTATTTTTATTAATATCATTTCCTCATCCTAGCAGTTTTATTTATTTGCATTAACATAAAATGCAAAATAGTAGTTTAGACTGAGTCAAGAAAGCACTGTGATCCCTGCAAACAATTGCAGACTAGCAAATGAAAGGGAAAAGGCAAAATTCTCTTGAATCATGAAGAGTTTCAAAAAAGTGTGACTGAGTCTTCCCACTCTGTGCTCAGCCATCACTTCAGTAGAAACTTTACATCATATTATTTCCTCAGAGAATGTTGCCCCAGTTGCATATCCAGTGACTGGATAATGAAATGTTTCTGTGTATGTGCATGGAGACAGAGGGACAAGTGTTACCAACACTTAATAAAGCACTGTTGGAGGTAGAACGTGTGGTTTTCTTTGACGGGAGGGAAAGGGGCCAAGATACCTAGGAAAAGTAGGTCAGAGGAATGAAGACCTTTGTTACTACCCAGACCCTTTTGCACTGCACAGATTCTCCCAGAAATGTGCAGTTCCTGGTATCAGCTTCACAAGATGAATATTTTCCCCTCCTTTCCTGTGAAGCTGTCCAGAATTGTGATTCACAACCCAGACTTGCAGTTGCTTCTTTTTTTTTTTTTTTTTCTTTTTTTTTTTTTCCTTCCTTTCCTAGCTAGATTTCCTGCAATGCTGAAGGCCATGCCAGTCACTCCTTTTGGTAGCTGGAGCAATTCAATGCCTCCTTGCTTAGGGTAATGGAAACAGACAGCATTCTTGGGAAGGATGGCAAAGGCAGAGAGGAGAACAGTAGAGTGAAACCACAGAGGACAGCCAGGGACAAACTGTTTGGGTGGCCCCAGCTGGAAGCAAGGTAGAGGCTGTTTTTGTAATGAATTTCCTAGCGGGTAGGCTTTGAGTTGTTAGCAAGGATATGATTTACTGCCCATTATGTGGCACTTAGAGCAACTGGATTTAACACTTTTCCTGTAAACAAGCCAGACTTGCACCCAACAACTAACATAATCTATCATCAGTTGTTTCTTTCTATAAGAAAAATCAGGTCCTCAATTGTGCCCAGCTATTTGGGTCAAGGAGGACAACAATCTCACCTCTACAATTGTCTTATATTTTCTCTTTAGTGCTGTAATTCCCTTGATTTATGGATTCTGAAAATATTTACCACTATGCTGATTTGCATTGCAGTGACAACAACAACAATAACAAATGGATACTGACTTAATTTAGAAAGTGAAAAATCCATTCCCTAAGAGGATTTAAAAACACATATATAATGTGTGGGAGAAGAGAGAAGCCTAAAATAGGGTTGTATGACATTTTCAGAGGCAAATATCAGCAGAGACCACTGCCACCCTATGCAGGCACTGATAAATGAATAGTTCCTGGGCTGTGGCAAATGAAAAAAAGATTATTTATTAACATTAAGGACCATTTTAATTTCCTCACTTATTTTTTTAAATTCTCTAAAATGATAAGATGATGGTCCATCAACCTATTGGAGGATTTTACTGCTATTTTTATGACTGCACTAAGGCATAATTGAGGAACTGCTGTAGTAAAGGGAGGTCTTTATTTTCAAAAATTTTGAGCAAAATCCTAATTTCTAAATCCTAAGACTAGCTTAATAAGTATATTCCATAATTTCATAATGGTAATTGAAACACCTAATTCTCTTCCATAAATCCTTCTAAAATTAGATAATTCAACTTCCCCAACATAAAAGCTGCTTTCTCTTCAATCAACTCCCAGTTTCTTGTTGACAGTCAAATGTAAGGTATATCTCAATATAAAGAAGTACATGAAAACATTTTTCTTTCATAAAAATTTTGAAGATTTGGATTTTTTTCTCCCACCTTGCAACACTTGTAATCTCTCAGATATAAACATTTTTATATAAAATTTCATGCAAAAACATGTGGATGAATAAATCAATAAAGGTCAGGTCAACAGAAATATCTTCACACTTCAAAAGATTTTATTTCATTTTGACCTTTTAAAATTGATAACCTTCTTTGATATCACCTAACTCCATTTTGATAAGAAAGGTCATGTTGAATTCAAAAGAGATGTTCTTTAGGTAACAAAGGTCAACAAGAATATTTTAGCACTTTCTGAGCAAAATAATTCCGCATGGGGAAGCTGACTGAGAGCACTTTTTTTATTACAAATATACGAATCTTACGGCTACTCAATGTTTTCTGAGAAACATATCTCGATACTGAAGAAATATCATCAGCACTAAGATTGTAAATACGTGGTCTTGACGGATTAGTTCTGAATATTCACACTTGCCAGTATAACTGATCCTATATTAAAGCAGTGACACCAACGAATGAACCACACACCTTTGCAACTTTTACAGACACAATTATGCCAGCAAACCTTACAGACTGAGGGTGAGGGCAGGTGATTAAAGGTGTACAAAGTACGCCTTCATCTTTGGTAGAGCCCTGCTTCAGCAGTGAAAAATGTAGGCCTAAACAAACTGAAATTGCACATGGAATCTTAAATCAATGTCCATCCTGCATTAAAGAAAGACTCTGAAATGAAGCTTAATATTTAATAGTTATATTGACATTACAGTTAAATGAGACTGTCTTGATAGCTGTCTCATCTTCAAGAAAACACAGAATATAGATTTTCATTGCATTAACTCTGGTTTGAAATAAAACGTCTCTTTTAGAAATAAACATCCTGTGACAATAAACTTATATAGCTCTTGCTGAGCCAATTATACTGAATGCAGAAAAAATAGCCCCGATTTTGGTTCTGATGTCTAAAACAAATTGTCAGGTTCCTTTAGTTCTTACTATATTTTTGTCTACTGAATTGAAAGGCTGCACAACAAAATTTTGTTGCTGTGTTGGTATTTTACAGATTTTGACCCACTACTTAATGTAGTCCTTAATTAGTCCTGTACTACTTAATGTAGTCCTTGATAAGCTATGTCTTGAGCTCGTAGTGTTTTTCACTGTTGACATGTTTTAGCTTTCTTCAACATGCCTTATTGATCTCCACTGGACCACTGGACCAGCACATTTCCTGAAATCTGAGGAGTGGAATGGAGTATGCTCAGCTGGTCACAGTTGCCCTACAGACATATCCAGGATTAATACCACCATAACACCCACGGTCAAGTTAGACCAAAGTGTACACATGTAACCAAAGATGCCACAAAACCTCTCCATTTTTCTTTTCTCTATTCTAAATGAATACAGAAATGTGAAGATAGTTTAAAAGCTACAGAAAAGAAAAATATAATATCTTGAAACTTTATTCACCAAGAGTTTCTCTTGATTTCATAGGAATATTTGACATTAGTGAGAACCCATAATAGTTGCACTAAGCTACCTTGAAAGCTACATGCCCCCAAAACACAAAAAGAATAGCAGTTACAGGGATTTTTGATTTTTCCATTACATCTTTCTTCTACAAACAGCTATTTTCAGTGCTGCCACTTCTATTGACGTTATTCAAAGCAAAGCAGGTAGTCATGGGAATTTTTTCTTTCTCACAGTTCAGTAAAAGTTTTATGCAATATTTTTCTTAAATAATTTATTTTGTTTCAGCATCTGTCAGACCAGATTTCATTTAACACAAGTCTACCACACACTTTAAATTTTGCAGATCCTTTGCTCTGGTATACAACAGAAGAATTTTCAGTTGAAAAAGCAAGCCAATGTGAAACAAAACCTAGCCACAATAAAATCCATTTTATATTTCCATAGATTTTTTTTTTACATTGTTAAAATCTAAATCATATAGGGTTTTTGTTTGTTTGTTTTTGAAGCATATATGTTTTTTTATATATATCTATATATATACATCTCACAAACATATATATATATATGTATATATACATATATAGCACAAACAGATAACTGAACCTATTCTGCCTTGCAATTCCAACATATTAGTAGTAAATTTGCTTATTTTTAAGGTTATGTTTCAGTGAATTCTTGCATCAGAAGATATGGACAAGACAAAATATTTATTTTTTCAAGTTAGAGTATAATAGGAAGCATTGATCTGGTGTGTTTTAAATTTTTTTTTCTGTAGCTAAATATACAGTGTATATCCACAGCTGTACATTTTTTCTCTTGCCATGTGAACTTGAACTTGTCCTGGTAGATAGAGATGATCTTACCTATGAGCATCTTCCCTGTACAGGTATATCATTCTGAGTCAGGTATCAGCATGTTTCAGGAAACTGGATTATTCCAGTATTGGAAGCAAAGCCTATAATCTTTACTGGACTTGAAGAATTCATTGAGGTGGTTATTTCTGTGGTAAAGTGCTTCCCCTAAATCTATCCATCATTGTTTTATTAGGGTGTAGTTAGCAATTTTATCATTCGTCCTGTTATTTTTTTAGGGATGTCTATTGCATAGTTTTATTTTGACAGGTGAGCATGTGAAGTTCTTCTAGAGCACTTCCAGAGCTGACATGAAAGCCATCAAAACCTCTTTCTCAGCGTAGCCCCTGACAGATTACATTTACACCCAAATTTCCATTTCTGAGATCAAGGCATTGAAGAGAAACAGTAAGGGGTTGATGCCTTTGTTCTTGACACCACTTTTCACAACTCACTGAGAGACCAGCAGAGGACGAGATAAGCACAGGGAGACAGGCACTATCAGCATGAGGGCAGCAAAAGCAGCACACTCAGAACAGTGACGGCTGGTGTCAGCCTGGTTTGTCTGCCCTGGCATTCACCTCCTTTGCAGTATTCACCTGCAGCCTCTAACCAGCCTGCCACACATTTCCAAACTAAGCCTTCTGTCTGAGCTATCTAAGCAATTATTATGCTGTCACCATCTCCTCTCTAAGGCTGCAGGGTGACAGGACTTTAGGAGAGGCGGGAGGTGTGACCTTCTGGCGCTTTGCACTGGGCTGTGTGTGGCAGTGCTGGGGGGCTCCTCGGAGCAGGACCAGCCGAAACAGCTGGGTCAGCAGCAGTGGTGTGGCCCCAGGAAATGTCAGTTTTGCTGATGTGCTTCGAGGAGCTAAGGAAACCACAGAGCATTCTGCTCTTAGTTGAGCTCTTAGTCACACACAGCTCTCAGTCGAGTCTCCCCAAAGTAAATCCACACTGAGGATCTCTGGAGCACCTATGGTAAGAGACAAGTGATCCAATTTGGTGAGATGTCTTAGTCCTCTGCTGGATTAAGCTTTCCTACCACTGAGGAGCTGAACTTGAGGTGGTATTCACAACTCATCTGAGGCGTGAAAAAGTGCCAGCAGTGATAATTCCTGGTCACTTGAGTTTCTGTAGAGCAGAGTGGACTTTTGGCCATTTACTCAGAAAATTAAGTAATTATCTCACAAATACATCAAGGATAGAAATAAACCTTGGGAGAAATCATGAGACCTAATGGAATGAGGGGAATATAGAATACTCAAGACTGAAACATCATACCATTTTGACTCAAGAAGACTGTGGAGAAGAAAGGAAGTGGTGGTGAACACTTTTGCCTGCCAAACTAAGAAGAAAGGGAAGTGAGGGCTAATGCAGAAAGTGGGCAAGTTCACATGATCCCCCTAAACAGCATTTCCTTCTGTCACTGCCTGCACCACCAAGTGGGGTATGAACTGATTCAGCATCAATCCTATATATAGTGCCCCAATTAACACATATAAATCAACATATATAAACCAAAAATAGCAAAGAATTCTTTCTGCAACCTGATCAATATTAATTAAAAAAGTAACTCTTAATGAACTTTTATAAAAGCAATTTTTCTTTTTGACATGTATTTGTGTAAGTAAATGTGTATTTCCATGGCAACAAGGCCTGATGTTCCCACAATTGCCTTGACATTACTTTATGAATACATCAGGCATTCAAATACAACAAATTAAACAATAGCAATTATTGGTTGGAGATGAAAAACTGCTTTTTAAGGAGATGGTTAAAGGCTATGAAATCTACCTCTCTATGAATAAGAAATTATATTATAATTATTATAGAAACAGGAACTCCTATAGAGGCAAAATACAAACGTAGTCTTTTGAGCTTGACTTAAGAAAGTCTAATTTGAAAAATACCCATCCAATATTACCACCCAGGGATGAATGGACAGGGAAAGACACATGACAGTTTTTCATACAGTTGTTTATGAATTGGCAAGTATATCCACCACTGAGTAGTGCTTGAATATGTTCAATGGGATGAACAAGTGTAAAAATTTGAGTAGACCATGATTTAGCTAACCTGTTAAAACACAGGGATTTATATATAGCAGACAGTGAATAAGTAGCATGGTTTGTTTGCATACAATTAAGGGATTAGAAAATTTACTGTTTATGAAAAAATTTGAAAGCGCCATCAAAGGTGTATTCATACTATTATTTTCAGGGAAAAATCCAAACAAATTCTTACCTTCAATTTCAGAGTATTACAGTTTTGACCAGGACTTTTAATCACAGCTAAAAGTTACATGAACCCGTTCTGTACAGACAGGTTAAGACAGCCTTCCTCAATTAAACAGGACTATCTTCCACAAATAATTCTTTTCTATAGTAATTTGGACAACTTGTGGAATAATTGATTGAGCAAAAGTACCTGAATAACTGAATGTAGTGTTTCAAAAGGAGAGAGTCCCCATGAGACAATTTGCGTGTTAAATAGTACTTTAGGACTGTATAAGCAAACTCTCACAATATGGCCCTATGCATCTAAGCTTTTATGGAGGCATATTAACTTCTTACTGTTCTTTCAATACCTTTTTTCCCCTGAAGACAAAATTCTGTAGTATCTCGATTACTATACCTGCTAATTATGACTAAATAAAAGGTTTCAGTTTTCAATGTAGTATTTTAAAATACACTGCTTTCAAGTATTGTATCAAATATAATAGTCACAATATGCAATTTGGATTGACTCACAGGATCATGAATCTAAACATTGAGATATGCATTGCTCATGTGTGAATCAAACCAAACCCTGAGGACCAACATCTCCTGTGACAAGCAATAAGAAGCTTCCTACAATACTATCTGATCTATATTAGCTGTGCAAATATGTTCTTTTTAATTAAACAGTATGCAGATGTTATAGTTCAATTTCTATTCCCAACATATTTTCACAAGTATGAGTTCTTGTTCTCTCTTTAATAGGCGATATGTTTGCCAAAATAGTCTCCAATGAATCCAGTACTGTTTAACTCCATGGTTAAAATAATTTGCCTATGCCATGGGTTAAAAAGACACAGCATATTGCTTACAGATTGAAATCAAATCCACCAGGTACCACTTGTTGTTTCTGAGTTTTTTTATTGGAATTTTTTTAGTGGAAAATTAATATAAATAAATACCTGAAATTCCCTGATAGAACACCTGCCTTTATGAATAGAATATCTTTACTGGCATCTCCTAGCCTCCTAGGCTTATCTACACATGTGAATGGCTATCTTCAACCCTTAGCTTTCCAGCATGATCTATATGAAAAAAAATAAAAAGAGAAACGAAAAATACACAGATGAAGGACGTGCCTGAATATACTTTTTGGTTTTTTACCATCATCATGGCATTTTTTAACAAATGATGAACACTCACATCTGTACAAAATAGTGTTTAAAAGAGCTGTAAAAAGCAGGCAGGTGCAGGCCGAGATAACACAGAAATTTATTTTGTGTGCATGAACAGTGGCAAACAAACAAGATGTGATGTTATTAAAGTTATCCATTAAAGTGGCTGTCCAGCAGGGTTAATGTGTCTTTGCTAAAGGGTGCAAAAGGGTGTATTTTTCTAGCTCTGCAGAGAAGTGCAATTCAGAGTATATTATTGTTTTGGATCCAGCAGCCATATCTAAAAATTGATTGCTGTAGTTGTTCATTCCTGCCAAGCAGCTGCTGGGGTGGGAAGAGCACCTACCCCAGTTATAGCATGCCTTCCCTAGAGTGAATGGGAATCTTACTTTTCATTTTAGTACAGTCAAGATTACGCCGGTGATTTTTTACATTTTTCAAACTTAACAGGATTCTTTCAACTGCAACTATGAGTCACCACCTGCAGCACTGCCTGAGCTGGGCACACCCATTCAAACAAAGCCCTGCAGCCTTGTTACCCACCAATGGATGGAGCACACTAGGCACACTTTTGGAGCACTTCTGTCGCAGTTCCACAGAAAAAGTGAACCAAATCCAAAGTACACATTCCCAAATCAAAATGTTGATGCAGACAGACAGACATAAAGTTCCTTGAGCAGGGAAGCCTTTTCATATCATAAGTCAAGACTTAGATTATACTGCATAACTTGATTATTAAAGGTCCATGTGTGTTTGTATGTGTATAGTTTTATATGACATATCTCTGATATGGATATATTTTTTCTTTTTTTTTTAAAGAGGAAATTGACTTTTAAGAAACTGCAATTTGAAGATTCAGAGATTTTCATTTAATTTACATTAGAATGCTGAACTACAATTTAACAAGAAGATCAAAACAGAAAACTGAACCACCTTACAGAAGCTGCCTTTCAAGTATGAAGAGAGATTCAGAATGTTTCTGCAAATTGCAGTCTTCAGGCTGATTAGACATTCATTATGTCAGCATCACCAGACACAGAAACCTGGAGGGGTTTTTTAGTTATACTCTCTCTCTAGATCTGTGTTTTTTTAACTTGTGCCAAACAGTGACAGCAAACTATCAAGTATGGTAAGGCTGATTTGTGAGGGTGGCTCCCATGTCCCGTAGTACGGAACACCAGTCACTCTTGGCAGTGCCTTACAGGCATTGCATCCAACCAGTCCCTTGGAATCCAATGACAAGCGCAGGTATTCCTGTGCATGTGCAGCAAGTCCAGGACATCCTGAAGGTGATCAGGAGAGAAGACACAGTGTGCTGTCCTCTGCTTAGTACACAGAGCTCACAGAGCCAACAGTCTGAGCACTCAGCAAAAAGTTAAGCATTTATTTTCTCTCAAGCGTTTCTTCTCATGGCCAAAAGAGTGTCTCATTAGTTAACTGGCAATTTTTTGGAGTCCAATGCAAACTGTATACTTTCAAATCCCTAGTCTGTGTCAAAATCACAGTGCATGGAGAATGGAGGTAAAGGGTTGGAATCTACCCAGTGTGCTTTTCTGTCTTTTTCACTTTATAACTACAACTCCTGAAGAACATCCTTAGCTCAGTGGACAGACCATTGCAAGGACAACAAGGTATCAGGCTATTCACATAATTCCAACTTCAGGAAACCATGGAATAGCTGCAGTTAGAAGGCACATCTGGAAGTCATCTTGTCCTCTCTGCTTCACACAAGACCAGTTGGGGTCAGTCACAAGGTGTGATCGACTGTGGTGGTACCCAGCACCTTCCTAGAAAGCACAGGATATTCAGCTTGTTTGCCCAAAGCTGGCCAAGCTGTAGTGCTGCAAGAGAAGACAGGGCACTGGTGGCACAATTACCTCAGGCCCACGTTTCTGGTTGTCCTGAAGTTTGCACAGGAATACTTTAGTAATCAAGTGTGGGTTTTGGTCTGCACTCAAAATGAAGTATAGGTATGCCAGTGGAATATTCCAAACACAGATTCACAGAAAAAAAAAATCCCATGTTTTAGCTTCTGTTTTGTCTTCATGTATATGTCTTTCCCCCTAACATATGTCCCCAATTCCCAAAGTGATGGGTATATTGAAAATTTATGCATGCTTTACATTTAATTTAAGCATTTCCATAGCAACTCCTACATTTCAGGATGTTTTAGCCCAAGATATAGAATATATTCTTTTCAGAAAAATTTCCCAGGCTGTATTTAGCCACATTCATATATGACTTTCTACAATTTAATTTTCAATGAAATTACCTTATCATCTACCAGAAGCAAAAGTTTTAAAAAACAGATTAACTTTTACAACTTCTTTCATTTCACTCTGTGTTTAAACAATTAATCCTGCATCAAATGAAGCTAATGAAGCCTGATTGCTTAGAATCAGTGTTTTTGATTGATAGATGCAGGTAATTTATAAAGTCCAAATTTGAAGGAATAGATCAGAGGTGCATCTCCTCCTCTTTTTCTCTCTCCTCCTGGGTCTTTTACACTGGTGCTTTCCTGTCAGGAGACTCTAAAGGATGAACATGCTTTCCAGAGGCCTGATATTCAAGCAGTCTTCATAATGACATGATGATAGATAAATCAAATATATATATATTATTGTCTGTTGAAGTCTGGAAAAAAATTAGAGGGACTTGAGGTGATATATGATGCATGTGGTAATAATGAATTGATGACCTGTACCTCTATATGAGTGACCTAAAACTGCTTTTAAAAATATCTGGAATTCAAGTAGGAATAAAAAAACCAACACAGATAGAAGAGGAAATACATATACAAATAAAGGAAAACAAGGAAGGTATGGGAAAGAAGATCTTCCTTGCAAATTTTCACTTGTTTTTCATCTGCATTTTGCCTTTCTAAATGTCACCTCTGAAAAGGATTCCACAACTGCAGGCTATTCTTCCTGCCCCTTTGCTGTCACAATAGCAAAGTTTCATCTCATCTGATTCCTGTTCCAGGGCCACAGCTGATACAGCACACATCTCTTACACTGGTATGCCTCCCTGAGCAGTCAGCATAAAGCAAAAATCTAATAGAGGGGAGGAGAACAAAGCGTTCAAATTTGCCGTCAGGTTACACACACATCACCTGCATTTTGTGCAAGCAGGAATGCCCAAGCCAAGTGGTGAACAATCAGGCTTCCCATGCTGTCAAGCTGATGCTTGACTTGCCTGATCTGTCACACAAACCTGAGCTGCTCTGTAAACAGCAACAAATAACCAAAAAGTAAGTGGGGACAAACTTGAATTTGCAACTTGCATATTTCTTCCAGTTCCATCACTCTCATGCTAGGAAGCAAGAGAGGGAGTAAAGAGAGATACTCTCAGGATCCTGGCAAGCTCCAGGACATAACCATCAAATAAATCAATTAATATAACCCTAATGCAATTATCTGCTTTAGATGAAGGGTGATTTTAGCTCGCTGGATTCACTTATAAGATCAAACAATTATCCTAATAAGTTTATACTGTTCTAAAGATGATAGCATTCTCAGTGGCCCTAGTACAACTCCAATGGCTTGAGTGGAGCTGCTAGACATAAATTTATTACATAAATGAGAGCTCCTTTCAGTCAGGCAGTGATGATTTGATCTCCAATTAAAAAATTAATCTTACAAATAAAGCCTAGCATTACAATTAAACTGCTGTTAGATGTACAGTGAATGTGCAGTTGTAGCACTGAAATGATACTTAGTTTGTGGGTGGAAATTTCAGTAACAGATTAAAAACTGAAGCCATTTCCTCTGGTTTCCATGCCCAATCTGTTGTAAGTCACAATGTCCTTAGGAGGGCATACTACATGTAAGGCTCACAAGAACCTAGGATATTAAATCTTACCACCTAAAGATCTGCTGTTTATTTTTTTATAAAAACGGGGTAGTGAGGAAGAACATTGTCAGGCAGGGATTTGTAAAAACAGAGAACTTCATTAAAGGCATGCAGTAGTCTCAGCTCCTGATCATGCAAACAGAAAGACCAAGATACTTCCCCAAAGACCAAGGTACTTCCCCAAGAAATGTGATTAAAACCACTAGAAAAAACTTGAAAATGTGCATCCTGTATTTCCACAGATTACTGGAGTAAGGAGACTACTACTGGTCTAATATCTGTTTTGATTCCTCTAATACAGACAAGACTGCAAACAGAGGTCAGATGAAGGACTGCTCAGCCTGTGAATCCTGGCAGAGCTGGAAGGGCTCAGCAGATCAACAGCAAAGTTCAGGCAGTTCTACCCTCAACACTGCACTTGGGCATCTGAGAGGTTAAGAGCTAGGATTTCAGAAGCCTGAAAGGAGAAGTGGAAGCTAGACTGAGGTTGGGTGAATTTGCACCTAGGTGCCTATGAGACATTTAGGCAATTAAGAATTTAAATAAATGTGGAGTCCTGACCCTGCATTTCTGCATATCTCCTGCAGTGCTTTAGCTATTGCTGGCTTTCCCTGAACAATGCACCACCATGCAACAAATACTGTCAACACACAACCACCGTGCCTGCCATGCCCAGCTCCTTTCCCTCTGCTTCCCTTATAACCATCCACTTTCTGTTCCAAGGAGCTCCCCTGCTAAGTTATGAACATTTTCCATTTAGCTAATTCATTTAATTCCATGCATCCCTGGCATTTCTGGAGACTTTCCTTATTCACAGTTTCCTTCCTTTCTGGTGGCAGAGGTAAAAATGAAACATCCAGGTTTTCAGGAGGATGAGAAAACCTGGGAAGCACCAGAGAGGCTGCCACATCACCCATGCAGCTCAGGGTAGCTCAGCCCATGAGAGGCTGAGTGACAGGCAATCTTCTGCTTGAGGTGAGTGGGAAAGAGAAATAGATGTCTGAGAGAAGATTGGAACAGTAAAACTACAGAAACCTGGTAATAATTGCCTGCTGTATCCAGAGCTCCCCAAGCCAAACAGAACCTATTATGTTTAACTTCAAAACTACATGTGTATTCACCCAATCTGAAAGACATACTTGGCAGGTTATAATGATAGCCTCTAAATCATAAAAAGTATTGAACATATAATACAGAAGGAAAGAAATGGCAGCTGAAGTTAATAAACTGCTGGTAATGTATTGTTTCAACTATTCACACATAAACTGGTCAAAAGTCACATTGGGACAAAGTTTAGAGAAGAAATTTCTTTACAAATTAAATGACTGCCTCAAGCAAGACCTAGTTCTGAGTACTGAGAGGAAAAAATGAATCTCAACCAAAAAATTATTTCAGCTAAGATGAATTTGGACATTACTATTCTGAAAATATAAAGCCTACACAGATTAACAAGAAAACAGTCAAAGTTAGTAATTGATTTAATTATTTCAGTTCATGTTTATTTGCATCTCAGTTCTGAGTACTAAATTGAGAAGCAGAAGTTTTTCATAGCAGTAACTAGAGTTGAACCTTAAATCATCATTATAACCAGTTTCCTTGAAGAAGAATAGATAAGGATGCAAAGAAATTCCTACCTATCATGAAAATTCCAACCCATCTCAAACACAGACATTAGAAGAAAGAACACACAGAAATAAATAGGCAATTCTTCCAAGTGTGTGTTAGATGGAAGATACTTCATGAGACCATTCTCACCAAGGCCAAAAACAGCAAAACAGAGAAAATAAGAAGGAGAGAACTATCAGAGATGTTCAAAGATATATTTACAATGAGGACAAGAGTTCTCAGTTTCAGGGATACATGTCCATCATTTTGATACCATCAGTACTTGTGGCAGGCCACCTCTGCAGGCAACACATCCCTGTCATATCTCAGTTTCCTTTGCAAACATTTCTAGTAGGCACCTCTCTTTTGTGAGGTGCATAGATGGCACCTCAGGACATCTCTTCACCTGTAGCTTGTCTTATGATGAGCCTTGCCACAAAATGCTTCACAACTGACTGACATGTGGGGCTTGATTTTCTAAATCTGCTTTGGCAGTATCTACCCCTGTGTGAAACACAGCTTGTGGGAAGGACAGGGAGGCATCCTTTTATTCTTCCCTCCCCCATCCCAACTGTTGTCTGTCAGGGTGGAATACAGATGAACTCCCAACTTGCTTCCACGTCATCAAATTTGAACCAGCATCTTCCACTTTTGCACACTAACTTGCTGAAGCACAGTGGAGTTTAAAACCTCGTACTCAAATTGGGAAGAGACTCATGACAGAAACCGCCACCTCCTCGTGTCCCTTGATGTACAGCTGTCAACTGGAGGAGAGGAGATGCTGAAATGAGGCACCTCAAAACCTAATATGGGGTGAGGAATTCTATTAACTAGTGCAAGTACTTGAAAATGAAGCTGGCTGAGCAGCAGTGAAAGAAATGGGTATAAAGATTAGGAAGGAGGTTGAGAAATTTTGAGATGGTGTACTGGAATACAGAAATTGCTGGCCATTGAGTGTCTCTAATCCTTTTCTATTTTGGGTCTAACACTTCATTCCATGTTGCACAGAAACCCATCCTGCCAGCACTTTCACTGGCTTTAAGGAACAAAACAAGTTCAAAATGTGGTAGAAGTCGAGATAAATTAAACATTTCTTTAAAAATTGCTGTATGACTCAAATGACCAAAAATGTAATAAAACAAGGAGGCA
Source organism: Chaetops frenatus (assembly GCA_013400775.1). Taxonomy (NCBI): domain Eukaryota; kingdom Metazoa; phylum Chordata; class Aves; order Passeriformes; family Picathartidae; genus Chaetops; species Chaetops frenatus. The sequence goes on from VZTR01004990.1 coordinate 126,422, forward strand.
TCAGGGTCATCAACACACTGAACTGCCATCAACAGATCTCTTCAAAGATTTAAAATAAAATTATCTCCAGCGCTTCCTTGCACACAGTACACCCCTTATTTCTTCTGAATGGGAGTAATGCTGTCATACATGTATGTACCAGTCCCTTTGAGAAAAGATGGTGATAGGGACATGTACATGGACTATCTACATTGACTATTGGAAACCATCCATTTAATCAACAGTGCCTTTAATTTGTTTCCTGAGGATGAAGACAGCTTCTACAGCTAATCCTGACCTTAAGTCCTTAATATTCTAATCCTTCTCATACATGGACAACACTTAATTAGAGGTAAGCTGCATTTGGTAGAATATGAAACTGCTCAATTATCTGTGTCACCATTCAGTTGGCTGGCAAAAAAAAAAAAAA
>VZTR01004990.1:126862-138681 GCA_013400775.1 Chaetops frenatus
AGAAAAACCATGTATTTTTCATTGGAATTTTGTAAGAATGACAAGTATTATCACAAAGAAATGTTACTATTTATCTTATTATGAAGTAAAAAAAAAAATGTATTTTTTACCCTCCTATAGAGTGAAGAAATGATACCCTAAAGTAGGGTAATTTATTGAAATTTTCCCCCTCCAATATGAACAGCAAATACATCCAATGTATCTTGAAGAAAAGAATGATTTTCGAATTTCAGTGCTGGGGAACTGTGAAAGGCTAAATGGATTATCCAAAGTTGTGATGGCAATAACTACACTTGAGTGGACTTTACTGGAATCCTGAGTAAGTTATCAGATCACTATGCCAACCTCCTACCCTGGTTATCAACAGCTTTGATTGCATTTTGTACTGAGCATCGTAAGATCTCATGTGTTCCTTGTTGCAAAACACTTTGCCATGACATAAATACCAATTATTGAATTAATATCAATGACAGTCTTGGTAGGAAATGAAGCTTCATCCTTACACTTTGATATCTACAGCGCTTCTGAGAAATGGGGTGGGAAAAGAAACCACCTACCCAGAAGTGTCATGACAACATACATGCAGCATAAACTCCTGCTATGGAAGCAGATTTGCTTATTTTACATAAAGAATTAATTTATTACTGCTAGAAAAATTAATTTAATTTAAGTAGGCTTTAAATAGAACATCACAGAAAAAGTCAGGTCTTCATTATTGCTGTTGCTGTATATAAGTACAACTTATATTTCACAGACAGGTGTGAATTTACACTTAAAACCATAATTTTTTTCAGGTTTTTTTTATTTTTTTTAGAATAATTAATATACCTGCACTGCACCACAGCAAAGACAAAGGAACTGTCACTCTAGTTAAGACCAGTAGCACAGAACCTTACTTCCAGAGGTGCTTTGCCAAATGTCCAAAGTTGCTAGCTAACCATACTTCTAGGAAAAAGAAAATAAAGTTTTTCTACCAAGCTACTGGGATTTTCTATGAAGAAGTGGTAAAATCTTTATTACTTGTATAAATGTTGTGGTTTTACCTTCTTCACTTCTTGCACAAGTTACTTCAACAGGTTTTTTATGCATAGTGTGTATATGAAAATATGTTGATAAAATTAAGATTTTGGATGACAGTTTGCTGATGCCACATTAGAGGGTGTGTTTGGCCTTTTCCACCATTAATTGTTTCATATACTACTATCATATTAGCTCCTATGTATTTTCTGAGTTTTTAGAAAGCATCTGAACTAAACTCCTTTCTGATTTTTGTTGTCCTCCTACTATCTGAAATTTCTCTTTCATCTCTCTGATCTTGCCTCCTTATATATTCCACTTTCATCGCTGTGTGCCACCGACATCTACCACTCTTATCAGCTATAAAATTGCTCTTCAAAATGGAAACTCTTATATTATATTCTCTTTGCTGCCCTTTCCTCAATCCTTTAAAGTTGTCTCACTACAATTTAAATATAACTGAAGTTAGGGCTGGCTGTAAATTTTGCTATGTAAACATTCATGGTAGCTTTTAAACTTGTTAAGTAACTATGATCTTCATACTGATTTTGTGTCATTTCATTGTTAGATCAAATATTTATTTATTTCTAACCAATAGATCTACGAAGCCAACCTTCTGTGATCTGTTACCTGCTTTGTGAACTAAAATAGCAAAACGAGACCATCATCCTCTGACTTTCACTACTAAAATGTAAGGTAATAATACCACAGTTCATTTGTTGTAATAGAGTAATGATGGCCTGGATCACTGGTTTATGTAGTACATATGAGCTCTGTTATTGTGATATACTTTTGATTTAGTACCTTGTGATAAGAGAGACAGAACCTGTAAGAAAACCTTTGGAAAATGTATCAACAGCTCAAACCTGCATACTTTCAAATTTTGCTGCTCTTCATACTTTCACTCTGGTATTTCTGACAACAGAGTATTTCAGTATGTTCTTTAAAGCTTTAAAGTTTCTTAAAGCTTTAAAGAAAATATAAAGAACAGAAATGTTTTGCTCTTTTTGTGATGTCTGAAAGAAATGGTAATCTCTTATTCTTTCCAAACACCTTAAAGCTATTTGAAGGCAGGCTATTTCAGTTTCTTCTCAACTTGAAAAGTGAAAATCCAAAGGTATCCTTGTTGACTATTACACATTTTATTTATTAGGATTACATTTCTCTTTATGCTTCATACTTGAAAGTGGGAGGTTGATCCTACAAAAGTGCTTGAAAGTTTCTACTTTCTTCATGTATGACTATTAGAGCATGTTGAATATATTTAGTTTCTGTTTTCCACAACTGGATGTAGTGAGTCACTCTTTGTGGCTGCTCTTTTCATTTTTGAAGCAATTATTCCTGAAACAACTCACATACCCAGGTTGTCAGCCAATTATTTCTTATATGCCTGAAAAAACCAGTCATCTTTGCAGAAATGTATCATTTGATGACTTGCTGGAGTTTATACTAGTGTTAGATTTCTTTGAATATTTCAGTTTGGATTTTAATTGTTTCTGTTCATAGGTGCTAAATTAATGAATTAAATCCAGGACTATATTCATTCCTGGCAAAAGCATAGATTTACTACCTTACAGCAAGTCTCTGTTTATTAAAAAAAAAAAAAAATCAACAAAAAGAACACAAAACAACCTTCAAGGAGCACTGAAATGAACTTCCCTATACCATGCAGTTAAAACATACAGAAAAGAGCAGTTATGTTTAGAGCTTGTTTTGCAGTCACCACAAATAGTCTGTATTTTAAATATGCAACTCAACAGTACATGAAATCTGCAAGCACATCTCATGTAGGATTTTACCCTGCTGGCTGGGGAAGAAGAGAAAACTATGACAGCCACAGCAAATTATTTTGAAGAGCCCTTTCAGACTAAGCAGAAACAATTCCACTTAACATGAATCTTGCATCTAAATAAAATTTAAATAACTACACAAAGGGCTACAGAGCCTTAGAGATTTAGATTCTTTAAGCTAAACTCTTTAAAAAGAATGGCAGAAGTGGAAGCAACCCCTTCTAGTGCATAACCACTGTTACACAAGGGTGATACACTTCATGAGTTCCTCCTGTCAGAACTTCTCATTTTAATTTTTCCTTCCCAATGACAACGTTGCTGTAGACATTTCCATGCCTATGACAAGGAGAGAAAATAATATTCTCCTGTGGCTTTAGGGATCATTATGTGTAATCACAGCAAAGCTCCTTTATCAGAACAAATCCAGTTTAGCATGACATTGTTGGAGGTCTCTTGAGATGGCTAAACCTTAGAGGTTTCCTCATGTAACTCCTACTCTGTCAGTATTGCATTTGTTTCTGACATACTACTAGACAATTTTCCTTTCAAACAATGTATTACAGGCTCATAGGGACATTCTTAAGACACCTGAGGGACCTGTCTGTAATTTAACCCCCTGCTCAAAGCAGGGTCAGCTATGGAGTCAGACTCAGTTACTTGTCCAGTCCAGTCTCACAATGGACAGAGACTACACAACCCCTCTGGGCAACCTGGTTTAATACAGGATTGTGCTCCCTGCAAAAAAAGATTCTCACTGTGTCTAGGCCAAGCCTATCTTTTCTGTTTGTGCCTGTTATTTCTCATCCTGCCCTATGCACTTCTGAGAGGAAGCTCACCTCACCTCAGCAATTTTCTCATAAGTGCTGGAAGGTTGATGCAAAGCCAACCTGAAGCTGTTGTTTCTCAAGGCAGAACAAGACCCATTCCCTTAACCTCTCCCCTCAGGTGAAGTGCTCCAGCCCCTATCATGTTGGTGGCCCTATCCTGAACTTGCTTCAGTAATGAGCTCACAGAGATTTGGGATGTGTTAGTGCTTTGCTGTGACTCCTGGAGTAGCACAGGAACTCAAAGAATAGGTATTACAAAGAAAATTGCTATTTTTTTGAATCATCAGTGATGAATTGAAATAGAAATTTTCAAATATAATCTGAATTATTTTCAAAAAATTTGACAAGGACTTGGAGCGACAGGACAGAATCACAGAATATTCTGAGTTCAAAGGGACCCACAAGGATCATCAAGTTCAAGTGTTAAGTGAATGGCCCATATGAACAATTGAAATCATGTAAATTTTAGATCATTTTAATCACATAAATTTTAGACATTAGCAGCAGTAATTGTAGGACCACAAACTGACTCTGTCCTAGTTTCTTACTTCATCAGCTGTAAGATCACATGTGACCTAGTTCATGAAGGAACGTTAATTTTACAATCTCCATTTAATGTGAATTATGGTTTTGACAGGTGGATGTATATGTTTGTAAAATCAGCAATTCTACTTGAATGCTCACGGCAAGTAGCTGATTCTGTAAAACAGAACTGCAATGAAAGGATTCCACATGCTAACAAACCAAGTGAACAGCAGAAAGTAAGGCTTTTTCTGAAGTGCATGCCATGGTTTGTACTTTATACTACACAAAGATTTTGACTTTGTGTTTCCTGGCAAACACAATTGTTTTTGTTCCATTGTCTTTACAGTGAAAATAGCTAGCAATTAGTTTACATAATAATCAGAACCATGATGAAGGGACATTGCGAATGCACCATCATTTTTTTTTTTTTCCGAGATAACGACATATGTTGTTGAAAGATCTTCTAGAAAAAACCAGCAGCTCACGTACTAAGCAGAGGAACTACAGCCACTACTTTGTTACTCTGGCACTATTAGAATGCCTCTGACACAAAGTATATTAATATGAGAATGTGTTTTTTAAAATTAGGGAAAGAAAAACGGGACCAAAAATACGAAAGAAACAATATTTTTAAAACAGAGAAATTTGAAAAGCCTGGACGGACTTTTGTCCTACAGGCTGAGTGCTTTGCCTGTGCCTCTGAGGCCGTGCATTCCCTGCCAGGGCACTCACTCAGCCCACACCTGCTCCTGGGACCAGCAAAGAACCAGCTGCAGACAGAAAATGTTCATTAGACCTTTATGGTGACTGAGCAGCAATGTCAGAGCAGCCAGACGAGTGCACTGTGATTGATCTGAGGATATGGGGTCCACAAACCTACACTGAATTTAATGCAACTGAGCTGTAAAGGAGGGCATCAGGTGAGACGGGGGCAGGCTGTGGTACACAGCTCACCCCATCCCTGCCAGAAATGTGGAATGCCCTGCAAAAGGATACAGAAAAGTGTTTTTTCAACTTCTCTTCCAAGATAAGAGCTACGGTGTCTTGCACACTCAACCCTCTCATAACACTTCTGTGTTGAATATTTAATTAATTACATAAAGGTGACAATTTATAACAACAGAAAACAGAATAATTGTACTTGCCACTGTTTACTGCAGTGAGATAAAATGTTCTAGATATTTCTCAGGCTAAAGGATGCTCAACTTTCTGAAAGAAGCTTCTGTTTTCCTGCAATACTTGGAAATTAGAAAATTCATTGCCTGAATTTCCAACACTCTTTTTAAACTCTAATGCAAAATATAGGTGGAGCACTTTCTGAATGCTTTTTTGAAATATCAGTGGGAATATGAGCACTGAATAAAATATCCTGCATTTGGAATTAAAGCTGTGAGACTTTTTTTACTGAATCAAATTGTGGATTTGGATCAAACACTCACACTTATGTGGGTCATAAAGATTTTTTTCCCTCATTTTTTCCTACTGCGAAAAAAAGAAATCTTTTTTTCTTAGTTAAAATATTATTTCAGAACTTGTTAAAAGAACAATGCTAAAGAAAGCCTGGACTTGCTAAACCAAAAAGAAGAAGGATGGGTTCATTCAGCCTTTCAGGGATTTAAAGTTAGGAGTTCCAAGTTCAGATGTCTCCTTTTCTTGAGGGGATCTGAATTCCCAGGTCCTCCCTCCCTGGAAAGTGCCATACCCTGGTGCCACCAGGCACCAGGGAGTCAGTTTTGCATTTCACCTATTGAAGAACTTTCTCTGTGTTACTCCACAGAAACTTGTTTGAACACTGGTGTCAAATCATAGAATCACAGATTAGTTTGGGTTGGAGGGAGACCTTTAAAGATAATCTGGTCCAACCTCTGCTACCCTTGTAGTGCATCCCAGAGCATGAATATACTGTCTATGCAGCAAAAGTCCTGACACATGGCTGGAGAATCAGTCTCAGACAGCTCTCTCTCTCTCTCTTTTTTTTCTTAATGTGTAATTATGTCAGTATTTAATAAATAATGAAACAAGCTCAAAGGGGAGGAGTGAGGAAGCCCTTGGTTAGAACACCTCATGATCTGATTACTGGCACCTCCTCCTCAGCCTACATCCAGCCCTCAGTCTTAGAGAGGATAGATTTTTATAGAACTGAATCGAGTCCCTTCCAGCCTTCCAAAGTGCTCTAAACCCTGAGACAGCAGGCAGACAGAAAATAATTCTCCTTGTCTGGCTCAAGCATGCATCTGAATGAGGCACCTTTTTTGTTTCCCACATGAAATTATTTGATGAATTCGCTTTATATCTGTAGGATATTGTGAATTTGTACTTCGAAGTAATTAACTTTTTTTTTGCTAAAACATTTTGTCCAGCTATGAAATAGCTCACAATAAGCCTTCTTGGCAAACCCTGTTTGGCAAAGAATAACTACAATTGTACAAACACGAAACCAAAAAGAAGAAAAAAAAGCAGAAAAAACTTAGGAGGCTATGAAGATTTTGCAAACAGAAATCCTGGGAATAATAACCAAAGGAATATGTCAAAGAGAGTATTTTGGGCTCTGTCGGTGAGCCCAGCAAAGCATTGCTGCCAACCCCCACCAGGTGGCTCTCCATGCTGGAACATAGCAGTTTGGAAAATCCCTTCTCCTAGGAGAAAGGGGCTTGTGCTTATGCAAAACTACTAAGATTTGCTTCTGAATCTAAATATCCACCTCAGCTGCTGAACAGATGCTTAGCCTAGGAGATGGTGCGAAAGCCTCTCACTCAAGTCTTCTGTTTACTTTAGGCTGTTATTTCTGAGTTATTGTTCTGCATCTGGGAAGATTATTCCCTGCTTACTCAACTCCGTATCCTGCAGTACGTGCAAGTGGGCTGTGTGTCTGAGTTTGCTGGATGTCTGTCTGCTGTAAAGAATAATACAGCAAAAGTCCTGTGCGCCAGTAAAATCCCAAATAAAGGATCATGTTATCTATCCTTTGAAATGTGATTTTTCTTATTGGCTGGAGCTCCTCTCCCTTTAAACCTGTTCTATCTCTACCCATGACTGCTTAAATTGTGTCCATAGTTTCTCTGAAATAAAGATCCCATTCCTTAATCATAAAATATATTGTCACTTTATTATGGTGGCAGGCATTTATAAGATGTTTTTTTCCTCGCCACCTCTGCATACCTGAGATGGCAATGATTATCAAAGTCATCATGCTGAACTGGGTTGTCATTACTGGGTCAGAGTCTGAAAAGGATGCAGCAGAGAAAATCATCTTTATGCACACCCTGTGTTAATTGAAGGACACAGCAAAATGGCTCCTGTTTCACTTAGTTCAAATGACCTTGGTGTTCTTTGCCATTTTAGAGGAAGCCTAAGTCCTAACTTCTGAAGGCTTAATGTTTTCATATCTCACAGCATTCCATCATCTTTTCCCATCTGCCCGTTTAACAGCAAGGTTTTTAACATTGCGAAAGAAGCAATAGGGACAGAGTTATGTTTGTTTTCTTTCTCATCCTAATTGTTCATTTTGTATTGATTCTTCATAGTGCTGGCACCTGGACAAAGAAAGGGCACTTTGCAGCCTGGCATTGCTTCTTTGTGGTATTAACACATAGACCTCATTTCAATCTTTACAGAGCAGCTGCTTGTAATGTAAAATGTTATCACCAAAGCAAGCTAGCAAAAAGAGATTTGTTTACTGAGAAATCAAAGCTATTCTTACAAAAATGGGGATATTGACTGATATTATGGGAAGTCTGTGAAATAAGCTAAAGTGATGAGTACATGAAGAGATAATCCCTGAACCACATCACAGGTGCTATTCTTTTTTCGCAAAATTCAACCCCAAATTTGATAATCCAGGGAAACTGGAACCTATCCTCTAGGTATAACACCCTTAATACATAATAACTATGTATTTAGAAAGGGTATATCTTTATAATTATAGATACAGATTTATTTATTTATTTATTTATTTATTTTATTTATTTATGAAGACTTCTAAATCCAGTGCTGCAATGAGGAGCACAAACTGCCTGCAGCTGAAGACCAGTTTCTGGTTTGCCGACTTCCGTGGTTAAAGTTTCCCCATCTTGCTACGTTTCTCCAGGTGCATCACCAAAACCCATGATTTCGCCATGCTGATGTTGAGCACAAGGAAGGTGGAAGTACATAGGCCACCTCCTGGGGAAGCAACACCATTGCATTCTTCTCCACTCAAGGACGCTAAGAGGGAGAACGTGGCCATGGCAACAGCAAAGGGATGGATAGGGCCTGCCTCCCAGGAAATACAGGGAAATCCCTCTGCCAAGTAGCACATATGCCACAGATGGTGGTAGCATGGGCGACCCACGGCTGCTTTCTGCCAGCAGCAGGTGTTTCCACACATACACCTGAGCCCAGTCTACAGAACCGCAACTGACAGGATTTTTGAATACAAAAATTACCTCCTGATACTCCGTTCTATCTCAAGGTGCAAGGGCCAGAGCAAAATGTGTTATGTAAAAACTTCACCTATGTCCCTAGTTTACTTTAATTCTAGTGCATTTATTTGTAAATTAGAAATGGTATTGACTTCACAGGCACTTAAACAAAAGTTTATATATATATTTGTATTTTTTTTTTATTAGAAGGCTACATATGTCCTAAAGAAAATTAACGGGACAATTAACAAAGCAACAGTTCACCACTGTTTAAAAGATGTAGTGAAGTGCAGATTGTGTAACGTCAGGAATGAGTTCACTTTCCATTTCAAAGATGTATGGCTGTGACAGATACGTTAATCATGAAAAGTGTCCTGTTAAAATTAACAGAACAAACAATCTTGAATAAAGACACATTTTTTCAAGAGAAGATATAAGAAAGTTATAAAAACCCTCAAAACCATGAAGCTCGTGATAACATCATGGAAAATGCAAGGCAGTAGGCTGATCTTTCTTATTTTCTAGAATCCAACTGGACTTACACATACATTGCTACCCCTTTTTAATATAACCTGGCATTATTTCTGCAGCCAGAATATTATTTCTCCACTTTCTACTTTTTTAGTGCTTTTGAGTTTGGGATATGAATGCACTAACAGAGTTTCTGCATACGTTCTTCTTGTTGCTTTGCACTGACATGAGGAAGAACAATGAAAAAACGAACCTTTCTGCAATTCTAGTCGTTACCAACTCAACAGCCCATGGGGTTTGTGTTCACAAAAATCTCTGGATGTGGGTCAGGTTCAGACTTGCCTCTTTTTGCCTTGAGGCATTTTTCTGCAAGGCTAATTCTATAGGGCAGAAGCACAGAACGTTAGACAGACAACTATTTTTAGCAATTAAAGATTCTGTGTTTTAAGAAAGAAAAGAATTGCAATTTTCAGAATAATCATGCTATGCAGCAAAGATTACGCTAATACCCCAAATGTGAAGAAATGGCATCTTTTCCATGATCACACTTGTTTTCTGTCCTTGACAGTGACAGCTATTTATTTTGTATTGTTTTTAGAGATTCTGGAGTGCCTAAAACACAGTTGCAGTATTTTTTACATAAAACAATTCAAACAGCAGCCTAATGTGAAATTTCTTCTTACAATCAGGTTAAACATAAAGAATGCAATATTTTAATAGTGGGAAAGGCTAATCATGTAGAAAGCACTGTTTTGTAGTGTGAGCACGATTAGGCAGCAAACCTTAGAGCAGATTGCCACAAAGAATGAATAAAGATAGGTTTTGAGCACTCATCAAGTGTTTTTTTCCAATCCCTGCTGCTACTCATTATATCTCTGGGAGATGTTCTGACAAAAAGTGGAGCTGGGGAATTTCACATCTCCAGCCAACAGAGGAGTGTCAGAGAGGCCGACAGTTGTCAATAAAACTGATATTTACAGCAGCGCAGAACATGATGGAAACCAAGATACAGACGTGTGTGAATAACCCTTGGTATCCCAAGCAAGGAGGTGGAGTGGAGCCCTCCTTATAAACAAGACTTGCCTGCTGATCCAGGAAGACAAACACTTGAAAAGAGGCTATCAAGAGCCACTCATGAGCAGTCTCTTCTTCCAAAGCAATTTTCCTTGAGGATACAGGAAATCAAGTGTTCATTGATAATGTTTACTTTGTAAAGGAGTCGTGTGGGTCAGATTATCAGATCTGCTTCACTTACTTTTCACAGCTCAACCAGTATCAAGGATTTTAAAATGAGACACATTTGCCAGCTAAGGATCCTTTCAGTACAAGACAGTTCATTATAATTATAAATAAGTAGTATCCCGCCCTTCCTAGAAAAGGAAACATGTTGGAAAAGGCTGTAGTTTTCTTGCACTCTGCTTACTTTGGCAAACAGCTCCTTTAGACCAGTTGCTAATTAGCAGTCTTTTGAACAGCAATAAATTCTCCCAACACCATAGCTCATGCAGAACCATCCCCAGAATCAGGAACCAGGCAGTCTCAGCCATGACCATGGTGAATGTGAAAACAAGCTTGTTACAAAAAGTCATTTTGTTCTATAAAAAAAATAGATATTTTAATCTTATGCTAATTCAGAAAAATGCAAATGTTGAAATGTCTTAATTTTTTCAAGACAGTTTTTCCCCCACAGCCTCAATAGAGATTCACAGCCATGCTTTGCTTAATAAAGCTGTACAATTCTTCCTCTTGAATTACAAGGGGTTTTTTTTGTTTGTTTGTTTGCATAGACACAGAATTTGTGTATGTGTTGCACCTGTATGTTTATTACTGATTTTAAAAATATTTTAGATTTGGGAATATGGATTTTCCCATCCAAGCCTCTGACTTATTGTATAAGTGTTTTGGTCATAGTAAATAGTTGCCTGGATATAATTCATATATTTTCAGAGCTATTGAAAGTAATTTTCAGACACCTCTGTATTCCTGAAAAAATTATGCTGTCACCAAGAACAATTATAAGTGACTGTTCCTTTTTCCTGTCATTCTGATTATATTCACTATTTCCCTTTAGTTTTCTCTCCTTGCTGGATGGAAAGATGAAAATTGCCTATGCTCTCAATTAATTTTCACACTCTGCAAATTAAATTTCCTGAAAATTGTTCCCTTAAAAATGAATTTATTACTTTTGCAACCACAATCAGTCTGCACCCAGATAATCTCATCCTCCCTCTCTCTCATATATATCTGCTAGTCCCAGATGGTTCCACTTTATTATGCCCAACTATGGCATGAGGATGACCATGCAGAAATGGGGGAGTTCAGAATAAGTAGGCTTTTTTGTTTTGTTTTGTTTTTCTTTTTGGGATCTGACCCCCTACTAGAAAGGAATTGTGATATTTGGAAGACACTTTCTGACTATTTGGAGCTTCACCAACATTTGTGAGATGCTAAAAGTTTCTGCCTCAGCTTGTTGCTGAGACAGAAAAAGGCAGGTGACATTTGACTAGCATGATCACTGAACCGAATAGAGCCTTGGCATTGTAGATGGGTAACCTCTGTGTGTCATACTAAAAATAAAAATAATGCTTTGCATTCTTCTACAAAGGATTGGAAAATGCCTTGTCATGGGTTTGTTCAAAAAACCGGGCGGAAACACCATTTAATGTAGCGGTTTCACATTCACCTGCTCGCCTGCTCACACCAGGCGAGAGTGTAGTGTAGTGGTTTTATGAGAATAATGATTAAGAGAAATGCAAAACAGGCCTAAACTCAAAAGATAAAAATAGTTT
>VZTR01004990.1:139404-150042 GCA_013400775.1 Chaetops frenatus
GGGCCCCGGCCGCAGCCCCGGCACGGCCCCCAGGCCCTGGGGCCCGGAGCGGCTGGCCAGGGCCACGCCGGTGTTACCTTCCCCGCAGGCGGAAGTCAAAGAGGGCTTCAAACTTCCCGCTCCTAAAAAATGTAAGCTTCGCAAAGACGCCCCTAATATTCAAGGGCTACATGGAGTGCCCATCTTAAAATTAGCCAATCCGTGGGCTCCTCACCTCTGCTGGAAACTGTGCCCCAGCGGAAGTAGGAAAACAAAGAACCCCCCCCAGGAAGGAGAAAAAAAAAAGTTGTTGTCCTTTAAACCACAACATGCCTAAAACAAAATAATGTGTTGGGAAATGGTTCCAGTGGGATTTGCTCCATCACAATCACAGCAATTAACGTGTGGTAGACTGTCCTGTAGTTCCTCAGACCCTCCTACTCGCCCTTATTGAACATATCAGTGACCTTTGGTTTTCCAGATTTCTGAAACCTCCCCCAGTCACCACAGTTTTCCAAAGATAATCAAGAGTGGCCTCACAATGACATCAGCCAGCTGCATTAGTCCTCATGGATGCATTCAGTTGTGTCCCAGCGATTTGTCTATTTGCACTTGGTTTAATATTCTGTAATGTGATCCTCCTGAGTATAAAACTTCATTGCTCTGGCCTTTCTCATGGGTCTCAGGGAGCTGTGATTTCTCAGGGCAGATTTTATCAGTAAAGGCTGAGGTGAAGAAGATACTGGGTGCCTCACCCTTTTCCATGTCCTTTATCCCCTACCCAATTCAGTGTCAGGCCCTGATTTTTGCTGATCTGTCTTTTGTTGTTGATGGCCCTGTAAAAGTCCTTCCTGTTCCCCCTCCTGTCTTTTCCAACATTCAGCTGTAGATGGACTTTAGCCTTCCTAATGCCATTCCTGTACAGTCAGAGAATTGATCTATATTCCTCTATTTCATCTGTTTCAGCTTTCACCTCTTCTACTTTTCCTTTTAAGGTCGAAGTTAAGTAAGGAGCTTATCCTCACCCATCATAGAATTACTAAGGCTGGAAGACCTCTAAGATCATCGAGTCCAACTGTCAACCAGGCACCACCACCATATTCATCACTAAACCATGTCCCCAAGTGCCATATCCACATGCACTTCAAGGGATGGTGACTCTACCACTTCCCTGGGCAGCCCCTTCCATTGCCTGACCACCCTTTCCTAAAAGAAATTTTTCCAAATATCCCTTTCTCTCTACAACCTCCATTCAGGTAGCTGTAGAGGTCTCCCCTCAGCCTCATTTTCTGCAGGCTAAACACCCACAGGTCTGTCCTGGTTTAGGACAAAATTTGGGAGGAAACCTCCAAACGGGGTCCCTCTGGAAAAGCAGATCCAAGCCACCCCTCCTCTCAGGTTTGGGAAATAGATTTCCTTAGAGAAAAGTGGAAAAAACTATTTATTTAACAAAACAAAACACCTACAAGCATAAAGAATGAACAATATTATGCAGTAAACCCCCTTGCCTTTCTGAAGAGATGGCAAATCCAGAAAAGTCCTTTCCATGGGTGTGTCCTCAGCTTTTCTCTCAGTCTCTCAGTCTCAGTCTCTCCAAAGCCCAAGCTTCTCTCTCTCTCTCCCTCTCTGAGGCCTGGGCCCGGTGTCCCAGCTGCAATGCAGCTTTTTTGGGCGTAGGCCCCCTGGGAGATGGTCTTGATGTTCCCAGATCGAACAATAGCAGAACAGTCCCAAAAACCTTTGGCTTCAGCTAATTAAAAACCAACGAAAAAGCAAAAAAAAGGAAAGAAAAACAAAGAGAGCTCTCCACTTTTCTCGGCAGACAACACTCAGAGTCCCAGAGAAGTCAGTGCTGAGGTTGTTATCTCCATGTTTTGAAAACAACTGCCTCAGATGTTCCACTGCTTGCTCTCACACTCAGCCTTAAAGGTGCAAAACTTATTTCTGAACTAAACAGATGAATGGGGATAAGAGCATCATACAGTCAACCTAGGACAAGGTCCCATAGTTGCTCCTCATAAAAGCTGCATTGCAGCTCCTTCTTGCAGAGAGAGGCCCAGAACTGAACAGGAGTGTAGGCCTCCTGCCACTTTGGTTTGATTTCTTCCACATTGGTGTGGCTCACTGTTATTCATCCTGAAAATCAGCCAGAGAGGCCAAAGTCTGCTGTTCCATAATCCAGAGTCATGCTCCTATTTGTTGCTCAGAATGGGCTCTCCAACAACTCATGGGCAGCCCAGACTGTTCCCAGCTTTCATATCCCCAACCTTTTCTTGTTTGCAAGCATTCAGTCTAATGGAGATTCAGCCATTGTTGGGTCATCAGTCACCCCTGCTGGGAAGTTGTCATCAGTAAAATCCACATAGCCCCAGGGTTCATTGTTTAATGCTGTGTCCAGCACATGACAGGCCCCTTGTGAGAAGCAGGGTTTTGAACATCAGGCTTCTTCCCTGTGTCTGAAGACAGCAGCAAGCTCTTCCCAGTCTGGCAGTCTGTAGCAGATACCTGCCACCACATGCTCTGCCCTCTAATCCTAAGTCATTAATTGCTGACTGTGTCATTGTCTGTCCCAGGTCACGGCTCCATTAATCCCTGTTAGTCTCTCACAAAAAGCTGAATGACTCCATGACCTTCCCCACCACCTGTTTGTGCTGCAGTGCCTGTGTCCAGCCACTGCAGCACGCTGGCTGTGGGAGCTGTCCCACCACGTCTGTGAAAGACACAGACCTGACCTGCACACAGGCTTTTGATTCCCCCTGCTTTTGTCTCATGCTACATGCATGCATCAATGTAAAGGCATTTCAGAGGGCTTATGAGAGAGCTCCTCCCTGATTCTGTCTGTGGCACTTCCCTGTTTGCCTTCATGCGCTTGAAGTGGGTGTCCTTCACCCTGTTTTGTCGTTCTTAAGCTCTGTCTTGTCTACCGCACCTTCCTGCCTACACAGCCCACCACTTCCCCAGTGGACTGTGGGCCACCATCTCTCTTCACCCCCTCTCTCCTAGCTTCCAGGTCTTGTCAGGAGGCTTTGCTGCCAGTCTGTTGGCAGAGATACTTTTGCCTGAATCCACCTCAGAGCTATTTTCTAGAATCCACCTAAGCACTAATTTCAGACATTTGCATTACTAAGTAAAAATCACACACAGCTAGGCTGAGAGAAGTCTCTGAGACAGGATGAAGCACACCCAGCTCACTCTTGATTACACATTCATCTAATGTGTCCTCAGAAATCTCCAGTGAAGGAGACTGCACAGTTAGCATGTTCCAGCACAATCTGTCCTTACATTTACATTTTCTCAGCATCTAACTTAACTCTCTCTTGGATAAATTCTGCTAACTGCTTTTGTCCTATACTCAGTGGATAAGAGGAAATTTGAATTTCTCATCATTATAAGAATCTTAATATTTCCCGGTTCTTTTTATGACAAGCTTCCTCATACTTGTTTTACTCAGAACAAAGAAGCCACAGCAAATAAGCATATTCTCAAACCTCCCTCACAAGCCATTTTCTAAACTTTTCATACCTCTTTTGACTTTCCTTTTGACTCTTAGCAACATGTTTACCTATTCTGAAATCCAAGGGTCTGACATAATGGTCTAGTTAAAATGTCATATGTAAAACAATATACCTCCTACTTCCCATGCTTTAGATACAAACATTGCAATTCCTCTGCTCCTTTTTTTTTTTTTTNNTTTTTTTTTTAGCAGTATGAAACTGCAGTTTCATATTTTGACTGTGATCTATCCTGCTCCTTTGTACAGTATTATCACCCTTACTTCAAATCTTCTGTTTGAGTATTTTATTCGTAGTAAGCGTAGTGGTTTTTTCATGTCTAATGATTTTCAAACCACTTCTTCAAACTGCCATGACTTTTGAATTTTAATCCTCCAAAATATTCCCATCTTATCAGTGGATAAAAAAAATTCTCCATTTTTTTTGATGAGCGTTTTCTGATCATTAATGAAACTGGAACAAAACACAGGAAAAGTCTGTAAAGAACGTTATATAATATGTCTTCCCAATTTGACAGTGAACTGTCGTAACTACTTTTTAGTACATTTCTGCAGCCAGTGGGTGCACCCACCAGATGGCAATTTCATCCAGAACATTTCCTTAAGTGGCTTATGAGAATGTAACTGGTAGTGTGTCAAAAGCCTTATTAACGTCCAAATATATCACATCCCCTGCTTTCTTTGTATCTGCCAGGCCAGTTACACTGTCAAAAAGAAACATAGAATGATTTGACTTGATTTATTCTTGATACATTGATGTTGGCTGTTTCATATCACTTTGTTATTTTATTATCTATGTGCCCATAAACTGATTATTTAACAAAATTATTTTGGTAACTTTGGTTATTGAAGGCAGGGTGACTGTTCTACAATTTGTATTTCATCATTGGCAATATTTCACAAAATAATGATCCTTTCTATTGTAGTGAAAGCGTTCTTGAATGATCAAGTCAACAGCTCATAATGTAATTGTAGATATTACACATTTTTTAAACTAAATTACAAATTTGCAGAAGAGCTTTTGTATCTCTGTCTCTCTGAATTCGGGCTTTGCCTTTTGTTTCTTCTGCTATTTCTATTGTCCATGCTCCAAGCCTATTTCTTTACTCTGTAATAAGTTATGAGGACTCCACAGAGACATTTCTGAATTCCTTTTCTGAATTACCTCACAAACCCCTTTTCTTACACTTCTTCAAAATCCTCCTCAGAAAGGTCTTCATGATCCTTACACAGAATTAGTGAAGCAAAAGTGGTTTGCTATGGGCTCATCTGCAAACTCCTAACAACAATTAGCAAAACAAAGCCACTGATTGCATGTTTTATCCTTCCTTTGCCAGTTGTTTTTGCACATTGCAAAGGTTCAGGAATTCAAACCATCTCAATGTTTGGACAGTGAAGCTTGAGGGTACTAAACAAGAGATCCAGTGAGATCTATCTACACCAATCTTAGTTATTTATCTACCGTTACCTCCAAATTTTCCTTTTTGTGTTCAGCCTGACAAGATAAACACAGAACAAAAAATTTGTAATTTCTAAGAGACAACAGATTTAATTAGCTCATAGTACAATGTAGTGCACCAAAGGATTGTGAGAAATAATAAACCAGAAAGTGCTTCAGCCTCGAGACAATATTGCTTACAAGTGTTATTCTTAAAAATAGCTCAGTAACAAAAAACCTTTAGGTTGCTGTAAGAAATCTGGATGCTTTGAATGACGCATTAGACAATTATGTTGTGAACTATCTGGTCTAAGTCATTATTTGGAATGATGTTCCCTTACTGTGTGACTCTCAGGATTACTCTGGATGCAGTAAGAAAGATAAGGCATTTTCTGTGGTACACAGTTCTACAGCTTCATCTTGTCTGGAGGTGCTGAACTAGTTGAATATATTATCCAATACTGACATTAACTTAGCACTCAGGTGCTACACAGTTAATCAAGTCAGAGTCTCCCAGTTAAGCCTGGCAACTTATTTTAAACTGGAGAGATTCCTTTTTGTAAGTCAGGATCTTCTTTTTGTTGGCCAGGCTGCTCCTACACTCTTAATGCAGACACCAGTTCATCTCCATGCTGTTTCCTCTCCACTGCAGGATTTGCCAAAATAAGGTCACTGTAATACAGTTTTCAGAAAGAGCTTGCCTGTGATGCCTCAGATGTTGAAACGTGGTTACATGGAAGGATGAGTAGGAGGTAAGCCCATTACACTACTACCCTCAGCATCACTGGACTGGCCTTCAGTGAGCTCCTGGGTGGAAGTGAAACGGACAATTTAAGCCTATAGAGCCCTAAATAGTCTGGATCTAAATAATAATGGCAAAAATCCACTGCTGAAATCATTATTCTGCAGTGTAGCCTGCAAGGGTACCAGGGAAGCAGAGTCTCTGCAGAGATGTGACAGGCAGCCAGCATTTTGCCCCAAGAAATCCTGTTTTACCCTCCTCACCCAGGCCATTAGTCAACTTTTAACATGCTGTAGCAACCAATATTCTTGTATTTCAGAGGAAAAGGCAAGATCAAAGTTGGAGGAGGTGGGGAGTAATCGATGTAAGTATACAGGAGAGCACAGGATTTTGTATTAAAAATTAGCAAATTAGGAGCACAGATGTATGTAGGCACCTTTATCTATTGCAGTGAATCCACGTGTTCATGCTTTCTCATCCCAACATCTATGAAAACTATCCAAACTTTCAGATAAAAAAGTGCCAAATTTAATCCAAAACTTATTCAAACGAGTTAAATCACATTAATGCCAGTTCACAAGCATTTTCTCAGTGATGTTTCTCTCTCTTCAGATCTCAGACAAGTGATAGAAAGACAAGACAGTTGATCAAAGTAAAATTAAACCGCCTGTGGCTGAGATTAGGGAAAAAAAGTACTAATTGCTAAATGAGAGAAGGCACTTCCCTGCTAACAGACACACAGAAACCGTAGGTCTATATTTGAAATGCTGTGGACTTCACAAGTTTGTGGAGGGGAAGGCTGGCATGATGTTAACTGTGTGCTGCTTGGCACTCAAGGGAATAGAAAATCTGCAACAATTAAGTTTTCAAAAGGCTTTCTTGGTAACTCATATTTAAAGTTTCAGTTGCTGTTTTAATCACTATTGCTAGCAGACAGGAATTCCTATGAAACAGACTGCCAGGAAGCTGGCTTGTTTTCAACACCCTTTATACTCCCATCAAAATTGACAAGGGATAACTTCATTTGTCAGTCATTTTGCATTTCTCAGCCCTTTTCTTTCTCTTTCTGCTTCTTTTATTTACAGAAGAAAAAAAGGGAGCCACACAGAAAATATTTTTTTCTCCTTCATAACCGCACACTCCTTCCCACCCAAATCTGCAATTTTGAAATGGATGCAATTTTCACATAGGTCAACAGAATCTAGTAATTCCACTAATGTACTTCAGTGTGTGTTTACCACGTGCTGATGCCATCCCTTGTGACTCCACAGGGAATTGCAGGCATTCCAAGGCAGAACACTCATGAAACTGCTTTTGCACGGAAAAGTAGCGTGCGCTGTTTCTGGTGTCTCAGAGCTGTTCAACACTGATGTCCATTCTCAAGGGAAGAAACAACTCTCAGCATCACCTTCAATCCCCTAAATCAACATGCACGTACCAGCAAGCAGATTTCTTGTCAGGGCCTGAGTTAATTTTTTTAAATTTTGCACTGATTTCTTGATTTGAAACTAACCAGAGTATCAGTTCTGCTTACTGAATATTATAAAATTAATGTCTACAGGCAATTTTTCTGCAGCTTGGCAATGCAATGCATCCACCTGAAACCCACTACACTGAGTCCTTTGACATTTCCTTATTTTCTAAATGGCAGCCACATAAATAAATTGCAGTATTGTTAGGATGGTGTAGCAGGTTACTCCTGGCAAGCATTCGTAATTGCTTGCAGCCCAATTAGTATGTCTCCCCTTTATGGGCCTTTGAGAAAATAAAAAGTTTATTGCTGTGTAGAGCTCTGATATAAAGCAGTTGCTCCACTTACGAAGCGCTTATCTTTTAATGTGATTTACAGAAAAAATTAGCTGTCTTTTCTTTGAATAACTGAGGCATGCCCCTTCACATGGAAACTGTACCTATAATATTAATGTTGTCTGTATTTCACACAGACACATGACAGAAGCAAGACAATATATACCTGTGTATATGAAATTAGATCAAAGCATGTGTGAAGATTATTACACAGCTGTAGGTTAGAACAAAAGCAAATTAACAGTTATCAAACACAAGCAAGTTCAACAGGAATGATAATATCAGAGAGGAGCAATTCTGTAGACTGATCTATAAATGGTACCAGATACAACTCAAAACCTGTCCCTGAGTGCTCTGGTGAACCACTGGATGGCATCAACCTGTAACATTATCAGTTGCTGCTGCTTTTGTCTTTACCAACTCTACCAATTATTCTACTGTTTTCTACTGCTTTATACACACTCTTGTGCACTCTTCATCTAAACTCCCAATTATGTGAGTCCATCCCTTTGGGAAAAAAAAACCTTAACATAGTTTATTATCCTAAAAGAGATACTAACTGTGATCTTACTGCCATTTCAGTAACTGATTTTAATTATACTACAATACACAGCACCAGCTGCAAAATATTGGAAAAGAAATCTCATTTATGTAGTTCATAGAGTCTAATAAACTTGCTAAGGACTCATGATTCTCTTATGCTCAACAAACTTTTAAATAAAAAGACAGTTTTAGAGTATGAAGTCATGTACTGTCACAGATATTTCTTGCTTTCCATCTTTCAATATCTTCTGATCAACGAGGATAACTAAATAACTAGTCATAGTCTATGAAGAAGAAATAATGCTTTTCATAATATCTAAAATTCAAATATGGGAATTTTACTGAATATTCATTTCTAATGGTTGTGAAAAGCTCTGCGTCTCATGTTGAAAAAACTTCCCCCTTGTCAAAGGTATTGATTTCACAAAACATCTGGCTATAAAGTTAATGCTGTCAATGGGAACATTTGTAAGATGGGTTATTTGCATGCACATCACACTTTGCAGGAATGGGGCCTTTATAGGCTCAATTCTACCTTCAAGTATATCTGAACAACTACATTTCAAGCCAATGCAAATTAGAAAGATGAACTGAGTGCTGTTTGTAGAGTTTGGCATCACTGAGAGCCTTCTTCTAAGGAGAGGAAAAAAGTGCTTGCCTGGGACAGCAGCCTGTTAGAGAGAAATGTTGAAATTCACTGGCTCAGCTGCAGTGTGATCCTGTTGACTCTGTACATCAGTTTGTACACACTATTCCAGTTGTGCTATGTGCATCTGGCACAGGGTACTTGTGTTGATGGACACTGCCAAAAAAAGAGTCCAAACAGCTGCGCTGGACTGATAGTGCTCCTTATGTACTCCCTATAGAAATGATAGGTTTGTCACTGTCTTTACGGGGTCTACAAGCCAAAATCTGCTGGTCGGAGCCACATAGCTCTTGTTCATGTTACAATTTGCCATCTCATCAGTGTTCATGCCCTCATGTTGTTCCTGCTTCACTTGAAAGCAGGAGTCAGCTTCACTTATCTTTGAAATATTCAACAATGAACATCCAGTAACAGTCCCTATAATTCATTTTGGGCTGTCTTAATTAACATGAGATTTATTAGAAGGAAAGAATCAAATTAAACTTTAGGCAGAGTAAAAACATAGTCAGATTAATGCCATGATAAATTTAAGTCTCTAGGCCAGATTATTTCTTTTTCAAGGTTGCAATTTATTAGATAGATAAGAAGGAATTAAAAAAACCTGCATTTCATAAAGTTAATTTGCTGCTGCCCAACAGCAATGTGCTCTCAAGGCTGGATCCAATAAGATGATCCAGAAAGCAAGGACAGGGATGGCTGTCTTTCAAGCATCTGCCTTCACAGGTTTGGTGGCTGGATTAGGTATGTGGACGTAGGGAGATATCCTCAAATGGAAACCACCACAATTAGAATCTCCAGTGGAAAGCTACCTAGAGCTAGGCAATAGGATGGCAAGATCATTAAATCTTGCCTCTTAGGCACATCATCCAGATTCCTCTTTTTTCTTTTTTTTCCCTCTAGCATAAAATCCACTCATCAAACATACTTCTGAGATTTTCTTTAAAAACAAAGCTAACAAAAGACATGGTTTTCCATTTCCACATAAAAATTGGTATCTTAGACCACTGATCAGGAAGAGGGGAAATGCTTCCTGGTTCATTGAATAAAATAATAATTTAAAAAAAAAAGTAACCTTGAGACTAGGGATCAGTCATCTACAAAGGCAGTTTGTGTCTCCAGTCTGATAACGCAAAGTTACAATTTTCCAGGATACAGACAAACGTGCCAGTCAATGCCTGGAACTGGGAGCTTAAACACAGAGCAGGGAATTGAAACGTGTCCCAGTTCTTGGGCAAATAAACTCACCATCATCTCGTGCAATCTGAATGTTTATGTTTCACAAGGAAGGGGCAACTGTCACAGAGGTTTTTGTTTGGTGTTTTTTGAAGCCCGAGTGTGTCAGAGTGTGTTAAACCTAAAGATTAAGCTGCCCAATCTTAATAAGAGGAGTGATGCTTCCCTTCCAAGTACTGGTGTAAAGAGTTTAATCCATTCTGCCAAGACTGAGGCAACTCATCACGTTCTGGAAGACCTTAAAGCAATAAATGGAGTGTTACAGCTGCACAGTTTTTGATTTAATCACATAATTCTGCTGAATTTCTAGTTAAGGTTCTTGAACTTTTTCTCTTAATTCCAGTTTTTAATTTGTCTGTTAACCTCCTATCTTTTTTCTTCATATTGCGTATCTGCTCAACGTTGCAGAACTGAGAACAAAAGAAAGCAGTCATTAATATTATTCTGTAGGCTCAAACTTCTCTTCATAGAGCCCCAAGTCTTAGCCAAAATTTACTCAACCCTAATATAACTAAGTTTCTAAAGTCAGTTGGGCTGATGTTTATGCACAATAATCCAAGATATCTGATCTTAGAAAACATAAAACTGTTTAACACAGGCTGATGCAGATGCCAAAAAAGGAGAAAAACTGATCTCTCTAGCCCCTGAGATTTCTCATGTGGAGGGATGGACACTCAGCTTCTGTTTCCTGCTGCTGTATTCCATCACAGCATGGAGAGGCCATTGTCACTGTTTACATT
>VZTR01004990.1:181314-204792 GCA_013400775.1 Chaetops frenatus
AAGCAGGGCCACCTACAGCAGGTTTTCCAGGACAATATCCAGGTGGCTTTTGAACATCTCCAAGGATGAGAATAACTCTGTGTCTCTGGGCAACCTGTGCCCGTGCTCAGTCACCCTCAGAGTGAAAGCATGTTTCCTGAATGCTCAGATAAAACCTCCCACGTTTCAGGCTGTTCCCACTGCCTCTGGTCCTGTCACAGAGTGCCTTTAAAAAGGGCCTGGCTCCATCCTCTTTGCCCCCTCCCTTCAGGTATTTATATGCATAGCTATATGTATATCATGTGTCATATATACATATATATGTATATCATATATACACACAGTCCCAGCTCTCTCAGTCTTTCCTCATAGGAGAAATGCTCCAGTCTCTTAATCTTGTGGCCCTTCATTGGACTCTACTAAATGTCCTTGTCTCTCCTGTGTTGGGGAGCCCAGAAGCGGACACAGCGCTCCAGGAGCGGCCTCACCACTGGGGAGCAGAGGGGAAGGATCCTGCTTTCACCCTCTGCCAGTGCTCTGCCTAATGCAGCCCAGGGTCCCACTGGCCACCTTCATGGCAGGGGCACAGCATTCTTGCTTTGTGTTTGATGTGGTGTCTACCAGAAGCCCTGGTCCTTTTCTGCTGAACTACGTCCACCTGGTCTGTGGATGTAACTAGCTCTCCCTCAGCATTTATGTGCAGTGAACATTTCTAATGCGCTTGAGTGTGACCGCCAGTGCTGGGAGAGCCACCAAAATTAGACAAGTACAAGTAGCTACATTGTTGAAAGGACTTGGCCAGGACTGATTTGAAAAACAACAAAACAAAAGAAGCAAAGCTGGATGAAGTAGAACGATCACCACTTATTCAGGTTAGGTTGGAAAATACCATTTAATCAGCAAATACGTGTAAGTAGTTAGTTTCATTTGAACTTCCCTCTGGTGTACGAAACCACTGTGAAAAGCTCTGTGGTTGTCATGATTTCACTGCCATATAGAGATAAGGGGAAAAATTTTAAGCACACATTTGCAGGGAACAGTCTGAAATTTCTGTCCTTTTTATTATCAGGCTATGAGCCAATTAATTGGAATAAGTAGGAAAACTTGCCTCATGGCATATTAATTCTCAATTCATATTCATGGGGGTTCCTACTCATCCTCTCAAGCATCCTGGACTGCCTACTGAGAGGCAGCATGGTTTGCCCTCCAGTACTGCCCTGCAGAAAAGTGGGTATAGCACCACTTACTGTGTTTTGAAGTCTAATTAGCTGTTTACAAAAAGAAGTGAGGTCGGCAGATGAAAAGTGCTTCAGAAATGCAAAATAGTATTATTACTATTAATAATAACAATAAAGCA
This sequence comes from Chaetops frenatus, assembly GCA_013400775.1. Lineage (NCBI taxonomy): Eukaryota > Metazoa > Chordata > Aves > Passeriformes > Picathartidae > Chaetops > Chaetops frenatus. The sequence goes on from VZTR01004990.1 coordinate 182,651, forward strand.
CATGCACCAAATAATTATCATAGCAAAACAACACTAATAACTTTATAAGGTTCCCAAACAGTGTGAAATGGATGTTAAAGGGAAGTTGAGAAAATACCTTCTTTTCCTTCAGCAAAACCCCTTGAATATCACTGTTCTTGTTTTTTAACAGATACTGTTAATAACACAACTGGCATTAAATGTTGTATATAAGCTAAGTGATTTTTCTAAATAGAGAAAATAATACAGCTAATGTTTTAAAAACAAGTCCATATTAGGTTAAAAAATACTGAATATTAATCAGGAGATTTTCCAGATTTTCAAGCACTGAATTGGCCGGTCTCTTGAAAAACATGACCTATTTTTAAACACTGATCTTCAAAATGCTCTACTTACAGTCTTATGTTCAAAGTATTAGGCTGCAAGGTTTGGAACAATCTAAATAATTGATGATCTCCTAATCAAAAGGGACATACATCAAAGAGAAAAAGCTACAGTTCTGTTCATTGAAAGAGTTAGGAAAACATAGAGGAAAGGAAAAAAGTGTGTCATGACTGAAAATGTGGGCAAACAGTAATCCAATTACTACCGAATGATTTTTTACAACAGACCACTCCTATCATAAATCCCACAAATTGTTTATGATTAATAATTCCATTAACAACATCAAGTAAAAACTGAATCCCAAAGCAAACTAGATTTTCACAGGTCATACTTGTTATCTCTCTGTACACTAATAGACCTGAATCTAGCTATTCAAATACCTAATAGACAAGATTCCAATCCTTCAACTTGTACCACCAATAGTGAATTTTTTTTGTGACAGGTAACCTGATAGTTTCGAAAGTGGTAGCTTGCCTGCATAATAAACATCATTGGCTTAATTTATAGAAATTAAAATATGTCAGTTAAACTGGTGAAAAAATTGAAGAATTAGAAAAAGGTTTTACATTAATAACTGTACACCAGCAAGAGCTCTGATGTGAATGAAATGGCTTTAAGTTAGGTCAAAAGCAATTTAGAAATGCCATGAAGTATGTTGATCTTAGGATTTACCTTTACTTTAAGCCTCTCAGCTTTGTATGCAATCACAACTAGGGACAGACATTTTTTAAATCTTTCAGTATCAATGGCAGTAAATTACCTTGGGTTCTAATGTTATACAAAAGGAAAATTGTATCTGTTTCACCTAGGGGAAATATGGGCTCTGAGAACCCTGATCTCGTGAAAGATGTCCCTCACCACGGCAGGGTTTTGGAACTAGATGATCTTTAAAGTCCTCTCCAACCCAAACCATTCTATGATTCCACGATCCTATGATTTCTAACACAGAAAAATATTGACATCACTTCACCTTGGAATATTCTGAATAGATGTTTTAAGGCTACAGTCTTCTTTTTAATTCATTTTTACAAACGGCACTAAAATAGTCCTAACTTCTAAAGACTCCAAGCCCCATCATTTTAACAGATATACTTCATTAGCCTTTTAAAAATAATCTGTTCCATTACCAAATTGCAGTCTGTGTTTATAACAATAACAGAATTATTCTGGCATTTTCTTTATAGATGTTTCTTAGTTATGGCCAGGCACATGCATTTTCACTTGCAGACATGTATTTTTTTCCTTGGTTTTTTCCTTTGCTGGCTTGCGGGACTCTGATTCAAAAGAAAAATCTACTCATCTTACCTTTCTTCTTTAGGTCATCCTCACCTTCACTCCTGTTTTTCATGGTTTTTATCAAGCAAGAACGATAGAAAAAGGGCTTCTCCTTTTTCCATATCACTATTGTTTATAGGCAGCCTCATTATTCAAGATTAAAATATTATGAATCATCCTAACATCAAATTATTTTTAAAATACTAATATTAGGTTTCAATTTCTTTTATGGGTTAAATCTAACATTATAAAACAAACTAATTTTTTGTTTCCTTTCTAGAGCTTTTATGCAAAGGCCCAATAAGGCCAAAAGGCCCCACTTCTATTCAAAGTGAGCTGTATTTGGTGCAAACAACTGATGGAGAGTCTATCAGGTGGGTTCCAGGAGTACAAGTGAATAAGTTTGGCTTGTATGAATAGGTACCAGACACCTGGTGACATAGATCAAACCCAGAGAAAAGGAAGTCTTGATGGCACAATTCCTACATCCTAAGACAACCACACCCAAATGTATTTATACAGCAACTTGGAAAGCAGACTTCTTTTGAGGAAGAAGATTTATGAAATTAAATTTTGTCCTTTGCAGGATACACATACATAATGCTTGTTACTATTTGCATACAAAGGAAGAAGTTCCTACAACTGTCCTGTACCCATCTAAAAAACCAAAAATCCCAAAAAAAACCCCAGAAAGTAAGTTTTCTCCTAACTAGAATGTTTTACAGAATGGGAAGGAAAACAAAAACATTTGGCATGAAAACCCAGCACATTCCCTGACACATACATACATGTTTTTCCTCCTTTATCCCTCTAAATCGCTCTCAGGCTTTCAATAACACCAAAATAGTAAATGCCCACTTCCTCTAGCTGTGTCCTCTTTCAAAGATGGAGAACAAAGGAAGACAGTACAGAAATAATCATGAGTTACTCAGTTTTTTTAGAATATGGGCTGAGTGACAGATGATAAAATCAGATTTTTATTCCCATACTTTATGAAAGGAAAGTTCTTGCAAATAGTTACAGAATGGACAGCCTAATAGCTTGGTAGCTCCCATGTCTTGCACCCAAAGAATGAAATAAAAACTCTCCATGTTAAAGGAAAAGAGTGTAAAGATACACAGAGGTGCCTTTTGCCACATACTTGGACCTTTATAATAATTTACTGAAGGGAAAGTCAGAGCTACACACCTTTGACGATTCTCCAAATGGCACACCCCTTGGACTCTTCTCCAAAGGATGAGAGTTGGATGTCTTAAATGACATCCTAGGGTCCTGTTGCCATCTGAAGCAGAATACAGAGGGATCTACTTAGTTGGTAAAATTTTCTCTCACTTCAGGATGTCAGCATGACACTGCAGTTATCAATGAGGGCTGTTGCAAGTGCAGAAATGCAAGATGTAAGGGGAGGCGGATCACTTAAAACTCAGTCTGTCTACTTGCAGCTCAGTCCATTTCCCATTAGGTAGGCAATATAGCTCTTCTCTTCTGTACCTGCTCCAAAACATGGAAGATGACTGCTTCTTAATAAAAACAATCAACTTAAAAATCATGCCATTCTCTATAAACTTGTCAGTTATGAGAAGTTGCAGACATATTTGGTCAACACTAGCTGCATTTACCAATGTATTACTAGTTTGCTTCCAACACAAGACTGCCACCAGGAAACTGAATATGTTTTGCTCTAGTCCCTTCTCGTGCCTCATGCATGAAGTTCCTGACACAAAGTAGAGTACACTGCTCCCAGTTGAAAGGTGGCAGCTCTTTTCTGAAGGGCTGCTTCACAACAATGATGAAACACTTCTGTCTCACAGGTGGGAGCACCTTAATTCTGAGTTCAGACGAACGTGCCTCTCTTTTGCCAAAGGTTAAATGAAATTTGGAGAACAGTTTGTTGCAACCACTGACACATCTGTCACACTTTAAGCCTTACTTTTTTTGTAATTTGCCTCATCTAGCTTTTCCTATTAGTTTCTACAATATGCTGTGACAGTTGGATAGATTCAAAGCCCTAGCAGTAACTGATAGAGCCTTCTTACGTAAAATGAAAATAACTATTTCAAATAGGTTAAATATATTTACACATGCAGAGACATAAAAGAGGTTTTGAGGTTTCCAGATGTGTATTATTCTGTATTGGGCTACTGGAAAGAAGCTGTGATCTAAAAGAGACTTTATTCAGCCATACTTTATTCCTCTGCATTTAGTACAGTCTTTTACTTTCCTAGTCAGCAGCATGCCACCTGCTCTTTCATTTCCTCAAAGTAGGTCAGCAGTCAGCCATCAATCTTTCATCTTCATTACAGCTAAATCCTAAAGCCTGAGGCAAATGAACCATTTTAAAGGAGATGCAGTGATAGCTGTGGTATTCTCTCTCTTGTGTTAGTCATTTGCAGCTGAAAAAATATCTCAAAATCCAGATGAAGCTAGCCAACATTTAACTGGAAAATAGCAGGAATGAAAGCAGTTCTCACAAGGTCTTTGTTAAAATCTGGAGACCAATTCCTAAACACAAAAACATGGGGCCAGTCTACACGTCACATAATCTCTTTCATATCATTATTAGACTCTGATACTCAAGTTGAATCATTACCCCTAAAAGAACACAATTCTGGATCTTCGGCTAATCTAGCGCCTTTGAAATATAGTCTCCCTCCAGTGTCTCTTTACTCATGATCAATTTTTAACTATTTTTTCTCATATGTCAACACTGACACAGTTTGGATAGTTCATCTCCCCTCCTGGTATTTAATATCCATTAAATTTAGATATAATAATCATATACGCTCCTGGCATATTTCCTGGAAAATTAGGCAAGACAAAATTTTGAGACTTCTCTAATAACAGAGGTTTTCAGGTTTTTGGGTTTTTTTTATTAACCCAATTATTCTCACACATACCTATTCCTTTATGCACTTTTTTTTTGTTTTAACAAAGATGAACAAATTTCATTCTTCAGAATTTACTAATGAATTTTTTGGATATTTTATTTTCTGTCTAATAATTAGAATCATTAGAACCATTTACGTTGGAAAAGACCTCTAAGGTCAACGAGGCAACGATTAACCCAGCACTGCCTAGTCCACCATCAAACCATGCCCCCCAGTGCCACATCCACACACTTTTTGAACACTTCAAGGGATAATGACTCAACAACTTCCCTGGGCAGCCTGCTCCAGTACTTGACAACCATTTTAGTAAATAAACCTTTCCTAATATCCAATTTAAACTTCCTCTGCCTCAACTTGAAGTCATTTCTCTTGTCCTACTGATTGTTGCTTGGGAGAGAAGACCAACCCCTGCCTTGCTACAGGTAGCTGTAGAGAGCAATAAGACCTTGTTCATAATTTTACTTAACCTTGGAAGCCATTTGCTTTCACAGCACCTCTGTTTCTATAAGTCAGTGAAGTACAGTGAAGTTCAGTGAAGTACTGAATAGTTATCAGAAGTAGAAGTATTTGGTAATTTAATCAGATACAGGCAATAGGTCACTGATTTTTTTCTTGAACAGTGAAAAATTCAGCAGGGTGAGGTAGAAAAGAAAAAGCCTTAAAACAACAAAACAGGATGGAAGGAAGCCCAAATGAAGTGTATGTATATGCCAGGTGGACAGAGGTGAAACTGAAGGAAGCATTCACTTTTTTTCTGGGGAGTCAGCATGATGGAGCATCCCTTTGAAGTGCCTGTACATAAATGTAAGCATGCAGCACAGAGGAAACCCGGTGGAATTAGAGGCATGTATGCAGTTGCAGAGCTGCATCCTCATTGGAGTCACAGAGCTGTGGTGGGAAGGCTCCCATGACTCCAGAGCTCCAACAGATATAGGAATAATTAGGAAGAAACAGGCTGGGGAAGGGAAATGAAATAGCTGCAGGAATATAATAGGCTCTGCCTTGGGGTTAAAATTAGAGGGCAGAACCACGTGGTGTATGTTGTGGTCAGTGTTTACTACTGACCACCTGTTCAGGAAGGAGTTCCAGAGTTCTCATTCAGACAATAGGAAAAAGCTTCATGTTTGAAGATCCTACTTCTCATAGGGAACTTAGCCCCCTGAATATAACACAAGAAACCACAAATCCTGGGGAATCTGTGGATTGTATTGATGACAACCTCCTGACACAGGCAACAGACAATGTGATGACAGAAAGCACTCCTGTGGACCTGGAATAAAGGCAGATGTGGTGAAGAAGAAGGCTGGTGGCAGCCTTGGCTGCTGTGACCGCATGATGGTAAAGTTAGTGATCCTGAAAGGAGGAAACAAAGCAAACAGCATGATAACAACACTGGATTACAGGGCAGAGATTTTGGCCACAGCACCAAACTTTTCTGAGTTCAAGAAGTGTTTGGACAACATTCTCAGGAACAGGGTGTGATTTTTGGGGTGTTGTGTGCAGGGCCAGGAGTTGGAGTCAATGTTCCTGACAGGTTCCTTTCAACTCAGCCTATCCTATAGGTCTATGATAATTGAATGTGCAGGGAAGTCCATCAGCAGTTGAATCTTGTGAGAGGCAGGAAGGGCATGAAGGACTTCCACAAATTCTTCCTCAGCAAAAGGGACATTATGGAAAATGAACTCCTTCCCTCATTAGATGAATATGAATGGGGCTGGGGACCTGGTGAAAAAAGACATGGAAGAGGTACTCAGTGCCTTCTTTACCTCAGACTTTACTCATGACATTGATCCTGAGGAACTGCAGCCCCTGAAAACAGTGGGCAGGTCTGGAGAAATGAACTTTTATGATGAGTTAGGAGGATCAAGTTAGGGAACACTAAACCAAGTGGAGACACAAATCTGTGGAACTCAACTGAAGCCAGTCAACCACACCTTAATGCCTGTTGACAGTGATGGAGAAAATCCCACCAGGAACCAGTTTCACACACATTAAGGACAAGAATGCAATTGGAAGTAGTCAGCTAGGATTTATAAAGGGGAAATGCCTCCTGACCAACCTGATAGCCTTCTGTGACAAAATGCCTACCTGGGTGGAGGAGGGGAGAGCAGCTGGTACTATCTTCACTTGAGCAAGGCTTTCAACACTCTGCCGTAACTTCCTCAACAAACGGGAGGGACAAGACAAGTGGAGAGGGACTAAACTGCAACAGTGAAGGGATTGTATTATCCAGCAGAATGATGTACAACAGGAGTCTAGCCACAAGTGATTTTTCCTAGTGATCAACACTGACACTGGCCAATGCTGTTGAATCTGTTAGTGATGTTAACAGTAGGACAGGGTGTGTTCTCAGCGAGTTTGTAGAGGATACAGAATTAGGAGACCAGATGGTAGTGCTGCAATTCAGTGGGATGATTACAGGCTGGAGATCTGGGCTGACAGAATCTCCTGAGCAGAGGAAATGGAAATATCAAGTCCTGCCCCTGGGAATGAAGAACCGGATACAGGGTGGGTGGTGTTTCACTTGAAAGCAGCTTTGCAGAAAATGTCCTGGGGGATCCTGGCAGAGACAAGGTGGCATGTGAGCTAGCAGTGTGCCCCTGCATTCGGAGGAGTGTCACCAGCAGGTCAAAGGAAGTGATTCTTTTCTACTCAGCCCTGGTGAGTTCCCATTTGGAGTACTGTGTCCAAGCCTGGGATCTCTAGTGCAAGAGCAAGAACGACCTACTGGATTGAGTTCAGGAACAGAGTGTTAAAATGCTCAAGATATTGGAGCATCTGACATGAGAAGAGGCTGAGAGCTGGGGTTTTGCCTTAGACAAGAAGGCTCAGGAAAAACTGAGCATTTTATCCTTGCGTGTAAAAATAGAATGGGAGGGAGTAAAGAAGATGAAGCCAGACTTTTGTCAGCGGTATTCAATGAACGAACAAAAGGCACAAATTGAAATGCAGGAAGTACCATTTAAACATGAGGAAAAAAAGTGCTTTTTTGATGATGAGGGTGGTTGAACACTGTAGCATGTTGCCCAGAGAGGTTGTACAGAGTTCACACTTGAATATATTCACATAATGATTGGATACAGTCTTGAACAATATACTATAAGTGACTCTACTTTAAATGTCCAGAGATTCTCTCCAGTCTCAAAGATTTTATAATTCTATATTTCATTTCTTAATCTCAGTCTCTTTTTCAGGAGTCAGTTTGCATGAATTAAATAAAAATTGGGTAAAGACTGGGGATTTCTCCTTCTTTATGACACATTAGAAGAATATGTTTTCCCACCATAGCACAACTATCAAGTGCTCTAAAAATATGATATTGTGACATACTTGGAAAAGAATGCAGCACACCTGGTGTTGAGAATTACATTCTAAGCATTATTCCATCAGTATTCAGAAATGCTATCTGCAGTTGGTCAGAACTGCTCTCTTTATTCTATGAAAACATTATAAAGAATAGAAATTAGACTAAATGCAAAGAGAATTTAAAAATGCAGGGGTATCCCCTCTCTCCATACCTGATGCATATAAACTATGTACTCACAAAAATCTATCTATCCCAATGCGTGTCTCAAGTCCTACGAAACAATGCCTCCCCTAGGGAAGAATCTGAAAAAGGCCAAGCATTTAGAAACAACTCTCTAGAATATTCTATTGTCTGTCACACAATGATTTCTTCAGAGTGAGGTCACATCTGCTTGTTTAACACCTGATAGCCTTTGCTTTCATCAGTGTGCCCAGTTCCTATATTAATCCCATGCAAGCTTTTAGGATGGACAGCATTTTGCAGAAAAGTTCTCCATCTGCAGTATGTGTTGTCTGTTCCTTGAAACCTGCCAGTTCCACTTCATGCTCCTTAACTCTGTATAGGAATAGACTATGTGTGATCACTTCTAATCATATTTTCTAAGCCACTGAAGATTTTATTCTTCCCTGTCCTCATCCATCTCTTTTCCAGACAGAAGTGATCCCAGCCTATACCTTGGATGGGAGCTATTCCATACTTCTCAAGGCTCTACATAGCTTCAGGATGTTTTCCATCTCCTGGAGGTCAGGAACTGTGCTAGGGCTGTACACAGTACAGGTATAACTCCACCCTGGATATAAATACTGGCATACTACTGCTTTATATTTTGTCCCCTACTTCTTTTCTTATAATTCCTTACACTTGGTTTCCCTTTTGACTCCTATTATGCATTAAGATATTTTCTTATAACTAAATGCTATTGTATCAAGATCCAACAATCACCTGGCATTTATTTACATGCAGCTTCATCTCCCATTTTCCCTTAAACCAGAAATCTTACTTGGCATTTCAATTTACGAAATCAGTGTCATAGTGACTTGTGGAAATGACTTGTCAAAGTTCATCATTTTAACTGCTTAAATAATTACTTTGATAATTTCTGATATGAATCTCATTTCATATTAATTAAAATTTTATTGCTTTATTAAAAAAACTCCAAAAATTGGAAAAGAGGGAAAAAATACCAAATTGCCCTCACAGTGATCTTTTCCATCTTATTCCAGTCCAATTCCTTTGTAATGCCATTTCTTATAATGTTGTTTGAAGGTTTGCCATCACACATACATTTCCATCCTGAATGGGTCTCCAGAGTGCTTTAACTGGCTGTTCTTTCTTGTATATTAATGTATGCAAATTAAAAATATGAAAAAAACTAAAAATACTTTGGTTTAAACTGCTCACAGCATTATCGTAAGATTAGATCCCAATGAAAGCATTAAAGATGTGTACCTTCAACCTATATAGCAAAGCTGAAGAGCTCCTCCATTTTGGAAGCAAGAAATACTCATTTTGCTTTTATCTGCTGCAAAAAGTTACATGCTGCCTCAATGGTATTATTGCAATCAGAAAATTCCATAGTAAATGGAACTTTCTACCATTAGCTCTACAAATCCAGGATGTAGGTGTACTCTTCCACTTTTATTTTCAACAGCCCCACAAAATAGAAGAGAACCAGTCAGAGCAGTTAGATTAAAAATTCATTTTCTGCAGGGAAGTAACCAGCACACAGAAAGCAATAACAGAGGGAATATCCCGCTTTTGTCAACCAGAATCCAAACCATTGAGTTTCAATTATGCCCGTGACCAAATACCAGAACTGAAATATCAACAGTCAAGATATTAAATATATATATGTACATATTAACACACATTCATACATATACATGTACATCTATAAGCAGCATATTGCAAACAAATATTTAGAGAAGCGTTTTTTCACAAATATGTGCCTTTTCGAATATCTAATTCTGAATAGATTAGAAGAGACTCTTCCACACTGGTAAGAATTACACAGTATTTGTTGAAAAAAGCAGACATAATAATTTTAAAATATAAGTAGGGTATTTCCATAAAATGAAGATTCTAGCTTTGCAAGCTCTAACCTGATATATAGTGATAAAGAAATTATCAACTGCTTGGAAAAATTCTCAGATCTCTTCCCCCAAAATTCTTACTTTGGTCATAGATGCTTCATGAGAAAGCAATACAAATATCTCATAATCAATGGAAAGTGTTGAATAAAATGGGAATTCTGAAGAAGTAAGTACACCAATAGCTAAAATCCAAAATGTTATTTGAGATAACCAGGAGTCCTTTATAAAAGAGTCATAATAAGAAAGTTATATATTACAGCAGAAATTGCATGAGAAAAATTAGGATGGCTAATACAAGTTTTCAAGAACAAGTAGCTAAAAGGCAATAGTAAGCCTTTTTTAAAATGCACCTGAAAATAAAAAAAAAATGGATCTATTACGTTGTTAAGGTGAGAAGTAATGATGACAATAGAATGAAAACTCAGAATTTTCTGTTGAAAAGACTGTTGACTACCACCAACCAAAAAACCCAAAAGAGACAACAGAGGCCTGCCAGGCAGCTACAGCTGTAGGCAGTGGGTCTCTCCCTTTATAAGGCACCCTCATACACTAGGAACTCGCTCCACTTCCACATAACTAATTAGTAAGCATTTATTTTTGAGTCTTAACTACAAACCATTAAATCAGGTCTTACTGGGAAGCCTTACACTGACTGTCCAGAAGCATGTCCATACCAATCTGTGTAGTTCATGGTTTATTCATAACTCCTTAAAGCAAAAAAAAAGAATCATTGGATTTGAGGAGTCTCAGCATTCTTAACAGAAACAGAAGTGAGTACCTCTCTTGGGACATTGCCCAATCTGCATCAATTTTTCACGTTTTCTTCTTACTTCTGACCAATGGTAACCTGCAGTCTGGTCATCACCAGTCTTTAATAGCTGCTCAAGAGTGTGTAGTCACCTAAATCTGAGCTGGCCTAAGCCACAAGTTTGCTGTCCTTTCACACAGTCAGTTTTATGAATGACCTGCACATTGTGGTAGTGAAAGTGAGCATGAGGTAAGATTTGTTAAGCATGAGAGCTCATGGACACAGGCAGGAGAAAGCATTATAGGAGGGTAGAGAAGCACAGAAGGAAGGAATACACTTCACAGAATAGAGCTGCTGAAAGTCTAAGAACGAAGACAGTTTGTAAAGTAGACTTCAGGGTGATTCAGGTCTTTAAAAAGCAAGGTGTCCTCTGTTTTATAGCTTTAAAAAATATATATACAACCAAAGTATTGCTAATGCATATTGGCCCCATTAATAATGTGGCTAACAGCTATTATGTGTTCTCTTTTATCCAGGGAGAGAAGTCTATAAAGAAGGGTATTTTAAAATAAAAATGAATAGGCATAAACACTTTCTGCTGGGTATTAATGCAGGAGAAAGCTAATTGAGAAACAATCTTTGCTTTTGCACAGCTGAGATTTGTGGAAATCTGTAATTTTTGTAGAAAAGTTCATTCTAGTGTTTGCCAGAGTCAGAAAAAAGCTTTTTCTCACTTGCATTCAAAATATACATTTAAATTTTAGAGTATGCTTATCAGAGATGAAACAGTTCTACCCTCTAAAGCAAAACAATTTCACATATCTAAAATATAGTCATATAAAGGCTTTGATTTACTAGCATATGGAAAACTCCAGCAGAGAATGGCCCAAGGCACTTGCAGAAAATGTCCTGTGTTGGTACTAGAACTATTTTTTTTTAAATAGTTTTCAAAATATGATGGCATTGCTTTGCTAGGGAAGGACAGAGCCTTCAAGGTTATGGGCACAAATACAGTCCATTGCTTACAGGTGCTGCTCTGTAAGAGAGAGTAGTAACAATGAGGAATCCAGGAGAACTAAACACAGAGGTGAAATGACCTGTACTGCACAGCCATGAAGAGCATGGCTTTGTTCAAGGAAGCTCTTCCTCAGGCCCTTTGCCCACTAGCACCACGTCTGGGTTAAGTCTGCAGCACTCTGCCCTCTGCTTATTGCCCGTGTGCGTGCCCTTGCTGTGCAGCCAGCTCTCCCTGTCTCCCTGGCTGTGCTTACAAACAGAAGTGCTCCACCTGGCACTTCTCCTCGAAGGAAAAGCTCATCAGCTCCTGTTAAGTTTGAGCAGCACTTGAAGCAGTTTTAGTGCAAGGCCAAGGTGCACCTTTTGAGTGAGAGAGCATTACTTCATGGTCAAGCACTGCATAAAGATCTTGTGGTAGGTGACTCATGGCTTGCTTTTCCGGATTGACAACAGGACTCATCGCTGCCATCAATCCGTTCCAGTACAGCCTGCTGGCCAGAACTCAGGACATCCTAGGCAAACAATACTGTCTATAATTACCTATAATATAAGCTGAGGCTTGCCTTCTCCATACAGTTGCTCATGATTGAAAAAATGGTTTTAAAGAAGCACCAGGATATCCAGATTGTATCTTTTCAGCATCAGCCAAACACTTGAAGGAACAAGAGAATATTTTTCTCCCAAAAGGGTATTAATTACATTAGATAATTTGCTATCCTAAATAGCTATTTTAATGCAGAATTCTCTATTTTCAGAGATGTCTGGTGGAAAGATTTTATTGGTCTCTATTGCAGCCTTAGCATATTCATAGAGTAATTAATTATGGTTCTTTTTATCCATATCAGCATCTGATTTTGGGCATAAACATTAAAGTCTGTCTTTGTTTATACAGTGGTGGTTTCTTCCAGAAAACAGGGGAGATACTAAAATACTAGAAAGGGTTGGACATTGAATATCCAGGATAAAATGCAGCAAGGAAGATTAATCAGTTCCTAGACTGTTTTCTGGAAGTTTTTCCTCCTCAGGTTTTGGTATTTGATGGAGAGAAGAGTTTTCTTGTCTTTTTTCACTTCTGACATTAAGAACAATGCAAATCACTGAAGAAAAGTGCAAAAAATATTCCTGTCTGGATTATAAAGCCTGTAAATCTTGGCACTCCATATGCAGTTCAAGTAAAAATGTGCCTTCTAAAGATCTCACAGAGACTTATCTCTGAAAGAAGAAGGTAAGCATGCGAGGGAAAGGGCTTCTATGACCTTGCTAATGCAGTACTGCTTAACAAATGCTGAAATATCCTAAAGCCAGGTATGTTTCTATTTGGTAGGCAGTTCCTAACTGCCAAAAAGTATCGGTGCTGTCCTATACCAACACTGTAGTCTTATAAAGGAGCATGAAATCAGTGTGAAGTTTGGCTCTGGCTTCAGGTTTCAGAGGAATACATCTGAATTACAGTATCCTATGTATTTGACCTTTAAAGTGAGAAAGTGCCACTGAGTCTATCACATACTGAGCCTCCTCAGTGAATGAACAAATCTGTCACAGGGCCTTCTGTGGGAAGCAGCCAGGTATCCCTGATAGATGATGTGCCTGCTGCTTTTAACGATGGTTAGGTGGTGATTCACGCACTGGTTTTCTTACGCAGCAACCTCAGCAGTGTTGCTGTCATAAGTGGTAAATGGCTGCTTCTGTGGCTGGTCTGTCTATATGTATATGTATAATTTCCAAATGCAGTTGAAAGGATGGGTCCTGTTGGGTACCTCTGGCAGCAGAGCCCTCAGAACTGTAAGAGCTACTGCAAAGTAGCAGTGACAGGCCAGAAATGTGACTACGAAACAGTAGCACAAGTAACAGTAATTATATAACAAAACTCCTCCACTGTCATGCTTCCATATTCCAGAATAATACTTCCACTCTGAGAACCATAATTCCATACTAAAATCAGTGTTGCCCAACAGCACAAGCATGAAAATACCCAGACAAAAATACTGAGGTTAACTGACTCTAAAAATGTATTAGGAGAGTAACTGAGTGGGCCATATGATGGCAAGTGGAATTTGATTTCAGTAGCTGTAATGCCACAGTTTAAACAGTGGAACTACTTACACATTTTCTCAGAGTTGTAATTAGTTCATGGAAATGATCTGGGAATCGCTCTGACAGTGAAGTCCAAAATTTTGTTCAATGGTGTGCAACAGTGAAAAATAATACACTGAATATATGGAAGAGGATGAATAATAGATAAAACACATTACACAAATCTTCTAAAATATGCAATATTAGTCATCCTAAAAAGGATGTTTTAGAGTTTCTATGTCGTATGAAAAAGAGCTAAATAAGATTGGGACTGTCTACCAAAAAGAAAAGAGGAAAATAATGTTGTGAACACACAAATGCATAGTAATGATGGGTGCAGCCAAAGGAGATGTGGAAGACTCAATTCTCTTTTTTTTTTTTTTTCCCTAAAAGAAAAATAATGTATGTTCAATAAGACTGAAAAGCAACATTTCCAAAACTGAGAAAGTCAGTTCTTCACACAGTGTCTAGCTAGCAATTACATCAATCTGCACAAAGTTTGCAAGAGTCAAAACTCCCTGACATTTATGGGAATAACAAGTGTTGAATTAGTGAGATATAACACAACTGCTCATTTCAAGTTACTATGCATTATGAATCACAGCTGAAATTTTCAAGTGTGACAGATGAACTTTCAGATCTGCACTACACATTTCTGGCATCCACCTCAGAAATTATTTGGGTCAGTCATTGTTTTAAACAAGGTGCTGCAAAAGAGGAGTTATGAGTCTGGTCAATGATAGTGGTTCCTATATTCCTGAGATGGAAAGTACTGTTTTTTGGGTGGCAGAACTAAAACTGGAATTGTTTGTTGGAGAGGAATAAGTACCAGCAAGGCTCATCTTATTAAGGAGCTGCTGTTAAGCAGCAGCCATTCATCCTGCCATTTTGGAACTGACCCTGCCCTATTTCCTTATTTTGCCAATTTGATACATGTTTCCATGGGAACAGAAGCAGGAGTAGCCACCAGCTGAGTCAATCTCAGCTGCTGGCTCCCAGCTCTCACGTTTTGTTCTGTTTCCTTGGAAACTGATGTCAAATGAAAGAGGGAAGTAAACCAGCTTTTACTCTTTAGTATTTACTCCTTCTTTGGACCTGCACTAGATCCTCTGGGCTGGTGGAAGGTTTACAGATGGCTTCAATGGCCATTCATTTTCCTTCTCTCTCTCTGGAGCATCTGCCAGCCACCGGAGTGTCCCAGCAGATGCAAGTAAGAGTTCTCAGTTTAAGCTACTCCTGGTGGGCTGCCTGCTGAGAGCTACAATGGCAGGGTTTGAAAACAGGCTACAGATTTCAGGAGACATTTGGCTCCCACCGTCTGTAATATTTCAAATTGGAAGGAAAGAAATTAAATTTATTTAAAAAATAGGAGGGGAAACAGATGGGTGTAATGATATTTAGAGAACAAATTGACTAACAAGCTCTGACCTGCATTAGGCTGAACACCCCAGAAATTACTTCAGCCAATTAAATTCTTCATTTCATATCACACATTTGACAAAGTTCTCTCTAATCCAGCTGTTAGCTGACTAAACAGCACAATGTAAACAGATATATTTATGGGGGTTTTTTTTATGCATATTTACATGTGCAGAAAGAGAAAAGAACGTGAACTGATTTTTTCAAAATGTTAAAGAATCTACAAAAATCTGCTTGAGTGCATGAGTTTGAACCAGACATCTTCACCAATTCCATACTTATCATGTGAATACTAACAGCCCCCCCCACCCCAGGTCACTTTGTTGGAATCCCGGGATGAGAAATTTTTGAATTTTGAAGTTTAAAGTTTAGATGCAGAAATACTTATAGAATAAAGTAAAAAGTTTAGAGTGTGGGAGTATAGAGTAAAATAATAGAGAACTATGAGACAGTAAATGATTGGGTGAAAAAACCCGCAATGCGGCAGAAGATTGATTAACTACTGGCTTAGAAATGAAAATATATGTATGTAGCAATCATCTATTGGCTGATTAACCTTTATGAAACCAGGGTAACCTACAGTCTTGAGATCATTCTTCATGTTATGGTGGACTTCTGCAAAGCTCTGTTGAGGGAGTTCCCAAAACTCCCAAGAGATTGTAGCAATAACTCTCACTTAAAGCATACTAGAGTGAAGATACCTCTGTCTTCACTATCCCAAGACCACCCCACACTCCTCTGCCTATAATTTTGGACCAAAGTATTTTCCAGTCCCTATAAAAGCAGTGTTATTAATGAAAATGGATTTTAAAGAAAAACATCTACACGTGTGCAGTTGAATCCAAATTTTCATATAACTTTCATTTTAAAAATGCAAGGCAAAGCAATTCTACAAGACAAAAATCTGTCCTAAGGAAAAATTTTATATTTGATGGTCTCAGCTCTTAGTTAACTATTCCATCAGGGTTTAGCACCATGCTCATCTTGGACTTTCACACAGAATACATGCACTCCTTCCTGAGTATTATTTACATCCCATATCAGTTATTTTCGCACAACTCTCACTTATCATTGACCTTGCATTACTATTGTAACTTTTAGAATCATATATCTATATATAGTTGAATTAATGTACAGTCCAAATAACAGCTCAGTACTATTAATTTCTTCAGGTTCTAGGAGCAGTCACACAGAAAAGACAGTCAGATAGCCAGGGACAATATTTATTCCTCCAGTCCTGTTGCACTTACATCCATCAACTGAGGTTATACTCAACATATCTCAGTGTTCAGAGATCTGTGTCAAGCCAGCTAACGTGATCTTGTTCTGAGTTAGTTATTTAAATGAAAAACTTAGGCAGTTATAAATGTTTTAAGTCAGGCTTTTCTATCTTACTCAAAAAGATACAAGATGTACTCAATTTATTTAATCTGCCTATGGGTTTTCTCTAGTTGAACTTAAATCTATAATTCCATCTTCCTCTATATCAGAAAGACTTTAGATTGCAAACAGGACAACATGGCTGCAGCTGCAATAACGAAAGAGCATTTCACTTTGTGTTGAGCTTCACAATATCTGTCCCGGTTCGTCACAGTCAGCCTTCCTTTATATTTTATGAAATAACTTGATATAACCTATTCCACTGAACAATACAGGTACCAGCACAAAGACTGGGACTTGTCCTGAAGGACTCAACTGGCTACATGCCTCCTTTCTAGAAAATGAACTTTTATTTACTTCTTAGTTCTGTTTCCTTATTCTAAAGAACTTCGTACCCATTTGAGGGCTTCTCTCTTATTCCATGTCTATTTTCTTTCTGTGAGAGTCTTTGATGAAAGAAATTGATGAGTCCTTTTTTGGAGACCTAGCTGGCTGTGTCAGCTTCTATTCATGTCTGCTGGCTTCTTCAAAGACTTTAGTAAATTTTAATGACTTGCTCCTTCACAAGCGTGATGTCAACTCCTCCTCAATGTAGCATATCAATTTCTAATCCTACTCCTGATTATAATTTTTATAAGTTGGCCTGCTACATTAACTTACAAGTTTAAGGTTTCTACTCTGTCTTGAAAACATGGCAAGATATTTGCAACATTTTGCTCAGATATCAAAGCAGTTCTGAGCTAATGGTTACATACTGTTGTCAGTAGTTTGACAATTATTCTTTTGAATTGCTGTAGAAAACCTGGGAGAATAGAATCTTTTTTCCATTGATTTATTTCTGATCAGTTTCTCTATTCTTACCAGCAATGTCAGTCACTCCTCAGTGAGTTTCTCAAAAGGGTTCTAGCACAGCAACCTCCACAAATCCTTCCACTAAGAATTCTGCTGAACAAAGCAGCAAAGCAGTCATTTAATCATTCTACATAGCCTTATTTTCTGCAAGGAATGATCTTCTGTTCTGCTTGAATATTATTCCCAAGATTCTGTGGCAAATGTCCTGCTACCAGTAGTTATAGAAAGACTTATTATTAATTTTTCATTCATTGTAAGATGTTTTTTAGACTGCTTTATTGTCTTCTACATTTAACTTACCAGACTTTATGATCCTGTGTATTTTCCCTGTTTGGTTATAATTTTCTTTTTTTCAAAGATGTCTTCCTGCTCTTTTGTCATGTCAAATCTTTTCTTTCTCAAGTCTTACTTGATGTGTGGCATGAATTCATTCTGTGTCTCACACAGGAGGTTCTTAATACTCTCTAGACCACCTGCAAAGATTTAACTCTCTGCAGTTTTCTGTTTAGCCTCTCTGTAAGAGGCTTCCCCAATTTAACATTCTCCTGCTTTCTAAAGATGAGTACCATTCTACAGATCTTTTTTGGTTGTTGCTTCTTCAAAGCTATCAAAACTAAGAACAATATATTTGTAGCTATGGAAAAACTCTTTCAGATATCAAGACTTTGGAAGAGATTCTGTGTGTTATTGAGAATGAAATCAAGGGTTAATTCTCTGCCTGTGGGTCATCTAATCTGTTGAATTACAAATTAGTTTGTCTGAGCAGCACATTTGTCCAGTTCACATAGACATTTTTTTGGTTTTGCAATGTTTATGAGACCCTCAACAGATCAGTCAAAGCTGACCTTCTGGCTTGTGTAGTAATGTGTCTGATAGTATTGTTGTATACATGCAATACACAGGAATTCTGTCTCACTCACTGAAATTATTAATTTGGTAACATTAATTGACTTTTCTTTAATATACTGCACTTCTCTGACACTGGCATGGCCTGCTAGACTTTTCTGCATATTGATATTTTTGTTATTGCAATATCCTCATACAATGTTTCCTCATATTGGTCTCATTGATCTCTTTCTCTCTTCCGTGTCTTTTAAAATAGCATCTCATTCAGATTTTTTCCTCTATGTCATGTTTATTACCATCCCAGGACAAATTAGGGTGAAACTTTAAATACTGGTATTCCAGATACCAGAATGAAGTTTATTTTTAAATATGGATAATGCTATCATAAGAATGCATTAAGAGGAAACATCACAGAAATAAGTACTTATTGGTACTGAGATATCAAGTAACGCAAAGGCTGCTGCCCTGGATAAATGTTTTAAAATTTTACAAGAAACACTGGCATCCAGTATGCAAGGTACTACTTTTATTGAATCTAACACTAATGCAAGGTTTTTTTACCTTGGGAATTATAAAATGTAGTCTACTTCCCCTAAAGGTTATTATTTATTAAACATTATCACTGTCTACCTTCCAAGGCCACAGAGATCCAATCTGTTTCATAGATATTTGTGTTGGGAGCAGATAAGCCAGTCAGAGGCTTTCAAGCTCATCTCTAGAGTAAAAGAGTTGCTACACCACAGAATCACAGAATCCTCTGAGTTGGAAGGGATCCACAAGCATCACTGAGTCCAGCTCTTAAGAGAATGGACCACACAGGGACCTTGGCATTATTAGTACCATGCTCTGACCAGCTGAGCTAATTACGAGCAAGAGGTGAGTGTGAGTGCATGTGTACACATGGACCCTTTCAGCTGTACTAAGTACATAATTGAATTAAGATACAGCTATTGCACAGACTCCACTTCCTAAAGGATTTTGCTATTTCAGTCTGTGGTTTCATTCCAATGCAGCTGAGCAACTGAAATTAGAGCAAGCTGGTTTCCTAAGTATTTTTTGTCTTGTGGCTGGATTCTCTTCAGCTAAGACTGAAGCTCCCCTGTAGCAGGTCATTTAAAATACCTGTCTTTAGACAAAGGGATAAACTCACTCTGTGACCCTTCTCTTAGACGGGATGCTACCAGAAGTTCTCCTCCACACAGCTGGCTGTTTCCAGCAAATCTGTTGCAGTCCTATGTCCTTGAGAGCTGTATCTGCTCAAACTTGTCAGATTTGACTGAAACAGGCAAAGCTTGTTAGGCAGTAGGAAAAAACCACACAGAGCACCCCAGCACAGAAACACTGCCGTCTTAAGAAAGCAGGTCAAAAGATAAAGAATGGTAGAGCCTTGCAAAGCTCTTCTACAGCCACAGCCACAGGAGCACCATAATCCCTCATGGGCAGCAGAGCCCAAGAGCCCAGCCAGTGAGACAGTGAAGGAAGGATGCACTCTGCTTCACATGACTGGGAGAAATTTAGTCTGGCAGGAACCTAGTTCAGATCTGAGCATAACCGCAGAGCATTTTGATTGTGACAGAAAAGGTGAATTATGATGAAAAAAAGCAAATTCCTAGTTCAGCCTGGGAAGAACTTAGTGAGGAAAAAAGTGACTGGTCTCTCCACTGGTCTGAAAAATTAGCAAAAGGAAAAATGTTACAGCCAGTGCAGCTAGGAAAACAGATTAATAGAGGTAACATTATGGATTAATACTCTTTTTTTTTCACACTGCTGCTTGAAGTTGAGAAGCCCTTTGAGTCACAAAATGCTTTTGCATTATCTGAAAATCAAGCCTAGAGTACTCTTAGGAAACATACATAGGGACACACTTGCAGTTCTGCAGATCAGCATACAGTTAAGGAAGTTTTAACGTCGTCCCTGCCTTGGTCTTTAACACTTTTGCTTTCATCCAGCAACTTTATTGTCCATATACCATAACCTACTTCCCCTGCTGAGGACTGGAGGATCTGGATCCTTCATGGTTCAATCATTAATACTTTTAACATGGTGTCTTATGGCAGCCACAGATGTGCTTTTCCTGAAGAAACCATACCTGTGGTGTCAGGATGCTAGAAACAGATCTGCAAACTTACAGACCCAACGTACCGCACAATTTCTGCTTTATGTAATGGCCAGAGAGTCTCTACAAATGCCTTCACTTCCCTTTGTACTTTTAGATTTAGACTGCCTATCCTCAGCTTATAAGGCATGGATTGCATGGACTTTGAGAACAACTCCATAAAAAGAGCCTTGATTTTTAAATTCTGGGTTTAAGAACTCTAAAAAAGTTTTTGATAATTTACTGCTGTTCCTTCATTAAAATGAACTATTTTATGGAAAACAGCAAACAGCACAGGACATTACCAGTCTTCAGGCTTCTTGTCTTGGTTCCTTTGATTGACACATTTATGAAGATACAACTGACAGAGGGCCACCTGGTAGAAGCCAAATGCAGAACTATCACATAGGAAACTGATGAGTATTCATAAACAGAACTCAAATGGTTCATTAGCCAGAATGACTGATTGCATTCATGACTTTGGAGCCTACATTTAGTTTAATCTTTATTACTTGGTTTAACATTAACTGACAGAAATAATCCCTTTACAATTATTTCACAGAATCAACGGGGACAAGAAATATCCACTTCAAAATATTCCTGAAATAAAGCAGAAACTTGCTACCAGTAGTGTTTACTATGTGGCAAGTATTTTTCAAACACAGAAAAGATAATATGTGGTCAATCAAACTCAACTAAAGATTTCACCATTACACTTTGAAAACCTAAAATTTAAAAAAGAGCATAATAATAACAACAACAACAATAACAAAAGCAGCAGAGACAACTGTCATTTACTTTTACACAGGAGTTTTTGAGACCCTAAGAGATGTGCTTCAGGAAAGCAAATTACAGTTCACCTCACTGCTTTTATAATAACATATTTTATGCACACACAATAGTATAATGACTATATTTGCTAGCACAATACTTTTATTTCCTTCCCACCCCAAATCCATTAGCTTTAAAAATATCCTGCACAACTTACAGTAATAGCTAAGATTTCTAACAGTAAGTTCAAGTCAATTCTATGCTGAGGGACAAAAATACTGAACACTGTCATGTGTGCATTCAGTGAATGTCACTTTGCATGGGTTATTATAATTGCAGGAGAATTTCAGTTCTTATGCAAAGTTCAGGCAACTGGTGTGCCACTGCGTGGTCTGGGAAGCCCCAGACATGGAAAAACCACTCTGAGTTTTTAGTGTTATACATTAGATGATCACAGAATATACACTGAAAAGTTCAGATGGAAATTACAATCATTTAAAGCTTCACTAAACATTGTTTTTCAAACATATGGTTTAACTTCACAGTTACTGCTGCTGTCTATGGACATTTTTCTCAAGTGAGTCTAGCAAGAGTAGATAGCAGGGTCATTACCTATAGCTAAAATAAAAAGTAAAATTCCTTCTATCTGAGATTATTTTACTTGGATTTTGTGACTATTTTTCATAATATGTTTGGGTTCAGATGAGCAGAGAAAATGTTAACAATACTGACAACTGAAATATCACTTGCAATACAGCTGGAGCAAAATGAAGTAAACAAGGCTCTCAGCAAGCTGCTACAGCTTCAAGCTATACACACATAGACCAGAAGTGTCTCCGAAAGACAAATTTCAGTTACATTTTCTATTTTTTATTGACAACTGTATTCTCTGGGAAGTCTTTCAGATTCTAGGGAATGACTGAGAGAAATCTTTTCAGACTGTACAATGATTTCTTCAAAGGCATCCCTTGCAGTTTAAGAGGCATTGTTCTAGCGTATCTTCCACAAATTATAC
>VZTR01004990.1:204854-230711 GCA_013400775.1 Chaetops frenatus
ACAACAAAGTAAAAGCAGCTGAATAAAAAACAGTGTATATTTTTTTGCAAATGTTAACATCAGAAGAGAAAATTCCTGTTCTTTTTATTACAGATTGCCAAGTATTGGAGAAAAAACTAACACTCCTAGATTGTCCTCACATAATCTAGTTTTCAGATATCACCAGTTTCCATGTTGGAGGCAATAAACTCTCAAACAAAGCAAATCTACATTCAGGATGTTTTTTTCCTAGGTATGAATTGTTGCTGCCATGTTTCTTGCTGGAAGTTTGTCCAGAAAGCTCTACTTCAGCTCCACTTCTAGAAACCAACTAGAGTTTTAGAAAGTGTGTACAGTTGGCATTAAGCTATTACCTCCTGCCTATCAAAACTGATCGTGTAACCTTTCTGGGAATACCATTAAAAGAGAAACAATCACTATGGGTGCATGCACATAAAATTACTGAAAATAAATATAGTGGTAGTTAACAATTGCTGACCATCTCCACAAAGAATGCAGTCTAAGCAGTGACCTCTCCTGCACTTATCTTGAATGAGCTCCTACTGAAATCCACTAATGGGTTCCGATAATCTATTATTTATTGCAACAGACTCTAATAGAGAGTCTTAGCAGAGGACTCTCCTGTGTTTACAACCCTTGCAAATAAAATCTCTCACAAGCAACAGAAAGGTGGCACCTGCAGCTACATACACAATTTTTTTGGTTGCAGTTGCTTCTTTTCTATTTGGTTTTAAGAACTGGAACCCTTCCTCCCCCAAAATACACAGCTTGTCTTGCTTTCATTTTACCTAGTGCATTTTTAGCTTGATCTTATGGAAAGCTGTAGATACTGATATGCAACTGTAAGTATTACTTGGGCTTGAGGACATACCTCCATGTTATACTTTTCCACTGTCCTCCTCAAAGGATCCACAACCTGCCAGCAAATCAGGATGCAAAGATCAATCAGTAGCATCCCTCCAACTATCCCCAGTAGCTTCTGGTCTTTAATGATCTGGAGAGACAGAAAAAAAAAAAAAAAAAAGAAAAAAGAAGCAGGGAGATTCCCATGAGCCATAGATAGACCCTGTACAGCTTTATTCCTGTATAGGGAGAAAAACACAGGTTGCTAATAGTAAAGGTTTTTAACAATGAACAAAGAAAATAAATATAGAAAGATGAAAGCAAGACAAATTATTTTAGTTCATGTCATGGTTATTAAAAGTATCTACAGTGCTTTCCAACTTCTAAAAAGACTTTGGGAGGACTCTTAAACATTAATATTGAAATGCAGGTTTGATATTAACTCCTGGAAAATGAGAAGAACATATTCTAGAGAGCCACTACTGTGTTAATGCATGCAAATGTGGAAAAATGCTCATCAGCCTCTCAGAGAAGCAGGAATTGAGGTAGTTTTCAGTAATATTTAGTGCTCACTTCTTCATAACCTTCTTGGATGTGGAAAAAACAGAAGGTATCAAGAGTTTATTTTGGAGGTATTTTGTAGCTATATATTTAATATTTGCCTCTATTACCCAGGGAGCAGGAAGGAATGATGTATTTTTATATATTACAAAGGTCAGAGGCTTTAATGCACATCCAGTGTAAAACACGCTTTTAATTTTGCTTGGGTTTTAGGTTAAAAAAAAACCCAAACAAAAACAAAAACAGTTGCTGATAAAATAACAATACAAACTACATATTAGACTCGTTTATAACTGCATGCAATCCCTATGTCATTTCTACTGTTATACACATAGCAACACAGAAAAAATACACTGTAATTACATTATTTCAGCTGCAAAGTTGTAAGCATGTTGAAATATCAGGCTTAAATTAATTTTATTTCAGTGTTCTTTGGTCTATGGTCATAGCTTCTTAATTAATATGTACCTCTATTACTAAGAACACTCATCCAACAGTCAAAAATTATTGCCAAATTGCTTTAACATGGACAAACCCACAAATTTTTTTCCAAGTTTTCATTCTTGGAAACAGTTGACTTAATCCAAATTAAATATTCAAAAATATTAAGCCTGAGAAGCTTAATAAAGTTGTGATTATTTCAGTTCAATTTGATGAAATTATTAGGATTTTGAAAGTACATTAAAAAGTCAGAAGTGTCAGCTAATCTTAATAGAGGCAAGGTTAGTATTCCTGCATAGAATAAATTGTATTTGCATTACATTCTTATCAAGCTGAAGGAAATGATAAAAATGACGAAAATTTGAAATAATGTAAGAAGAGCTTTAGGAAGTCTGGTTTTCATATTGCTTGGTGTGATACATTTTTTATTTTGAAAGATGTTTCAGCACTATTGTCCAACACATTTTGTTAATCTGATGGTTTATTTTATACATAATTTGGGGTAAACTAAGGGTATAATAAAGGCTAGCAATCAGAATGAGCTGAAGGACTCAATACATTATTTTCATTTCCTGAGACCAGTTATGTAAATCCATGTAGCTACCACTGCCATAAAGGACTGGAAAGTGATGCAGCAATGGAGCAGTACATCCATCTCATGAGAGAGAGCACAGGCTTGCCTGGAGAGGGCGGGTGAAGGGGAAGGGTGCAGCTTTCATGGTGATACATCTTGCTACTGGATGATTTGCAAGGAGAACTTTGCAAGGAAATGTGCCTTGGTGTGCTGTGCAGGGGGAGAAAGACTGTTGAAATGTGTTTCTTCATTAAGCTAAAATGAAAGCAGGTTTTGAGCAAAGATTCTCAGACACAGCTTGGTCCCTTGTCTTCTTTGGGAAACAGAACCATGACATTCTAGTTGTTTATCAAGTGGCAATCAAAGCTGAAAAGGAAGAGGTTAGCCTTTGTAAAAACAGTCCATGGGTTTTTTAATCTTTTCTAATGCCTGCAAACAGGCCTTGGGTGAAACATATCTACTACTGCTCCTAGTATGAGTGGAGACATGGAAAAGAAAACAATGGGGAGTCAAGTCCAAAGAGAACTTGGATTTATATTAAATGTAGACACCTCAACTCAGATTTCTTTTCCTCCCTCTTAAACGGCTAGGGAATTCACTGCACTGCCATATTTTCGCTGTTCTTCTTTTTTAACTGATGGAGTTTATTTTACCAAAGTTGGCTGTTGAACTATTACTAGTTTAGCCTTTCTCAGTAGCCAGTGGGTAGGGACAGAAGCCTTTACAAGACAATTCACCCCACCTATCCTGGGTACAATTTAGGGTCAGAAAAATTAGTGTTCTGAAACACATCCTTCCCTTCCTTACTCCCCGCCCGCCAAGAGGAGGTGAAGACAATTAACTTCAGCTAAAAATATGCATTTGACAAACTAAAAGCTATGTGAAAGCATCTTGCCAGAAATGTCTTCCTCTGCTCTCCTAAGCCAAAAGAGTTCCTTGAAAAAAAAACCAAAACCAAATATCTTTCTAAGTAAAATAGTGCACATTTTAAGGATAGGTAAGTAGCCCAATGTCTTCCATATTTGTATAGACTATATATATATATATATTGAAAGTAAGGTTGCACTGGATGCAGATTTACCAACCCTGGTTATAATAATCAAACTGGTACAGCAATGCCAGAAGCAAAAGAGTGAAAGGATATTATTAAAAGCAGTAATACTGATAATCCACTCACAGGATCAAAATAAATAACTTCCTATTCATGATCACATTACTAATGGGATCAGATCACTTCTCCTTGCTCTTGTACATCTTTCGTTTGTATCTGACCTTGTACTACCCACAGATCAGTATTTTAGTTCACTTGTAAGTTTGGTAACCTTTTTTTGGACAGGTAGTTATTAGAAAAAAATTTTCAAAAAAGCAAACAGTGGAGCTTTTTCTTGGATACCTCTTAGAGTAATTTTTCCTGCATTACTCTGCCCTTTTCTGGACAGAAGGGGAATTGTATAACAGCAGCTGTCACTGGCAGCAGGTATTATTCATCCCTTACTTCTGCCAGACAGCCAGGAGGAAGGCAAGCAAAAGAAAGCCTATAAGATAACCTAAGTGACCTAGAGTACTGTGATGAGCTCTGTAAAACACAGTGGTACTGGTGCTGCTGCAGGGTGAGAGGGCTGAATGCAGGACACCTGGGACAGTCTCACATCACAGGAGACAGGACTGGTCTGTCCTTGGCAAAACCACTGCTGGAATACAGCTCTGAAGCAGAACTGTACACCAGAAATAGCTAGCTTTCAGAACAAAACAATGAGGTTCAATTATTTTTTCACTTCTGCTAGTCATTAGCAGCTTTTCCTAAAAGAAATTTGCCCTGAGAAATGCCACTGGTTATATCACTAACAGCACTTCTAAAAGGCTTGCTGCTCTCCCCCTTTCACCCGTAGGAAGCCCAGCTTTCCCTCTCCCCAGCCATCACTCCCACCCACTAGAACTCCTTAAGTTCAGTACATTCGCTCCTTGGGAAACACCAGATGTACTGAAGGAGTCTTGACTCAGATCTTGTGAATCCAACAAATTCTCTGTCTGACAAAAGAAAGTCATGAGCTACTGAGGCTCCTTACAATCAAAGATGTAATTTTTCTTTAAGAGGAAGGTTCTAATATTTTCCCTTTTCATTTTCCGTCTAGCATTCAGTAAATCAGCCTTTGGAGAAATACATGGTAGCTAATAAAATCCATTTTTGCAAGTGCTCCTAAAACCTTGCTGAAGCCAAGCTCTCACACAGCAGCATCTGTGAGTCATATTTTCTGCCATCTGTGATTGGATAGGTGAATCTGTCTCATCCTGGCAGATCTGCACACTGTTATAAATGCCATTGCCACCAGTCTGGACTCTGTCTCTGGATATGAAGCGATCTGTCCTCAAAACAAATTCACTCAGAACAAAAGCTGGTAGGCCATTTTCTTCTCAGCAACATCGCTGTACGAGCAAATCAAAATTATTCTGAAAACTCATGACCATGAAGACATCAAAGCCCTTGCTGTCTGATCATAGGAAATATAAAATCTGTCTAAAGCTCTGGGATAAAGTTTCTGCTCATGGAAACTCTTGAGGATTGTCCAGAATTTTCACAGGCTGTGCCACCTGCCACGATAACTTCAACTGCCCATTTGGTTATTATTGCACAAACCTTTTGTTGGACTTTTTTTCATCTGCTTTCTAAAGCATATCCATTGTGTCCAGGAGGACCCTATCATCCACCAGCTTGTGGGATCATCTGGCAATTTGGCAGTCAACAGTAATTAAAAATTAGGTTTGTTTTTATAGTTACAGCTAGGGAAAATTTTTGCTATTTCTTACCTTACTAGAAACCAACTCTGAAAATGTTTCTGACATAGACCTTAAAGCTGAACTCCATTCTAAACCAGGAAGAAAGAGTCCTACATAAGAACATTTACCCTTTTCTCCAGGATGCAACATTAGTTTTGTACTCTCTGAGTTCCACAAACAGCTTTTCAGCATGACTGAAGAGTTAATTTACTCCTGTCTTTTCTTCAGAGTTAGTTTCCTTGTTACCAGGTCACCTCCCTTTGTCAGAATAAAATATCTTTAAATTTAAAGCTATATTAGCTAAATCTTTGTGGTTTTTTTGTTTTTTTGTTGGGTTTTTAATAGAATTCATAGAGACATAGAAAGGCTGGGAGTTCTTTTGCATTTATTAACAGGTTTTGATATATATATATATTTTTTTTCATTTAAAATGTAGGCTCTTTTCCTGTTTAAGAAGGAAATTCTGTTTTCTCTTATATAGCTCAACCCTGTCTAGTCTAGCTGACAGAGCAGTCCCTTGCCTTCTGGCACTAGCTGGATAAACACTTAATGTTATTAATTAACTTTTTTTTTCAGTTGTCTCTTCCCCAGACTCCTGGGATGGAATCTGTAGAGAGAAGCTCTCTTTAAAGGATCCCTCTGTGAAGCTTCCTAGACCTTATTCAATTAAATGAATATCGCTGACATCAATTATAAAAGCCCTCAGAAATCTCAAACCAAATATCCTTCTCCCTGTTACACACAGAAATCCTGCTGATTGGAGTCCTCCCTCTGAACTGGAGGGGAAAGAAAGAAAATAGAGTTTTCAGGGACAAAAAACCCTGTAAAGTCTGTGAGCCTGCAAAAGGGACCATGAAAGTACTTGTGAACTTGCCTTCAGGATACTCTTTCCATTGCATAAACTAACCTTTCATTTCTCTCTGTATGCTTAAGGAACACCTTTGGCTTGCTCCCCTACATTAAGTGGGTCGGCACAAGTGGGACGGTGCCAGGAGGTTGGGGATGCAAACTCAGTGGTGGGTTGGGTGAACTTTGCCCTATGTGGGCTGAGGGAAAATCTATCTTAGAGTTATTAAAGCCATTAATATTTTACAGGACTATACTTTGATACACTCTTAATTTCTATTGTGTAATGGAATGAGAAAAAAGGACTATTGGAAACACATTATGCATTGTTCCCAATAACTCCACAATGTTTTTTTCAACAGCTATTATAAGTACTTCTTATAATAGATTTTATGATTAGTATTGGCAATGCCTCAAGCTGCAATTACATTAACGAGTGAATGCTAACATTTTAAAAAACACATGTTGTAGTAATAAGGATTTTGACCAGTAAGTCACTGGGAGTAAAAAGCTAAGTTTTACTCTCTTAGAGCTATTTTGACTGATTTGGTGGAAGATTTGTACATCTACTTATAAATTTTTAAAAAATACATTTCTGTTTCCTGTGAGGATCTACTGTGATGCCTGTAGTCAAGAACTTGATGATACCTTCCAGGGTAGTGGAGTGTGTGGTATTCCTGACAATAATGGAAAACTGGATATGATCAAAAAGCTTGGCTTTGAGAATTAAATAGCTACAGGCACTGGCCTGCTAAAGCAGGTATTTCTGAAACCTGTCTTCTTTGATGACTTCTGTTTAGGATAATGCATCATTGGGCAGACTCACCCTCCCAATAGTGGTATTGCAAACGTGGATGTGCTAACTCTATGCCCTGCTGCCAGAAGAAGCTGTCCCATTAGGAGACATCTTTCCTCTTTTCCAACTTATTTGAAAAAAAAAGTGGGAATATCCTAACGGTGATGCTCCCTATGGGAAGCAGAAGACAGAAACTTTTCAGAGGTTAGAGATGGATAGAGATTAAGTGATGGATTAAAAAAAGTTATTAAAAATGCTTGTTTTTGAAAGCCTGAGCCTCAGTTATGACTACAATGCACTAGGGAGTTGGAGAGGTGATTGCTTTACTAACATTGCTAATCCAACCACAACGAGCACACAGAGTGATATAAAATTACTATTCTTCACAAAACTCTTTTGAAAGGACAAGAATAAAAAACATGTTAATCTAAAAATGACACTAAGAAATCCAACTTGACAGCATTAGAACCAACCATTCTTGCTGCTGTTCTGGAGAAGAGTCTTAAAAAGAAGCCTCAACATTGTGTTAACTTCTGCTCACAACCATAAGTAAAGCAAGATGTGCTGTCTTGAGAAACCTGCACATCCCACCAACAGAAATTCACCTGTAGAGAAATGGACTTGTTGAGCCCAAGCTCACATGGGCCATAAACATAAAGGAATTTCTTTGAGAGGTGTCAATTCTCATCTTTGGTGTTGAAAGAAACCCAAATCTTCAGGAAAAAAGAAAAAGGTGCATGAAGGATTTGAATGTTCAGGAAGAAATATTCTGATTTTGTTGGCTATAACATTAAAATACCTAGACTTTAATATTTTCCTTAATGAAAAATTCTCTGGGAAAGCATACTTCATCATTACCAAATAGCTGGGAACATCAATGCACTTGATTACATTTACAATCCAATTTCAAGCTATTCAGGAATAAATTGCCTCATACTGTATAGCGACACGTTCTTTATTTCTCTGTCATACAATAGTCTCACAATACATAAAAATTATGGTTGTAGCACCATTTATGAGCACTTACATTTCACAGAGAGTTTTCGTTGTTTTTGTCACTACTGAGGTTTACCCTTATCAAACTGTACCATGCAGAAATTTCCATACATAAATTACTTCAAAAGCAGATTTTTCTCCTAGATGTACAGTTCATTAGCTCAGCTTCTTTCTGTGACATGAGCTTGAGATTTAGCTCCACGTTTCATATTTATATGAATGTAAATTTTAGAAATGTGATTCCTGTTGTTCCTCGGTTGGCATTATGGCTGATCAGCTCTTATGAAAACCAGTACTTATTTTACATCTAAGTTTGGATTCTAAGATTACACTTTTTTAAAAGCTTTGGACTTAAAATTGATAGTTGCAGCTATTTGGGGGAAAAAAATGAAAATAACACTTATATCACTTTAGAAAGTACTGTATCTGTATATTAATAAACTATAAGCCATACCTGAATAATTTACATTGCCCTGTAAGTATCAGAGATTACTTATTCCAGTGGTAAATATTCATAATGAAAAAAAAAATCCTAAACATTAGCAAATTTTAAGCTGCTGTCTTCTTTCTTACTCTCAAAGACTGAACAATAACATTGAACATTTCTTTAGGTATCCATATGCTGGTTCATTTTCAGCAGATGGTCCCTAATAGATTGCTGTACTGTTGGTATGGTTACCCAAAGCAAATTTTTGCATCTTGACACATCTCTTCTCAAGACTTATGATCTCTCATATATATTTAGTGGAATACAAGTGTATCCTAGGGGAAATCCATCATATAACTTTTTGTTATACACACAAAAAAGCTCTAGCAAGAATTAAAAAAAAAATCCTAGAAAAATAGAAATACTTACAGTCTGAAAACTGACCTGGAAAAATATTTTATTACAGAAATTACAGAAAGAACTGATTAAATAACGCAAACTACATTTATGCTAATTCACAGCTACGTCTGCATAGGATTTAAGTGAATAAATGAGATGTGGCCTGCGAGGTTCTGACCTAAACCCTCTGTCAATGGAATCTGGAGAACTTTGCTTCATCTATTTTTAAAAGATTAAGATGATGGGCAACTTCTTTTAAACCTCTTCAAGACTTCAGTGAGGAAAAAAATATAGATTGTAATAAATTCAAAATTCCATAGGTGGCTTGAAAAACTTAGAGAAAAGTTTATAGCTACAGATAACACTCATTCCACAA
Source organism: Chaetops frenatus (assembly GCA_013400775.1). Taxonomy (NCBI): domain Eukaryota; kingdom Metazoa; phylum Chordata; class Aves; order Passeriformes; family Picathartidae; genus Chaetops; species Chaetops frenatus. The sequence continues at coordinate 213,889 of VZTR01004990.1, forward strand.
ACTTTCTCACAGAGGTTGTCAAGTGAGGGATGGGGATAGCAATCAACAGACACAAGTTGAGAAGCGAAGGCAGCAGCACATAAACTCATAACTTGTAACCTCCAGCTGCTTTCTTCTCTCTATTTCCCCCCACCCAGGGACACTGTGCAATCACAGGACCTGGCAGCTTCCCTGCAGCTGGCACCACGCAGGGTAGGGGCACACAGCCTGCTGCTGTCCACCTCGACCTGGGGGATGAGGATCGGGCACTGCTCAGAGTAGCCGATGTGCCCTGATCGCCAGAAAGAGCTTGGCTGGTCTCTTACCCCTCCCAGTTTTCTATGCATGCATTTTTGAACCATTAAATGAACAAGTTATGGAGGTGGGGTGGCCAGATTTGTGTTAAAAAATGGAGTGTGAAGGCAATGAGCTAAAATGTCTGAGAATTCCTGCACTGATTCACTCAGGTAATAGATTTGCTTCCTAGAAACAATGAAACAGAATAATTAGTTCTGAAAAAAATGCTCTGAGAGATCTACAGCATAACAATAATTCTGGAAAGTAGTTATTTTTCTTCATTTGGTACTTAACCGTCTTGTACATGAGACCACCTTTCTCAAAACTCCTACTGCCTTTTTCATTACGCATTTTTTTCTGGTTTAAGTGAAAAAGATTGTAACATAAAATGGTCTCTTTTATTGCACTGTCCTACTGCATGCCCAGAGCATAGTCACTATGTTTGGTCCATGACAGTGGTATCTTGTAGAAAGTAAAGGCTTCACTGGTGTCCTAATAATCCACACAGGGGAAGAAATGTACATTGTAGAGATTCTAGCAAGCTGTAGTTTTTCAATTATTGACTTTTTAGCCACAACATAAAACTTTTAACGTTTTCATGAGTCCATTCTTCATAAAGAAAATGGAAAGAGAATTCAATTATAGATAGAGCTGCACACATCAGCAAGAGGAGCCTTTACATCTTTGCACACCTCATCAGTTTGAGTTAAAAGAGTTGCTAGTAGCTATCAGGATCTGTACAACTGCATAAGACAAGGCACATATTTTGCCTGTAGGTTCTATAGATACATAGTAAAAGAAAAAAGAACTGTAAAATTCCAAAATCCTGTGTTCAGATTTTATGGTCTGCCCACACTTCTTGTGCAATCATTTCGGCCAGTCCCAATTTCAACTTTTTTCTTGCCTCTTTCTCCTTTCTCATTCCTGCTTTCCTTCCCTAGACTACATCCCTACTTCTCAGGCCTCCCATTCTGCCTCTAAATTTCAATCTTAATCTAATTTTAAACCAGCTCTTCAACTACAGTTTACCCCATAAATACCATACTCAGGCTCTGNCTTTGAAACTTGGTTTCCAAGGGGATTTTAATCCAAATTCAGTCCCTCTCTGCAATACCTTCTCCCAGAATATAATCCCAAGATTCCTACTTTTTTAAAATGTGGACAGACTTCTCTGTTGAAGTCATTAGCAGCAAACCTGATTTCTCCTCTTCAGTCTCTTTCCTTCTCCCCACCTCTTGGCCCTGAAGTTCTCTTGCACTGCCAGCCTCCCTTCCCCAACCTACTGTCAACAATGTAATCTGTGCAAACTCCTACCCATTTTTGCAAGGCATTAAGAGCACAGCTCTCTTCACTACTCTTATAATGACCTAGGAGGCCAAACGGATGAAAATAAGTTTGCCAGATGGCAGCCTGACACGTGTAGTTAAGTCAGGTTAAAGTGATAAGTCATTCTTGTCTGTTGTGGTTGGTTGTAACTTTCTTACCCTGTGATATTACTAATACAGAGAAAAGCTTATGAATTATAGTGAAGGAGTAGAAAAATGTTGACAAAACTATAGCAGCACAAGCCTCAAGAAAACAGGCTGCTATACATCCCTTTTGTCATTATATTCTGTATTTATCTTGTAACAACATTGTCAACAAAAAGACATATGCCACCAGAGTCTAAAGTGGTAGTAATAACTGAGAACAATGATAATATTTTCAGTGAAAACTGAAGATAAAACATCCCTTCTCGGATGCCCCAGTTGAAGAATTAAGTGCAAACAGACAAAGCCAGAATGTACTCTGTTATGGGTAAGACAAGCTTATCATGGCAGCGTCAATGGAGATGTATTGTACTCTAAGATACAACAAATGCAACAAGGCAACGTTGTGACCTAGATCATCTTCATGCTTTTCATCTACAAATGGCCAAATGCTTGTCTTTGTAGGAGCAGAATTTATAAAATTTATGGAGGCTTTAAATACCACTGCTTTGAATTTCTTACTATTCTGGTATTTATCAAAAGTGGATGGGCTTTATTTGACATGCAGGAGCTGTGCAGGAGAAGTCACTATGCAGGACTGCTTCAACACGCCCAAAAACCTAATATAGTGCAGACCCCATCAAAATAGACAACTTCTCATCCTTCTAAATTTACCAGAAGGGCTGGCTTCTGTAAATGGTTCAGCTAGCTAAAGCTTCCCCAGGACACCACACGCTCTCCTGCCACTGATATTCTCCTCTCTCTCCTCTTATCCACTGCCAGCCCCCCTGCTGCCAAGGGAAACAAAAAACCAGACCCCACCTCTCTCTGAGCAGAAGACATTCTGCAGCCCAAAACAACAGAGAGGAGACGTATGAAAACCAGAATTGCACCTCACTTATAACTGTTACAGTTATTTTTAATACTAATTCTATTTCACTTTCCATTATCTCTGCTAACCTCTTCAAAACTCAAAAATAATTTATCTCCCCCTACTGATTTTGTCATTTCCATTCGACAAAAATTGATCCCCTTGCACCCCTCTGTTTCAGATCCAGCTGAAATTAATGCATTTTTAATTTGCTTCCTTTGAGCCCTAGCAAGATCAAAGATGGTGACAGAGCCCTGGGAATTTTGCAAAATTTGTCCTTAGTTGTCTGATAAAAGAATGAGTATATTCTTAATTTTATTGTTTATTAATTTCCAGTAAGAGAGGAGTTGATATATAAAAGGCTGAAAATAAAATAGTCTTCTGAAAGCTTTATAAACACCAGTTAACAAGAATCTTCAGCTAATTCAAGACACTCTAACTCATTAAGTTCCACTTTACACTGCATTAATATAGTGTATTATTATTATTATTTAAAATTCTGTAAATTTTCTCACACTGAGACAGATATCCACTAATCTCTTCAAAAAGCCAGATTGTACACTAAAGTGTACAACAAATGTACAGAAGCAAGCTTGCCCTATCTGATGAAGATAAACAGGTTTACTCATCATATTCTCTCCCTTACTTAACACCCACTTTCAAGAAATAAATTAACCAGCATTTTCAAAAACCACTCTGTGAAGAAATTTTACTGTTGGTAAACATTTCCCTGATGAAAATATTGAGGATGACAGGTAAAGGTGGTATTGGTATGTCTAAAGGTCATACAGATTTTACTGTCATACTTATGTACAGGTAGTCACTGACGTGATCACAAATTAATAGGATCCACAGTACTTAAATAATTTTGGAACTTTTGTCCTTCTCTGATTGTAATGCCAGTCTGCTCTGTCATGGCACAACTAACTCAGAAAACATTAATGTGCTTTTTTCATGCAGCACTACCTTTGTGCATTTGTCAGTTTAGATATTGTTTGCGAAAATTTCTATTTTCTGTGCATCCATAGATAGAAAATACTTTGGCTGTAAACTACATCTGCAGAAAATGGAAATGTCATTCTTGCAAGACATAAGTAGAGAATGTCATGTTTTTGACTCAACTCCTAAAAACACTTTTATCTATCCTGGCAAATCAAAGACAGAAAATAGATGACTAGTAAACACTTATCATGGAGAGCTGATTTGTTTTACATAAAGAAAACTGTTGTACTTCATGATTCATGCTTGTGATTTGGAGTGGGATACCTAAATAAAGAATTCTTTAAAGTTTTCAGAACAAAATCTGTCATTTACTTAACTCCAGACTATTGAAGAAGGTGGCCTAATAGCCTTGATGTTTCCAGTATCACTCAGAGCAAAGCAGCTCACGAGTCATCTTCCAGATGTCTGAAAGTTTATCTCCCTTTTACAGGTCAATGTCTTTTTAGCTGATTTAAAATTATTTTTAACATCCAGCTATGCATAATCAATTGCAATTCGCAGTTGGTGATGAGCCCCTTGAAGACCAGGGGCAATAAAGAATTTGAGGATTATGTTTAATTAACAGACAGTGAAATTTAATATTGAGTAGCAACTTGCAGATCTAAAATGTAATGTTTAAAAAAAAAAGAAAGCATAATATCAGTGACAGTCCATTGCAGTACCTGTTCACTCCTATTTGAAATAGTATGTAGTGGAGAAATTGTAAAATTCTCAGGATAATAAAGTTTATGAAGTAAATGCTTTCATGTGCTAGACTGTTAGTGTCTTGTGTAACCACTAATTTAAAAAGATTTGTACCAATATAGCTGAAAACAAATTTGCAATGTAAAATTTAATTTCTCAGGAAGGTAAAATCCTGGCTCATCTTTGGTTAAAAACTTTAATATGCAAAGAGTAAGATCCTTGGGAAAAAAAAATAAGGAAAAAATGTATAAGACTCTGGTAGTATAAATTGATATTTTACAGTGGGCACTTCGCACAGGTGCAAAAACAGAGGTTTCCAGTTCACTCCACCCAGAGTACCCTGGTTTGGGTATAGAAATTTTTTATAATTTTAGTTTTAAGATATTTTTTATTTACTCATCATTATTTTTTTTTACAATGAATGATAATTAAATATTTGAGCAAAGCTGACATGACCAAATAGGAGGGAGAAGTACTCAGTGGTTGTGTTGTTAGGGTGCCAGAGCAATAGATCCAGTTCCAGGCACAGCATGTAATTCCTTAATAACCTCAGGCATAAATCCTCTTAGAAACTGAGTTAACTCTCTCCCTGTCTAAAGTCCATTCCTTCTAATGGAATGATGTATCCCATTGTGACAGACTACCTACATATTGTAACTGTGGAAAGAATAAAATAGTACCAAAAAACAAAAAAAAACCAAAACAACAACAACAACAACCAAAAAAAACAAACCAACAACAACAACAACAACAACAAAAAACACCAAAACAATTATAGAGCTCTTTTATGACCACACATAGAGGGAAACAGAGGAATCTGACAAGATTTTGGAAAATTATTCTACTTAATTTGGCTATATATAACTCTTCGTTGCTTATTAGAACACATAGGAACTGCATTTGGCACTTCTGCTCACTCTATAAAAATATTAATTTTGTTTTACTGTTTCATGGAAATTTCTCTTAATGTTTTTACCAACAAAATTTTTTGTATTCAGTGTTTTTCCAATTTTTAAATAAAACCATTTGATAAAAAGTACTTCACATATGAAAAGAAGCTTCATGGGAAATATATCATGAAGAGCTGGACTACTCCTAAGCTGTGCCTGATCCTTTACAGAGAATGTGCTATATCAAAAATGAAAGATACAACTATTGTGGTTCAATTCTGATCAGTCTTAGAGTAAACTTATGCAATTTCAATGATAATTAGAAATAGGAAGCTATAAGCAACATTTTCTCTTGCCTCCTCCTACAACCCATGAGAAATCTGCACATAATACCCATGTCTCAGACAGACATAATCAGAAAACATTTCATAAAAGCTGTGAATCTACCAGAAGGAGACCTCTGGACGCTGAAGCAATGTACTAAGAGGGAGCAGGGATCCACGATCACCTTGACATTTTAGAGCCAACTCCACTCTACACCTCTTATTATAGACTGGAGGGCTGATACTTGACTCCAACTCTCAGAGACTAAACAAGAAACCAAAAAGCCCTAATATCAAATGATTCAGGAACTTTGAATGTGACACATGAACAGTCAGCATGGCTATGGCCATCCAGCAAAGGTATGAAACCAATTAGAAAGTTGTATTAACAGGGCAACAAGAAAAGAGTCTATTTCCCCTCACCTTTTTCTTCATTTTTACATTTTTGAAAATTGCATGGACTCTCCATGTTTTTGCAAACATTGCTCCAAATGCAGTTGTGTATCCCACTGTAAGAATCCAGGTTCGGACCTAAAAATGCATATACATAAAAAAAGACAAAGTTAATTAGATATCACAATTTCAGACTTTTTTGTTGAGAACCTGAGGAAAAAAAATTTGAAGAACTTCACAAAACTGTTGATATTTCAGAATTTCGCATTGCTTACTTGCTTTTTTACTCTTCCATCCATTCCCTCTCCAACTAATACAAATCTGGATGCTGAATTAACTCTCTCTTTCATATAGAAACCCATAAATACCCATAAATCTCTTAAAATATTCTGCCTTTTTTTTTTTTTTTTTTTTAATTGTATTCTCTGCAGATAGAGGGAAGAACCGCTGGAGGAACTCAAGAGACAGGCTATAAAAAGTATTCAGGGAGCTAATATTAATAGCAGCATTTGGAACAGAAATGAACAGAGAAATAGAGATGCAATTCAGATTACAAAAGAAAAGATTTTACTATGTGAGATATGCATCACTCAATGAAAAACCTGAGCATTCTGGAAAGATAAGAACAACAGATTTTTAAATTATCCTATGAGAGAAAACAGCAAAACAGGAACATAGTCTTGGTGGGCAAGCCTCAGTGACAAGACCTGAGTCAATGATAATACCTGCAAATGTGGCCTAAGAGAAAAGAGGTGGTGAGCTTGCACAGAGCAATGGTGTAATAGGACCCTGAGCTGGCCACAGCTTGGACATAGACATATCTTGGCATTTTCCTTGTAATGAGCTTTCCAGAAAAACCGGAAGATTTTAAAACTAAAATAGAATTTATGCCTTTAGCGTAAAAATGAGACTAAGTTATTATTATTTTTTCTTTTTTATAGAAAATCTTCAAATTGACCAAGAAGAATAACACAGATTTAAAAAGCTTTTTCTGCCATTTCCCGCCTGCCCATAGCATCTTGTACACAGGCCCTCACTTTTAGACTTGGTTTGAGCCAGCACAGTGACCTTCAGAGTTGCAGTAAGCTCTGCACAGCCCTCTCTAATTCCTTGGAAGCTTCTGTTTTCATTACCATGCAGGTTTGGCTGTTTGAAAGCTTTTTTTCCCTGAACAGGCCATTTTCTTCCCAAAGATGGATCCGAGACTACAAAGCATAGCAGGCTGAAGACCATGCGAGAGGCCCAGCATGGAGCTGGAAGCCAACAGCTGCATCTGAGATCCTGAGAAATATCAAGGAGGAGAAATCATCTCATCCTCCTTCTAGAGACTCCACACGGGCCAGCCCATAAAAAGGGAGACTGCACAAGATTCAACAAAGAAGTAAAAAAACAAAGTACTCTACCTTGCAGATTAAAAAACTGGGGGAGAGACAGAGAAAGGAAAACTAGAAAAAGGGAAAGCCAGCCTTTTGGCCATATTGACCACACATGCTTGGCCAGCAGAGCTGTTTTGTGATACAAAAAACAATCTGATTTAGAGAATCTAGGATGTTCTAAGAAAGCATTTGGGAAATAGTCTTTAGAGAACATAAAGGCAATGCTTTTCATTAGAAACCAGCCTAGTTTCACATCTAACTTCTGGAGAGTTTGGGATTTTTAATTTGTAATTTAATGATATGCATATTGATGAGAAACTATGTGTTCTAGTAAGATTCAAAATCTGACATCTAAGATATATCTTGGGAGTAATCTAAACGTTTCATATCTAAAAATGTACTATCATTTTTTTTGCCTTTCCAAACTTTTCCAGAATTTCCATTTTTGTATTTAAAGCATGACCTTTTTCCACAAAATTTTCTGTGGAAAAGAAATTCTGATTTTTAGTAGTGATTAGTGACTAGGTATAAAGGCAGGGAAAAAAAAAATATACTCATTCAAAAACTATTGTTAAAGGAATAAAATTACTGCAGTTCCTTAAAATAAATAAATGAGAGACACGTGGTCCATAATGGCGAATTAGTAAGAGACAAGTGGTTCTTCATTATCAGAGTTGTAAGGCACAGGTTGCCCAAAGTTGTGGATGTCCCATCTCTGGAAGTGTTCAAGGCCAGGTTGGATTTAGCTTTGAGCAACCTGGTCTAATGGGTGGCATCCTTGCACGGCTCTGGAATTGGAAGTAGTTGATATTTAAGGTACCTTCTGAACCAAGCCATTCTAGGATTCCATGAAAATACACACAGCACCACGAGTCTTAGAACATTAACATTAGCAAATGTTATGATTGTGTATAGAAGACTGTTAGGATATTTTTATGTGTGTATTAAAAACTTAGTGGCATCTAATGTTGTGGTTTATCTGTTACACTGCTGATAATGACCCTGAATGTAGAGCTGATTCACTGCTGGTTAATCTTGCTATTTATAAAACCAGTAAAACAATTGTGATTAGATTAAGACTATAGGAGTTTTGCCACCTTGTGACAGTCTTGTATGCCATATTGAAAAAGAAACCCCTAAACAACATATATATAAACAAATAAAAAAAGGAATAGATACTTAGGCCAGCAAAGCATTATTTTTAACTGCAATATTTTTCAAGTCTTTGCTGATTAACCGCTATCCTGCACTATGCTTCAGTAAAACCACAGTTAGATCAACTCTGAGGGGTTTAAAAAATATGCTTCATATCAATGTGTTCATACTAGCCAGTTACATTTTTTTTTTTGACTTCACATCAATAACCATACTTAGCATTCAATCCTTTTGCTGCTATTAATAAGTATTCAGCTCTTTTGTGTACAGCTTAGTGGTATATTTGGCAAACAGATACATGGTATTTTCGTGTCTCTAATAAGACTCTGCTTTGTTCTCACTGAAACAGTAATTGTCTCTTGGGAATACTAACAAATTCAATTATGCTCATAATATGTTTCTAACTCAATATTCAGAAAAATGTTATTTCTAGCATGTCTGATTCAAAAAGTTTTATATATTCCTGATTGGGATTGTGCATATTAGAATAACATAACTACTGCGTGTATCGGAAACATTCTAGCTTAAATATACCAGGATTTTGTCAAAATGAGATCATTGTTGCTAAGAAGGAGACGGTAAGTTTTAGATTAAAATAAATTTTTAATTTTGAAGAAAATGACCTCGAATTTGTCTGCTATAATTCATTAATGCAGCTGGCAAAATGAAAAATTTAGAAAACAGCAAAAGTCTTTGAAATTCTTATATCTGCTCATTTATATTCTCAAATTTATTATACTCCACATCCCATTTATTTCAAAGAAAATGATAAAAATATCATTAATTGAAGAGCATGACCATGATGTTGTACAATTGATCAGTAATTCTCTCATGTTGGAAGTTTCTAATGATGTGTTTCGCCTGAAGCTCAAGAAAAACACTCTTCCCTTAGCACCCACCAAACAACCAGGAAAATGTCTCTTTACTAGACAAGAACTTGCATTCAAATACTGCTCCTAACAAGACAAAAAACCTGAAAATTCTTTTTTTTTCTTAAATGTTTAAGTCATTACAAAATTCTTAATGCCTTCAATTATTTTAGGGTATACTTTCAATTAACTGCTTATACTTCTTGGTTGCTTTTTTTTTTAATGTGTTGACTATTTGAGTATGTCCTACAAGTATTTTGTTTTCTATATTCAAAGACAATATGCAGGTGTCAAAAGAAATTATATAATTTGGTATACAACAATAAAGTATTCCTGCACAGATAGTAAAATGGAGTTTCCTATGCCTCTTTTTACTTACTACACTATTTTGGTTTAGGGTCTATTTTTGAAAATACCATGTAGGAATTCATGCTTTTTATAAATTACTTGATAGAAGCTCTTACAGGTGCATTAACTGTGGTAACTAAAAAATCTAGAAATCTGGTGGATAACACAGTTGACAAACAGCAAACACTAAAATTGTCTCCACAAAGAAAGAGATCTTCCTGATAATATTCCAGACTTGAAACAGATATGACTGTTCTTTAAAAAAACAAACACCTACCTTTGCCAAATATGAAACTTAAAACAAATATTGTACGGTTCATCTAAAGAGTCACTGCATCTATGAACAAGATGCTCCTTACATCTTGTAGGAGCATTACTTTTTATTTTCCTTTGGCGGTAAAGCCCCTCTGTTTTAAACCTATCCATAAGGTGCTAAACACCTTCTAGTTTTTCAAGGAAGACAATTCTTCTGCCACATAACAAGCATGGATAGGTTAACCATATTCTGTAAAATTACTTTAAATTCAATCCTATTTCCTCTCAACCTTGAGCTTTAGTTGACTAGTCTATACTTGCTGCTACTTGATATCTTCATACAAACCTATCTGAGCCTCTCCCATAATCTTGTTATGGGAATGGTGAAGTGGTTACTATTTATAAATCTGTGTAACAGACATAAAAATTACCTGATACTGCCACTCATTATTAATAAAAGAAGCCATCTAATTGTGAACAATGAGTTAGTAAGGGGAAACCAGTAAGTGGTGAAAATGCCAGAAACACTGAATGAAGAAGTAAAAAATCTCTGTTTATATATTCTAAGAATGAAACTTACAAATAAACCCAACACTTCAGGTGCCGCTAACTTTCAGATAAACAACAATATTATTATAATTAATTTTCAATTTTTTATCTTAGTATAAATAAAATTCTATATAAAATTATAAAATAAGGTAATCTTGAAAAATGAATTGAATTAGTAAAAAGTTAAAACCTCCATTTTTCAAGAAGTTCCATTATTTTCCTATATTTGACCACCACTGCTTACGCATTCAGAAGACCACATGATCGGGCAAGGAACGCCTGTGAAGGTCCTGAGCTCATGAAAACTGTAATAGCAATTTCAAATATAGTTGATCAAGGAAGTGATGCATTTTATTGCTTTGTTAAATTGAAAGAAAAAAAATATAACCACCTGAACTGAATACACTACACACCCTCTTTTTTCATGTTGCAGCTTTGTTACTGCTCTGTTAATCCAGTTTGCCAATCTCAAGCAGAAAAAAAAAAAAGGGATTAAAGAGTCAGAGTGAAGAATAAAGAAACCCAAGTATCAGCACAAAGAACCTTCATGTGTTTGTCAAAAGCTTCAAACTTCTTATCCCTTCCTTAGGTGACTTTTTGTTTTAAATAACAGTTATGTGAATGGGATAGTGAAACTGCTTGGTTCTTTAAGAACTCCTTCAGTTAGGCAAAACATTTAGATTGTATTTCTGCAGAGGAATCACTCAGGTTTAAGATTCTTGCAAACATACTTTTCCCCATCTCAAGATGTTAATTTTGTTTTTAATAAAACCTGCAAATTTACTTTTGTAGGACTTGACACTCCACTCTCCAGCTTTGTTTATGAGACTCAGACTGATTCACTTAAGGAATATCAATAATGAGCCAGCTCTACACACACCCTGGGTAGAAGCTGCAGTGCCCACAGGATTAGGCTGCAGCTGAACATTACTGCTGAGCAGCCTGGTGGCATCTCAGTACTAGATATAGGTACTTAAAAGGAGCAAATGTGAGAATAAACCATGCTGTGCATTTAACTCTGGAGAGCACAATTGTCTTTAAGTGGACAATTGCACTGATTTCTGTGGAGTACGCAGAAAATTGAAAATTAAGCACCTTCTATTTTTCTTGGAAAACTGGGGACATAATGGATAATTATGATGAACAAAAATGTGTCATCTCAAGAAGTTTTCACTGGGTTATGACTCTGCTTCTATTAATGATGGCAAAATTGACAGTGTGAGCACAAGCAGACCCCAAAGAACAAGTTCATCCCTTTGAATTACACTTTTCTCATTTATATCAGACATTTTTGACAAATTTTTATGACTTTTAGATCATTTTTTAGAATTTGTGTGGCACCGGCACAGATTCCTGTAAAACATAAGTGGCAATAATGTTAGAGAATTGAATCCTGCTGTTTTCACATAAATTAAATACAGAGGTTCACCGCATGCTGTGAGATCTCCTGTAGTGATTTCTTAATATCCTTTAGATCATTTTTCTGAGTTAATCTATGGGTAGCGTAAAAGATGTTATCATTTCTCCTGTTTCTATAAGGGAGCTTTAAAGACTCTCTGCTGTATCTACTGAAGGAGAGCAAAACATTCTAAAAGTATTACCTTAATAAATCTCTGGCAAGGTTGTGGTGTATTTGCTTCAGTATATGACATAATTTTGTTCCCAGGATCTATTCAGCCTTTTAACTTTTGTCTGTACTCTTTTTTCTTTACCCTCAAGAAAATGTCATTTACTAAAATAGAAGCTGATCAGGCTCATGTTAAACTCAGTAACAGAACTGCTGCCGAATTAAATAGGAGTGAGATCAGTCTCAGACTGAACGACAGTGAGAACAATTATGGAAGTGATTATACAGAAAAAGGAGATTAAAATTAACAGCTAAACAATTAAGTAGGAAATAAACTGAAGAATACACACAAATTAAAAAGGCCAGATGAAAAACACAAACAAAGGCTCTGGTTTCCAGAGACAAAGAAATAGATTAGAGGTCTAAATCCTTTTACAGTTCAATAGAAGTTGAGTGTCTGTCTGTTGGATTTTCTTTTAAATTCCTGGCCAAAACTAAACAATTTGAGCCAAAGAATTAGGGAAATATAAAGTCTAAAGACAGGAAACTTTCCCCCCCCCCAAAAATAACCCCAAACCAACCAACCAAAAAAAAAACCCCAGAAAACCCCAAACACCCTACACCCCACAACAAAACAAACCAAAACCCTGAGTTTTGGGCAGTGCATGAAGAGCATAAAGGGAATGAATAAGGACCACATCATCAACTACTATCTAAATATCAAGGCCAGATGATATTTGGTAGCACAGCTCCAGGTGGCTCTTGCCCACAGAGAAAACCACAGCTTTGAGGTGTGCTGCCCAGATGTTTTTCTTTCAGTCTGTTGCCTCAAAATTGGTTAAACAGAGAAAATGCAAAGTGACAAGTGAAGACAAAGTACAAATAAATAAAAAGACAGAAGGTTCATACATCTTCTCCCTCTCGCTGCTTTATTATTAGAGTCAAGTCCCTTCTTTTAGAACTGCTCTCAGCCAGCTTTTGGAGTTTTATCAAATTCCCCACCCTCCCCTCACCCTGCAGCCTGCTTCCATGCCTAGGAACCCATTCTAACAGCTCACAACTATCTTTTCCTGTTTGTTCCTCACTACAGTCTATCAGTCTGTTTGATGTGTTTTTCAGGATGTCTATCCACTCTTATATCACACTGCAATCCCCACCCTGCAGAGGTTCAGGGTTTCTCTAGAAAAGGTGAAATGGGGACCATGGAGTTCCACCTTGCCTAGCTGTTCTCTCAGCATGGCAGATATAAATATATATTAAAAAAATGTAAAAAAGAAACATTTTTGCAAGGAACTGAGTCAAAGTGTTCATGACCCATGATTTAGAATAATACTAGTTGAAAAAGGCTAAGTGTGTCTGAATATCTGGATACATTTAAAGGTCACAATTTAAAATGCACCTTTGAGAAGATATAAGGTCTATAACATCCAGTGTTGCCATGAATGCATATGTCCTCATGATGCTTTTCTGAGAAAAACACAAATTCTGGGTAGTCACACACACACTGTAGCAGTGAGCTGCACCTTGTCAGTGGTCTGACAAAGTGGTATCCATACTCTCTCCTTTCTTTCTGTCTCTCCATCCCACCCCACTGTTTGGTTTCTTCTTTCTGTACAGGGTGTTTTCAAATGCCTACATCATGGCTGAGAGCAAACAACTGAAATCTGAGAGTCTGAGCACAGACTGCAGTGTGCAAAAACCTTCATGCCTTTTTTTTTTTCTTTATCCAAGCCAAAACACTCACCAGGCTCAGTGAGATCACCTGAAATCACAGAACATCTGCCTGGCTTTGGCAATACATATAAACTATGCTAACTAATCAGATGAACAAGATAAAGCATCCTTCATTTTAGTGCCTATGTAAATTGAAATACTTAAATCCTTTTATATTTTATGTGACACCTTGGCAGAACACCTTTGGAGTGTAAAGGATATTGAAAGGCAGTTTCTACCTGCAGAATAGGTATCCACTAGAAAAGCATGAATCCTATATTGAGTTATTCAAGGCAGATTATTTGCCCCTTTCCAATCACTGTAGCACATTCCCCAGGAGAAAGTCCTACTACACATCAGAACTACCAAGACTGAGGAGAAGAGCTCTACTACTCTACTACTACTTAATGAACTTGGCCTTTTCTTGTAGAACTATGGGTGAGTGAAATGTGGAGTACTTAAAATGTCTTCAGCCCCAAATTAATAATTAGATTTACTTATTTGAGGAAGATGCATAACAGAGAAGACTATGGTCATCCTCAGGACCATAATAGTCTTTCATCCCACACCAGTTCCAACTTGCAAAGACATTACTCATCTTAACTGTAAATCATGAAATTCTCAGTGGAATGTGTTATAGAAGTCTAAACGTTATGATCTTATCTAATATTCTCTCTATTTTAAGAATCTCTATTTAGTATGTCACCTTAAACTCTATTCATAGGATATGTCACTAGCATTGCTAATTTTGAGTCTCTCTCTTCCATATAATGAATGCTTTCAAATATGTTTCCACTTGCTTGCATTTTTCCAGTTGGCATCACATCTCATTTCACACCCTTCCTTCCAACTTCTTCCTTTTTTTTTTCCTTTCTGCTATGATACCATGGTAATTCTGAGACTAAAAACAAAGATAAATCATTCTCATTCTCTCTCTCTCTCATATCTGAAACACTTTGTACTTTGGCATATGCATGTAATGAAATATTGTATTGCTTTTTCTGGTTCTGTGCAACCAATAAAGTTGCTATTAAGTAAGACATGATCTAATGGTTCAATAATACACTGACCACTTTCTCAGAACTCACTGCTCTGGATCATTTTAATTCCATATAATTGGAGTTATAAAATATGATACCTAATCTCTAATTCTGACATGGAACTAAATTATGCTACATTTTGTATTATGAGTTCTTATTGTAAAAAAACAGAATTATGACATATTTGAATATACTTGATTACTTTTCCATAGAATATGGGCATACCAAGATAAAAATGAGTGTGTTTGGGAAACAATTATCCACTCTGTCACTGTCACAGAGTCCACATTTTATAACTGCAAAGACTAATATAATACCCTTATTTGGCAAATTATTTTACTATATGTTTAAAGTGCTTTGCTGACTCTTAACTACATTTAACACTTGTTTCTATGTTTCAGCATAATGACTTATAGACCACATCCTCCTACACCTAGTGTCTTACAGAGTGGAAAGTGGTAGTACAACTTATCAAATAAATTCTCTGAACCTTTCAGGTGTTACTGGTGTAATTTTGGGTCATGTTTCAGCGTCCTTGGAATATTACACCATTAGGCATATGCCACATATAGAAATAAACTGTCAAAAAGTAAAAAAATAGCTGAGTTTGCAAAGCATTTCACCCTCCAAACAGCTCTACAAACAATATGCTCTAGAGGAAACAAACCTAACAGAGTTGAATGTAATACCTACAATTTGGAAACAATTTTTCCTGAGTTGTGAGTACAGAATAATAGAATGGCCTGGATTGTAAGACACCTTAAAGACCACCTATTTCCAATCCCCTGCTGTGGCAGGAACACCTTAGTAAACACAGAAGTTTTAAGGACCTTCTAGAAGTGTTGCCAAAAATTGTCAGAAACGTAAATGGAGACCATATATAACGTATCTAATTAAGTACACTGCCTATTGTGTGTATACTGCTACCCTGGTGAGATCTAATCACTTCTGAAATACAGAAGACAATGAGGGTGATTACTTGGCTTAAACAGGGGATAACACTAATGACAGCTTTACAGCTTTGCATGTGCTTATAAAAATTGAATGAAAATTTTTACTTCCCTTCCAAAAAAATATCTCCCTTCATTGACATGACTCTTCTCTGTGTCTGAGATAGAGTTGTTACACCCTGATGACTTGCCTCAATGGCTTTTTATGATCATTCTCAATTGTAACTTTATTTTAAAGACTAAGCCACAGTCTGAAATAAAATGGGAGTTTTAAACTAATCTCTCGTGGCTAGAATGAGTAATCAAAATCATGTGTTTCCAGGAAAATAGATGATGAAGAGAGATTTGTCCTGGCCTGATCCTATAAGCACTGGTATCTGTAAGCAGACCTTATGAAACCACTAAGCATATTGCCCACATGGGAGTTGGGATGTTCATGACATGCAGCCAAATATACACTTTGTACCCAGCACTTGGTGGGTGTTTTGAGGAGAGGAGGAGAGATAGAAGAGTTATTCAACAGGTAAGTGTCTTTGCCTCCCCTATTTATGAATTTCCAAGCACTAATTCAGAGTTTTCTAGATACAATAAAAGTGCATTGCCATGGTGAATGGTAGCCATGAAGAGATGGTATCTAAGAGAAGTATAAGCTATCCCATTTAAAAGAATGTAATTGGAGGAAGAAATTTTAAAGAAATTGTTTCAATGAGTAAGATGTTGGAAAAACCTTCCTTATTGGTGGCTACTGAAGGATTTGTTCATCCATGACTGTAGTAATAATTGCTGACAGAGTTGGGGTTCATAAGATGTATCCATAGCTATGCACAGGAAAACACAATCAGAAATGCTTCTGTACTGGACTGAAAACCTGGAAAGCCAGGGCTGGGAAGAAATCTCAGACTCTGCTCTGTTTATACAGCATTTAACTATGTTTAAAAAAAAAAAGAAAAAAATCTCTGCTTAAGGCATGTGGTGATATATCTTAATCAAAGTTTGGCTTTAGGACACAGCATACTGCCCCACCCCTTTCTTTTATTGGTCACCTGAGTTAAGTAAGTGTTTTACTCAAGTGATGATTTATCCCTCTATGGCA
>VZTR01004991.1:11472-25789 GCA_013400775.1 Chaetops frenatus
TTTAATTTTCAGGCAAGTAAATTAATTTTCAACAACCAGACCATAAACATTAGAAAAAAACTAAGTTCATGGGCCATAAACAGTTAGGATAACTGTGTGTAAAAGTATAACTAAATAAGCCTTTGGATATTAAGTACATTCATTAAAATATGATTCAGCATTAGGTGAATGGTCTTACTTTGCAAAGGAATGTAAATGTAGGCTCTGAACAAGCTTCTCAGCAGTGTAGGCAAATTGAACTTTGCCTCCTCTGAGTAAAGTGACATAATTTATTTGGTCTTTACTGTGAGTGAAGTTGCAATTACATTTTGAAGGTGATGTTCTAATCTGTCAGGATTAAGTGTACTTCAACTAATGCATTTAACCAGTAATTTACATTCTTACATAAATTCCTCATTTAGTATTTTATTACCAAGTCCTTCCTTTATGCTTACCACTTACTTCATCCTTCCTTTTTTTGACAAGTTTCTTTTAGTTTTACTCTAGCGCTATTTTGACATGCTTTGGAAGGCTTTGCTCATTTTATTCAACTGTCCTTTCTCCCCTCCTTTTTCTTTTTCTTGTTGACTTGTCTCTCTAGCTATCCAATAAAAATTCCTAATATCATGCCTTATGCTTCATCTCCTCAAATTAATCTGTTCTGACATGTTCTTTTCCTAGTCTCTTCTTAGCTCTCTTGTTTACTCAGTCTTTTTTAGTCCTTTCCTTTAGCAGTGTCCCCGGTTCTTTTTTTTTGTTGTTGTTAAATCAATGACAGAGAAACTCTACTTCCATGAAGCTGTTCTTCCAGCTCTGGAGCATCTGATAAATATTGCAGCTCATCTCTAAAATAGAAAACTACTACTTTAAAAAGTTCTTCTGTTCTTGAAGTGACAACCACATTATGACATTTTTGAACAGCTGCCAGAAAAATAGCAAGGATAAGCAGAGACATTTGTATGCGTGCAAAGTTCTGGACTTCTGTCCTGGGTCTGCCCACTACAACTTCCTAACTTGAACAGTCTAACTCACATTGTGTTCCCCACTGGTCCAGCTAGGAGGGGCTAATACCGATGGGAATGAGTGCATTCCAGCCCATCCTGGCATCTGTGCCACAGTTATGTTTCCTTTGTGAACACTCAAGTCATTGTCTGGGATGTGTGTAGGAGGATAAATTACCAAAAGCTATGTAATCCCTTGGAAATGAGTAAGAGATGCTTCACAGTTTCTCTGCTTATTATTTTAGAGCCTTGAGTACAAAAATGTGGCTTTCTAAGAAAATACTAAGCAAGAGTAATATTAAGGAAAGTGGTTTAATCTTTCAAGCTTTTTTATTATTATTTTCATTTCCTTAAATGCAACTAAATCTCAACAGAACTCAAGACATGCAAATGATCCATCTCTGTCTAAGCTGTCCCTGCAGACCTCTGAGCACTCTAAACAGTGCCAAAGGAGTCACCCACTTGGAGATGCTGGGAAGCTTGCAGAGCAGCCAGGCAGGGGCAAGGAGATGCTCCAGGAGAGGGCATACTGCATTAAGGGGCTTGGAAGCACACTGCCAACTTGTAAATTCCTTAGGAATAACAGGGGACACAAAGCATGAATTAGTTATTAAAACAGGCCATACGAGAAAAATTGCCAAACGTGAGCTACAGAAGAGGTGATGTGCAATTTGCTAGCTATTATCTTGCTATACTTTTCTATTTTCTCTTAGCACGGTGAGAAAGAGAAGAAAATAATGCAAAGAAAAACAAAAGATCTATGCAGACATGCAGCCTTTACTAAACATTCCCTTGTCCTGCAAAAGCAGGATAAATCCAAAATCCTAAACTCAACTTGAAAAACATTGAAATGGAAATGAATAGATCTATTTAATAGTGGGATACGTCTTTAAATATTTAGGTTAAGGGAATTTCTATGAAATATTATCTAGATGGTATATGATCACAGCTAGGAACCCAACTGAGGCAAAAGGGCTAATACAAATAAGTTGAGAAACAGGGAAATGGGGATGTAAAAATCAGTCAGAGGGGAAGTTTTCCAAGGAGACCAGAAATATGTGACAATCTTGCTTTCATTTCACTTTAATTAATGCACATCAGGAGCAGGAAAAGCTTGATGCAAGCGTCACAAAACTAAACAAAACTTTACAAAGGGTTATATAACAGGAAAAACAAACAAGTGTGTGTTTTGGAAGGCAAACCCAGCAAGGCTTACACCAAGAAAGGGAAAAGGCAAAAGTATCAGACAAAAACCATTGCATCTTTTTTTAAAGAGCCCTCTATTCCAATTTCTCTTAAATATGTAAAGTCTACTTATGCAATTTATGCTGGCTGAAGTAATCTTACTTTGTCTTCCAAAATAAACTTCCCCAAATGAAAATGTTGGCTGCTAAATTTTTCAGAAATTCTGCAGGAGGTAACAGCCCTATTAATTTATGCCAAACAACAACAACAACAACAACAACAAACCAAAAAACCCAAACCAAACCAAACCGAACAAAACAAAAAACCAACAAACAAACAAAAAAACAAAACTAAGAACAAAAACAAAAACAAAAAAACCACCCAAAAACCCCCAAAAACAAACAAACAAACAAACAAAAAACCAACCCCCCCCCCCCAAAAAAAACCAAACAAACAAACAAAAAAAACCCCTACAGCTTAAATTGCACTTCCCTGCTTATAAAAATTTTAAGAATGTATTTTGCATGGAGTTTTTACATAAATGAGTCCAGTGTAGCAAAACTTGTAAAGAAAGAAGTAGCTTAATCCTCTAAAGGCAGAACACCACAAAGGCCCAGAGGGTGGATCATTGTTTTAATAGTCAGTGTCCCAAAAACTTTATCTTAGCTTTTGCTAGATTCTTGTAACTTTTCCTGGGTATGTTCACTTCCAGTACAAACACTTATCTGAAGGGTTTATGTTTCTCCAGTCACATTAATGTCAATGTGATTTAACTTTTTATCTCTTATTGCTATGCTGCTGTTAAGTTTCCCATGTAACCCTGAATATGTAAATCAGCCAAGAGCATGTTACATCTTCAGCAGTCTGTGACTGTGTTACACCCGGGTCACTCAAACCTAGGGCTTTATAAACCAAGGTTCTCTCGCTCTGGGTAGCTGCAAAGGTGGAAATTCCACCCAAATATTCTCGAAGAGGTAAAAAACTACACAAAAGTTTACTGGCAAACTACAGAAAATTAAGGAACATTGGCAAAAGAGTAAATACAACATAACATCTCTTATGGCAGCATAGACTTTAGCCCATTGAGTATAGAAAACCTTTAAACTCATTCGATGTTACGTTCTGTGAGAGGAGAGTTAGGAGAAGAACAAAGGGAGGAAAAACAGAAAGGCAGGAAAGATACAGAAAAACAGCCAAGCAGAAAACTGTAGACATCTGTCGGGATCTTTTGTCCACGCGAGGCTGTAACGTGCGCGGTGGGACTTGGAGCGGAGAAGGACCGCGAGGAGAGCGCCGCGATCTGCTGGCGCTTGGCCGGTTGTGTAGGAAAGAGGCCAATGTGGGGCAAGTCCAAGTTTGCACAAGTTGCAGGGCCAAGCTCCGGGCAAGTCTGTTGTCCTGGCACAGTCCTGCCATGCTAGAGGTAGCCGAGAAGCTTTCTGGTTAGATTCAGATGCCAAGAGAGGAAGGGCACGGTGGTACGTAGAACTGAGATGGAAAGTGCACGCTCCAGGAGTTTGTAGCCAGAGGCAGTGCTTCTTTTAAGGTGGTCTCCTGAAAGAGTTATTTAGCATGTGGTTTCCACTTCTCAGAGGTGGTCTGCTGAAATTGAAGAGTCAATTTGGCATGCCAGTTTCCACTCCTCAGAGGTGGTATTTTGGACAAGGTAAGCACGCTCTATGCTTAGTCTCGGTGTAGGGCTGATACAGTGTCCAGGTCAGGTAGCACCCGGTAACAGTGGTATGTTATGTATGGGATCAATCCCCGGATGTTTTCTGTTAAAGAAGAGGGGCTGCCGTTTCTTTTGAGATGGGCTCATAATTCTGCTCTTCGATGGGTGCAGTTTGCTGGGTGCAGTGGAAGTTGTAGGCAGCAACAGCTTTGTGAGCTGTGTTTATTCCTGACGTTTTCAAGTCTGTAGCCGGACTCTGTGAGAGTGAAAGGATTTAATTAGCACAAAGGAGTTGGTGTTGCCATTTGAGCGTGGTGCAAATACGAGTCTGCACTTGGAAAGGGAAGGTGGTTTTGTCCTGACACAGTTGATTGGAGAGCAGTGACGTTTTCTACTCGTTTGGGCGCTAGCAGTCGTTTAGTCCATCCTTCTTCTGCAAGTCGATAGCACCATCGTGTGGTTGTTTTATGAGCGCTCACAGTGCCCAGGGAGAAGCCAAGGGATTTTCTTTCCCTCCCAGCACACATCGTGTGGAGCAGCTCATGTAAGAGCTGCGCTGTGGATCTCCTGGAGGCTGAAAGGACGTGATCCTGCATAGTGCTGGGAAAGAAGACGAACCGTTTCACTGTTGGTTGTACAGCTCATGGTCTGCAAAAGAAATAGGAATTCTAGCACTGCCCTTTTCTTCAATAATTTTTTTCTGTGGGACCAGATGCTGGATGTTTGTAGTTTTGTAATTGGATTCTGGGAGACTGAAAGTGCCTGAGGGTGCTTAGAGAGGAGTGCACAGACGTGTATGTGCTGCCCTTCATAAGCTGCAAGTGGAAAGTGATGGCCAGCGCTTATTTTTTGTTCTAGGTGCTTTGATATGGGAGCTGGACGTGGTAAAACTTGAAGCTGGGCTGTGCAAGAACAAAGGAAAGTGATGGGTCATGAAGCTGAGCAGGAACACTCCCTCCAGGGGGTTGTTGCTGTCCACAGAATACGAGTTAAATGTACTGAGTGGGCTCCTTTTGTGGCCAGTATTTTTCACTCGATACAGTTAAATTCAGTTTCAGGAGAGCTGCGTGATTTAAAGAAAAATGTGATTGTATATTTAGTCTGAAAGGAAAGCTCATATCCCCAGTTTGTATGGTTTGAAGTAGATGTGAAACGAAGTCTATTGTTACCAGATGAAAATCATGGAGCTGGAGTCAGGGAGAGAGCAAAAAACTAATGGTGCATGCAGCTGAAATGAAGAAGCATAATACAAATGTGTGTTGTGCAGAAAAATTCAGAAAAAATTTCAGAAAAAATTCCAGAAAAATATTGCCTGGAGAACCTCTAGCCAGTGACAGGGTAGTTTATTACCAATCTGCTGCAGTTCTACATATTTCCTGGGTTTAGAGCATTTTCTGCTCTTTGACACCTTATGAAAGCTTCAGGCACCAAATCTAATAGCAGTAGGGTGGATTTTTTTTCATCTCTTTCATTGAAATACAAGGAAAGGGTCTACTAGAATCTGCATAAATCTGATTTCAAGGTTTGTCTATACTATCTTGTTCTGGTCACGTCTCAGTACTTTGTCCATTCATGATATATTCTCTGAAAAAGAGATACTTCTCCTTTCCTTCGTATTTTCAGTTGGCACTTTTTTAATGAGACAGAATAAGGAGGTGGAGGTTAAGCTGCTGCCTTGCTTTGACATATATCTCTGGGTAGTGCTGGGGGCCCTAAAGGGCAAACATCATTTTAAGGGCTGTGCATCCATGGGAAAAGCCAAAAGATGCCCATATGATAGTTTAGATTCACACTAAATTTGAGTTTTCATCCCATGGGCAGAGGTCATAGCACATGGCAGTCAGTGGAAATAGTTAGCAGTCATTGGGAAATCTCTTCATTGCTTTCCTAAGCATATTGTGAATATCTTTTTTCCTCAGTCCTCTTTTATGCCTCCTCCAAATACATAATCTCCCTCCAAATATCCTGTCTATCCATTTTCTGACACTTCTCAAGTTCCTTCCTGTGATACCAAAATTAGCTGGAGTACAAACTTTCTAATGCAAATTGGAGTGTTAGAAAGCAGATAATCTTTATTGCAGCATCCCCCTCCAAGAGGCTGCTGTGACCAAGAATCCCCATCCCTGACAGGGCCTCCACTCTTTCAAGGATGTAATTCCATCAAAAATCTTCCATCCTTCCAGGAGCCTCCACTCCCTCTGACAGCCTTCAGCCCTCTGAGAAGCTCATTTCTTTGGACAGTCTCTTTGTGGGGAAAAAAGTACATCAAGGACCACTGATTTAGATTAACTCTCCTGTATCACTTGATTATTTCCCTAACATTTAGTTAAAAATATTTAAAATAGGATTTAGTTAAAAATAAAATTTCTGTTGATATTAGGCAACCAGAAGCTTTGGAAACATTATTAAATCTTATTTCAATATTCAAGCAAATCTCTGACAACTGATACCAGTAAATCAAGTAAAAATGTAGGAGTTTCCACAAATACTAAAATACTGTTGCCATACTCTTTGAAGCATCTGATTATGATCTTTTGTCAGTGATAATAAAGGATGCTAAAAAAATAATCCATAGTAGCTCTCCATTCCACCGAATTTCCCAGTTCCTCACCCTGCCAGTGCTGTTGGCCAGTCAGTCTTGATGCCTTTTTCTCTGGTCCTGGGATCATGAGGCAGACACAGTTAGGGTGATAAAAAGGGGTTACCTCTATTGTAGGTGCACAATTCATCAGGTGGAAAATGCTGAAGATGCACACCCTGCATAATACCTTTACAATTTATAGATTTCTCAAATCAGCAGATCTGACAAGAGCCCCCAATTAGAAGCACACTCAGTGAAGTCATGCCCCCCACCCCCCAGCTCTAGCACCTTCCAAATGCTCCCCCCTCAAATGAGGATTGAAACCTGTTTATAAAAAATGAGTCTTGAAGAGCTGGTCTCAGCCTTGGTTTCTGAGAACCAAGATAGTGTAGGGGTCCTGGAATTTGTTTTGTCTTTCTGCCTGGGAAAATACTGAAGCTAAGTTACAATATTAGACTGCAGAGCAACAAATATAGGTGTAAAAACTACAGAGTATATAAAAGAAAAAAAGGCAAAAATCAAGATGGCATCCATTTTGCCAAGGTATTAATTTGTTGTGATGGATTTGATATGTGCATTGAGAAATTTTATAGATTATATATGTATCTATACAGCTGAGCCTGGTCTTTCTGATAATGTCCTGTTGACCTTTTGTTAACATTTGTACTATAAAAATACAGATATTTTTATATCCAGAGCTCAGAGGAAGACAGGGATAAATGTAACAGATGTAATGCTTATTTCACAATGTATAATCAAGATGAGCTGTTATTTTAGTTGTCACAGATTCTCTTTAAAAACTTTTCACATTCAGCCCCAAGCAGTATAGACTCTGAAGTGCTGACAGGATAAAACTGCATTATTAATGTTGCATAAATCCCATATAAACCAAGACGACCTCAACCCTCCATTTTGGAGATTAGAAAGAACAAATTCCATGTACTTTAACTACCACAAAACTGAAGTTGCTGTATCAAAAAGGGAAGAGAGCCTTAATTACCACCCAGCCTGTTTACTCTTCAGTTGCATGGTTTCCTCCTTGCTGATATATGCAATACATGGCAATTTCACATCCGTTGCCTAATTAACACAAAAAGATATTACTTTCCATTATTTGAGAATGTTCCTTCATTCTTTAGATGAACATATAATTAACAAGGCTGCAAGAATGGAGAAAAACAAGAAATGCAAGTCATACATTAATATTACAGATATTATGGATTAGAGTTGTTCAACCTTGTCAGCTAGAACAATAGCAGGGAGAGAATGTTTGCTTCTCTTTGTTTATATTAAACACATTTCTAATTAAAAGAGACAGATTAGGTGGAGAGGAAAGGTATTTTTTTATTCCCTCTCCCGTCATCTATTACTTTTAGTTTTTCTTCTCAAGAGGACAGAAGGGATTTTTTTGCCTAGCAATGCAACCCAAGGTGACAGGAGAACACTGGCAGTCCAGATTACCAGGACTGACTTTTTATACATTTCATTGCAGCATCAGTCACAAGCTGCATTCCACAATGCAGTCTTAAACCTGATAAAACCCTATAGCTGCTTTCACAGGCACTCTCCCCTCTTCCCCAGATCAAGGCTGGGGGAAAGCAGAAACAATCTGGCAGGCCCTGGGTGCTGAATGGCAGCATCCTGGCAGCTGAGCCATCCTTTCCTTGGGAGGGGTGCCTGCTAGGAGAGCAGCCAATTTAAAGCAGCTTTTCCCGACCACAAGAGGAGAAGGATATGCCTAAAACCCACCTTGCCAACGAAAAAAGGAGCTGCTTCTGATGTACATCTGTAATGAGAACCAACAGCATGAATCACCTTGCAGTTCTTCTGCAGATCAACATGAGAAAAGAGTAAAATAGGTTCTTCCAACATAAAGAATGAGTATGAAAACAGATGCTGTCCATACTTTGTCATCTTTTAAATGCATCATTGAACATCAGACCAGAAAACTGGGGTGTTCTTTTTACAATGCAGAGATGGGATTTTTTTTTTTTTCACTTTTTTTCTTGTCTTCTCTATACTACTCCCACATGCAGGATGCTCCCCAACACTTGTGCAGCTGCCAACAAGCCTGTTACTGTGTCAGGCTGAATCTGTGACTTCCTGACTAACAGATCCCAAGCAGAACCTGCTCAAGACTCTTCTTAAGGCTTCCAATTCTCACAGCTGAAAACAGTGAAATTCCCTGAAAAAACCAAACAACAAAACACAGAAGATAATTATATTCTCAACCCCATCATATTTTGGGGGTTTTTTGATGTTTTGGGTTTTCTTTCTGGTTTTCCTCCACCTACTCCTCCTTCCCTTTTTAAATACTTGAGAAAAAAGGATCAGAAGAAAACCAAACACCAAGCATCCTCTTTTCTATGAACTTCACAATACTGCTGGGAAGTCTAATTCTGCTTGTGGCCACATGTAACAGTATCTTGTCAAATATATTTAACAGACTGAAGTGGGGACAGGTCTTGTATTTTGTTTTGGTATTTACCAGCAGAAAAATAAATCTCCAGTATATAACTAAGTCCTACAGTGGGAAATAAGAAATATATCTGCCATAGAGGTGAACTATTAGCACATATGTCTACATAGACATTCATAGCAACATGCTCCTAGCCTTGGAAAAATAGCATATTATGAGTTTTTAAGCTTAGTTACATTGATTTCAGCTATGTTTGCAGAAAAAAGAGGCAGAGCAAAAGGGCACACATCACATAACTTTTGGTGCATTTGATCTTTACCTCAATGAAATACTGAAGGAAACATTTTAATTTTAAAGTGAATCCAAGACCTCTTACAGATAGGGAAGGCAGGCAACATGGAAAGTCCAAGCACTCAACACCAGAAAGCCAGGTATTTCTGGTGAGTACCAAACCACAGCATAGTGATGTTTCACAGGTTAAAGGTTGGTTACAATTATTTCACCTGATAATGCAAATAATTGTGTCAGTAAAAGCAATTAGGACTGGAGAAAAGCCTCCAAATGCTCCTGTAGCAGCTGCTGATTGAAATTGCAGCCTTGCACAACCATTTTCTACTATGGTGGTTGGTTAAGCTTTTTCTTCTGGCATCACTATGATAAGCTTATCTTGTAAAATAGTTCCAATCTCACTTTAAAAGGGGATTTTTGAGAGATAACAGTCTTACCACTCAGCCTGTGATTGGTTGAAATCTGGGATATTACACTACTTGCACTCTCTACTGTACCAAGTGAAGGATTGGTGGGTGGGTGTGCACACATGACTTGATGAGTGTATTTATTAATTAAAAACAGACTATGAATTATATGAGAAATGTTTATTAATGTACTTGTATGTATCTACACTTATGTTTCAAAGTTCTTTTCTAGAATCCTTCTAGCTTTGTGGAATAAGGTAAATAGATTAACACTAAAAGATGTAATATTCAGGTCACCTCTCCTTGGCACCATAAATTAACCTGTCCTTACAGGCATCTTATTACAGAAGTGGTTGAATCTTTAATGCTTTTTTGCTTGCTATTAAAAAATACATCCCATCTGAATAAAGCACTTTACAAACTTGTAAGAGAATGTTCTTGTTAAGAACTTCATATTCTGAAAAGGAAGTTAAATTGCCAATGAAAGGAATGAGAGATTTGTCTTTACAAACAAACTGGGGGTGCACTAGTAGATAAAACTAGCACTGAGAGATAAAAGAAACAATGAGAGGAACCGTAAATTCCACAGGAAAAGAAAAAGTTCACATTAGAAGGGGGTCTTAGGTATTAGAGGTTTTGGGAAGTCTGTACCTGTCAAATACCCAGACATAGGGAAAGAGGGAAATGTGGCCAGGAAATCAGGATTAAAAGGAGGCTGCAGACTCCAAAAATTTGAGACACCCTAGGGGAAAGAAATGCCCCATGGCCTCTCCCTTATGTCAAATAAAGTGACAGGACTCCTCTGTCTCCTTTTTGGAGATAAACCTCTGGTGTTTGTGGATTAATTTTTCTGACACCAATGACACCATTACCAGTTGGTATGAGAAGGTCAACACGTGCTTTTTTTTTAACTTGTAGCATTCTCTTTATCTGGCTACATGCTAGAACTAGATCTATATCAATTTGCAAAATTTATTGTTAGTCACTGTCCAAATTATTTTCCTTGCTTCCAGTTATGTAAATAAAAGGCAAAACAGCTCCATAAAATGAACCTTCTAATATAAAGTTGTCATGTGTGCAAAGAGGAATGATAGTGAAAAATAAATTTCTGATGCAGTACCATTTGTCCTATCATATATGTTAGAATGATATTAAGGTTATTATACCCTGCAACCGGGACTCATCTGGGACTAAATTTAGCTAAACATTTGGGTCATTCAGGAATTTCATCTCATCTGCACTGGAAAAGGTGAAAGCAATATAATTTCATTACTTGCAATGAGCCTTTGACAGTCACATCTGCAGAACAGCAGCACCCATAAGAGTATTATTTTTAAACTGTTAGTTTTTGCTCAAAAAACATACTCACTTTGCATATGAATAACCTAAGAAATGGGTCATCTCAGCAGCTGCTAAATCTTATACATTTGAGTGTGTTAACTTTGTAGAAGTAATGGATATTCTATTATTAGGAATCCCAAATGCTATAACATCTGTAAAGCCACTGTTTAGCTTAGCACTGTTCAGTGATTAAAAAGCACTTTTAATTAAAACTACCCGGCCTCCTTCCTCTGTTACATAAGGAACTAAGATGAAAATAGGTCAGTTTGGGGACTTCGTGTGCAATAATTAATTCTAATTTTCAATATTAACAATTTCTGCCTTGGAAATTACATTTGGTTTGTTTGCAATGGACTTCTAAGATCATCTATTATAATAATAGCCATGTTAATAATAATAATAAATAATAGTAAAATAATAGTAAATAATAAAAATACTTGACTTAGTAGAGTTAATAGAGAATTACAGCCAAAGTGTAAATCTCATATTTGTTTGGTTTTAAATTTAGAAATTTAAATTAGAAACCTATTTAACTAGAGGTAAATTCTAACTGCTCAAATTCATACTGAATTTTTGAGTTTGTCAGTATTTAGATTTTAAATTCTCCCACTTGCACTATAAAAATAGAAAAATTCTCACCCAGAAAATCCTGTTCTGTCTTTGATGTCCCATGTTGAAGAAATAAAGAAGGGTTCCAAGTACATACATATCCCCAAAATCAAAGACCTCTCTTATTCAGGGATGTAAACACGTAAAAGGTTTAAATGTGTAAGTCTGTAAACCCATATATATTAATCTGTAACTGGAAAAAAACCCCGAAATCAGACAATTTGGAACCTATTTCTTTGGAGAAAAGTGTATCATAACACCAAATCCAGGATAATGGTCATTATGAATGCTATTTGCTTTAAAGGTACTGCTTGTTCTGAAAATGTAATTTTCTTCAACTCTGAAAAACTGTAAGGCTGTAAGCTATAAATATACAAAAATTTGCACTATCTTTCAGTTTGAAAAACTATCATTCTGTCTAGTAGCTATCTTAGTAACCTTTAGATGAATCTTAGTTAACGTCTCTGTACATGAAATCAAAATTTCAGTGGTGAATCTCAAAGGAATGGAAATATTCTTTGTTCCTTCCCTGGGGTTCTGCACTAGTTACAACACTGATCCGACATTTAAAATTCTTTCTCATAGTGAAAATAATATTGTTTCAGAGGATGCTGGGAAACCAATTCCTGGTTTTTGCCCTACCTTGCTTATTCTGATCAAGCAGAGGTAGAATGCAATTGTCACTAAATAAATGTATTTACTCACTCATGCATGTAAATGAATAAAATTTTTATCAAATGACTTGACATACTAGATATTGGGCTTTACTTGTCCTTACTTACAATTAGCACCTTTGAAATAGTTATGAGCCAGTCTTAATTTTCCTAAATAATAAATAATTAATAGCCCATATATGGTTTTTTTTATGTTTTATTTAACATATATGTTAAATATATGTTAATTATATTATGTATGTAAATTATGTTTTTATATCTCTGTATTTTTCTACATATCAATATAACAGATGTAATTAGACATATATAGATATGAATAGATAAGGAATTACTGATGTTACACACTATGTAAGAATATATTATNATGTAGTATTAGAAATATATAGCTTTTTATATACAAATATAATCTAATCTATGTAAAATTTATAGTCTAGAATATCTACATAGTACAATCTATACTGTATTATAGCATTATATATACTGTATTATTGCATACTAATACTAGAAAATACATAAAATTAATTATTCATGGAGTCATAGATTCATCATAGAATGGTTTGGGTTGGAAGGGACCTTCCAGCCACCCTAGTCCCAGTACCTTTCACTAGACAAGTTTGCTCAGAGTTCCATCCAGCCCGGCCTTGGACGACTTCAGGGACGGAGCATCCACAGCCTCCCAGTGCAACCTGTTCCAGTGCCTTTCCGCCCTCTCAGCAAAGCACTTGCTGCCACTATCTCATCTACACCCACTCTCTTTTAGTTTGAATCCATTCCCCCTTGTTCTGTCACTACCTGCTCCGTGGGTCCCAGCGGGGCTCCGTTCACCCTCTCCAGCTGGTCTCCTTGGTGGTGAAGGTCCCCCCAGAAAGCACAGGATCCGATGGGTTACCTCAGGCCCGGCAGGAAAACCCAGGCACGTCCCTGGGGATGAGAGGGGGGAGTCTGCCCTTGTCTCTTAGAGCAGACTCTGGGTTTGCTGCATCCCGTGCAGTGCTGTGGTGCGAGGCCTCAGCAGTGACTCTGAGGGCACCTCGGGGGGCCTTGGATGGATGAAGGCCCTCCCTCAGCTGCCTCTCACTGAATGTCCCGTGGATGTGGCCTTCCCGGGGCTGGGGGTTCCATGGCCAGTTTGTGTCAGGGAGGATGGGTTCACTGCCCCTGAGCAGAGGTTATAACACACCAAAACTTCCTCCCCAAACCTCGGCTGGGGGGGAAATCTGTGCAAAGCTGCTCCCAGCAAATGGGTCTGAGGGCTACGGCCTCCCCCAGCCCGCAGCAAGCCAGAGATGATTCTTAGCACGGCTGCTGGCTTTGGCTCACGTTCTTCTCAGGTGATTGAACAATGGGTTTTTCCCTTTATCTAATCTCAGCAGTTTGACTTTCAGTCCAAAGTCCCAGTCAGGTATCTTCAGGGAGGCCTCTTTGCTTGTAGCTTCTTTATACAGTTTTTGTTAAAATGAGCAAAACTTTATATCAGCGTTTGAGGCAGGAGCTGTTTCAGTCTCTGACACTTGGAAAAT
Organism: Chaetops frenatus; assembly: GCA_013400775.1. Lineage (NCBI taxonomy): Eukaryota > Metazoa > Chordata > Aves > Passeriformes > Picathartidae > Chaetops > Chaetops frenatus. Next base: position 25,149 of record VZTR01004991.1, read on the forward strand.
GCCAGGTCTGACCCCTGCTCAGCAAAGAGGCAGGCAGCAGGAGTGAAAGGTATTCTGAAATTCNAAAAAAAAACCCCCCCCCCCCCCCCCCCCCCCCGTCACCCGGGCCCCAAAAAGGGAAAAAAAAAAAAAAAAAAAAAAAAAGAAAACAAACATTGAAGGTGTTGTAAAATCCAGTATGAAGCATTTTTGGATTGAGAAGTGCAGCTTCTGGGGTTGCAGCTCAGAGACCTGCCCAAGGCAACCCCCTTGGGCGCCTGGAGAGAACAAAAGAGAGCTNGGCTGCTGGCTTTGGCTCACGTTCTTCTCAGGTGATGGAACAATGGGTTTTTCCCTTTATCTAATCTCAGCAGTTTGACTTTCAGTCCAAAGTCCCAGTCAGGTATCTTCAGGGAGGCTTCTTTGCTTGTAGCTTCTTTATACAGTTTTTGTTAAAATGAGCAAAACTTTATATCAGCGTTTGAGGCAGGAGCTGTTTCAGTCTCTGACACTTGGAAAATGCCAGGTCTGACCCCTGCTCAGCAAAGAGGCAGGCAGCAGGAGTGAAAGGTATTCTGAAATTCTCCAGGGCCCACGGAGAACAAAAAACGCCCCCCTCCTGCCTCACACTGCTGCACAGGAGCCGACAAGCGGCAGAAAAA
>VZTR01004991.1:33125-46048 GCA_013400775.1 Chaetops frenatus
AACAGAACCCAAACTGAATCCCATCCATTTGACCTCAGGCATATATATAAACACATACATACATGTACACACACCTGTGTATTTACATGTGCTTATATATATATATATATATATATATATATATATGCATATATAAACACATCAATATACAAATACACACAATACATGTATCTTCGTGTCCCTCACCTAAAGACCAATGGAGAAATTTACCTTTCACGACTTTAGGTGATGAACAAAGAAAGTAAAATATTAAAACTTCTGTTATTGTTGCTATTTCCCTCTATGCCAAGTAGTGGACTGTTTTGCATGTTTGTCTGTGTGACTCTTTTTCTGTCTGTCACATTCCCTCCCATGGCAGGTACACTCATTACTAAAGGACAGAATGAGAGCTTGACATGGTAGAAACCATCAAAAAGCAAAACTAATTGCTTTTGGAAAATTATGTTCTAGCAATACCAAGTAGGTGGTTTTAAATTATATGTTACATGCATAAGAATTATTTGACATGAAAAGGGAATAAAGTAAATCCTGGTGTAAAAGCCAAAATCCCAAAAGCTTTTGGAAAGACAGAAAAAGGAAGGGATACAGGGGAAAGAGCTCTACAGAATTTTTTCTGCACAGAGAATTTCAGGAGCCAGACACAGGACATCATCTCTGGATAAGGCTAGGAAAAAGTAGTATTGACAAGATGCCTCTACTAAAGTACAAATAATCTAAATAATGGAAACTTTTGCAAGAATATTGAAGTTAATTTTTTTTGGTTTTTGATGAATTTCAGATTATGTATCACAGGATATCCTACCTACTTCTGGCTATTACTGGTCCTATGTTAAATTTCATTACAGATAAATATCAGCAGTGTCTAATTTCCAAATTTGCTAGTCTGTATTCCTTTTGTCAGTAAATTTTCATTTATATTTGTTCTAATGTAACTAAACTAATTACTGTGAACAGACATAAGACCACAAATACAAAACTGGAGAAAGATCATAAATTTAAGACAGAGATACTTAGCCATACAGACTTAAAAATACGAGTTGGAACCAGCAACTAACCATTTTGCTTTATTTTTTGCCTTAATATCTGCAAGATTGCATGTTCTTCTCTAGTTAGTCTTCACCACTCTAATTCTTCCAATATATATATCACATTTTATTTATCAGAGACACAATAAAAGGATTTTTGTAAAGTTCTGAGAAAGGATTGCTGAAATATTAGGTTTCAAAGCAACAGAGTTTTAAGTACATCTTCACTAATTTTTCTTAAAAAATGCTGCATTACAAGCTGTCATATGTTCTTAACCATTCAACCTTAATCTTCCTTTATGGAAGTTAAGCAGCTGTAAAAACTTCAGAAAAAAATACATGCAGCCAAGTAATGATAAAAATACAATAAAAACCTCTTCCCAAGTGTTGAATTTTCTCAAAGTGATAGTGTTCACAGGTACAAATTGCAACTTTGTATCACTGAAATAATATCATCCTCTGGGAAAAGAAATTCCTTCCAGTTCTTTCAGAACTCAAGGTGGCATCTCTAATGCCAGGATATGGAGGTTAATTGTGGAAAGAGACATTTTTAGTTCAGTTCTCAAAGCTAATGATTTCAATTCTTCCTTCTCTCTCTCTCTCTACATCTGTTAGAGTGAGATAATAATAATGATGATGATGATGATGAACAGGTTGCTAGCCCAATGTCATCATCTGCACTATTTTTATGTCCATGTTAGCCTATATTCAGATGGACAGTGTGTGTGAGGTAAAGAAAACAGTTTTAACTTAAACAACAACCAGGGAAATTACTTTAGGCATCACTGTGAGCAATACACAGGATGAAAAAGGTACAAGAATGGACCTTAGACTTGTAAAATAGTTAGAAATGTTAAGAAAAACATATTTATAGTTTTAGTTTTCTTTGAACATTTCATTGCTTTCTTTCTATCAATCCTCCAATTTACAAGAACATTTTCTAGTTTTCATTATTTTCATTAATTTTGTGGTATTTGAAGTAAAATCAGGGTATTCTGACTAACTGTGTTTTATTCTCCCATGATGGCTTTGAGATATAAAAGTCTCATGTACAGGGAGAACATGTCTCCCTGTATTTGTAAGTTTTTTAATTACACAAGAATTCTTATGATTTGGATAAGTATGGCTCTATTTATGCCTTCCTTGCTTGGACATATGATCCCCAAAACATTTTTTGTAACTCTGCTGTCAAAGCCATTCCTTCAACAGATACCACAAGCACAGTGTGCTGTGTATTAGTGTGAGTCCTAGATTGATATTTCTTTAATGTGAACATGATGGAACTATGAATATTACATAATGCTCATTTTTCAGTAGAAGAATAAATTTGTAACAGCAACATGTTTAGAAGTAAGATAAAACTGGGGAAACCATTGCCTGCTTAATTTTACAATAAGGAACATTATCTAGCAAGGCACAGTTAATTTGAATACCCCCTAAGGTATGCTTTCAATGATTTTACTACTTTTTTTCCTCCATGCAGGAGTTTTTTAAGGGAAATGTGAGTCCCATAAATATAGAATTGGTCTTTAAATATGATAATTGAGAGATTAAATGATATAAGAATTCCATTATAGCCTAACAATGTAGACTATAATATATAATACAGATATATAGCCTATTTTTTTTATTTTAATTATAATGTTACTTAAACAAATGCAGAGATTAGAATTAGATTTTAATTTAGTTTGAATCTTGAGAAACAGTTCAACTCACAAACACTTCTAACTCCAATTACAGTAATCTACTTTCCCTGGGGGGGTAGAAGGGATGCACCACTGCAGTGACAAATTCCTCATAGCAAGCAGCACACCATGCTGACTGATGGAGCAGCTAAAAATACTGGTTGCTAAAAGCACAAACAACAACCACCAGCTAATCTAAATAACTAAAACCTTGATTTTATGGAAAAGTGAATCTTTTAGGTGTCTTTCATCGCAGTACTTGATACAGAAGTTAAATACTCTTTTGATTTTTGAAATATGTTAACAGTTGCTTTCTTTTTCTTTCTCTTTTAATGTATTCACTTCTGTAAAAAAGAGCTGTTTAAACATCTTTACACAACTAATTAACCTAAATTACTTCAGTCTCTACCAAAAGTATTCTACATTTCATCAAACCTTCCATAGCTTTTCCAAAGAATAACCAACCGCTGGTCATAATCTAAATGGAGTTCACTCCAACTTCATAATTTCACATGTTTTTTCTTCTCTTCCTTCAATTTTTATTAAGAAATGAAGGTTGCTTTACCTTTAGACATTAAGAAATGTGCCACAGCAAAGTATGCACTCTTACAGATATGCAATTTCTCCTTATTATGTAGAGGATGTGGCAGAAGGGAAGTAGCTTATAACTTAATAAACTTGTAACACATTTGTAATAAATGGGTACTATAATTTTTTTTTACAATAATTTCTTGCACACTGAATTATCTAAGATTTTTTTCCCAGAATTTTCTTCATGCTGGTCACTAACAGCAAGCTACCCAGTTACTACCACAAGATTTTGTTTTATCCCAAGATATAACAATATATTCAATATATATTGAATATTCAACACATATATCTCACCTGCAAATTAGTCAGAGTAGCACTGTATTTTTGAACTATTAAGCAGAAAATCCTCAACAGTCAGAGCAGACTCTCTAAACAAAATTTGTCTCGCCCATTTTTTCTCTTTTTTTCCAATTCTATTTGTATCTTTATAATTACAGCCACAATACATGCATTTGAGGTTTCTTTTAAGAGCTCATACCATGCTCTTTGATTGAATGCATTGTCTCAGTAAAAGTACCAAATTTAGCTTTCTGTCAGAGCTGTCACAAGAAAAACACAGCTTGCAGCTTTTCTAGACTGGCAGCTAACGATACCACATCCTTTCAATTATTATGGTGTCATCTCTTACATATCCCCAAAGGTTTTGCTTCATTAAATGAAGCATCTGTGAAGGCTGTCCTGATTATTAAAAATAAATAAATTAGTAATAAATATGAAGATATGTAAAGAAGGTTTTTGCATCTCACTATAATGCAGGCAACACTTCAACCAGGAAAAAGCAAATTCTTGACGTGGTTAAACATCAAATGACAGACTTTCAACCACTGCTGTTCCTGCAACAGCTCTACCAGTTCTATTAAGCAGCTTTTAAAAGAAACCCAGATAATCTATATGCATGGATTGAGAGCAAAGAGCATTTGCTCCTCAGCACTTTAATACAGAACATAGCTGGCTGATAAAAAATGTCTACCCTCTTGAATTGGAAATGTCCCATTGACAGTTGCCTAAAGTATTCATGTTTTCATATAGCCTAGATTAGGCCCTGTTTTTCAGGTGAGCTAGTCTTACATCTTGAGAATCACACTCCTGGGTGCTTTGATTGTCTTCCTTTTTCAATGCCACATGGAAATTCTCTTTCTCTTTCTCTGCTGAGACATTTTGCCAGAACTGAAAAATTAAAAAAAGAAAAAAAAAATTTAAAAACATTAATATAATTGAGATAAAATATCAAGTAAGTCACATGTGAAAATTCAGGATAACAATGAAAAACCAAGAGGTCATACACTGCAAACTGTTAACTACTTTATATACTGTATGTTCAGCAAATTTTATACAGGGAATGTCTTATTATATATTCTCATTAGAGCATGCCCTTTTAAACTATTACCTCCATATACATAATCAAGATATTCTATCTAGATGCCAAAGGAGGGGGGAAAAAAGCATTTTCAGAACTCATATTCCTATGACTCTTGTGGATTCTGGGGAAGACTGAGGCTGTGAGCTGACATGTTTATGAACTGCTTTAGCTTACTTAGCTCTCCACAGCCTCTCTCTCTGCTGGGACCTCCCAAGCTGCAAGCTGACAAAACGTGTTCCTTTTCATGCCTTTCTCTCCTTCCAGGCAAAAGGGACTACTGCATGGGGAAAGCACTCTGCTCTTGCTTTATAAGCAGTGAATTTCCTTCCACTGAATTGTTGTTTGTTTAAAGCACAATTTTCTATATTTCCTGCAACTTTTAAAATTCAAAAGGACAAAAAAGGAAGAGCATGTACTGCATTGAATTACTAAGTAATGAAAAGTTTTCAGAAATGATGGAGAACAGGGGAAACCAAACCAAGCAGGTCACTATTTACAATTTAACTTGAACCATGAGAAATAGTTCAATTTGTAGTTGAAATAAAATAGTTCAAATAGTTCAAATAGTCTCTGGTTAACAGCTCTCTAATGAGGACTTGTTAGTTTTATAGAACAACTGACTACTGCAGGAAGTAATGTGGAGATAAATTTAAAAGATCAATATAAATTGAATATAGTATAAAATCAATATAAATTGCTTTGTTAAATAATAAATGCCATTTAATACCTGTATTAAGTGACCTGTCTGTCCGGACTGAAGGAAATTACAGTTCTAGGACAGCCATGATAGTTTTCCTTTAACGATGGGCAATGTCTTGATATGCCCATTTTGATGAATTTAAAATACTGAAATCATGGAGATTGTCCAGAAACACATTTTTTTGCTACTGAAGGTTGAAACTACAAACATTCAAAAACTACCTACAGCAAAGACTTGCCAGCCTGTGTGGGCAAGGGGCATAGATCAAGAGCCAGAAATATCACCTTTCCAAAGTCACTTCTGACTGCTCCTGACACCAGGCACTTTGTCTCTAGGTTGCACACACACACACAGGCCAGCTGCCATGTTAATGCCTCATTTATTAATTTTAGCCAAGAAAATTGTGCTAAACCTATAAACTTTTCCTTCACCCTTCTTTTTTGAGTAGCATCATTTGCAATTACAAGATGTTACATAATTTTGAAGTGTATTATAGACTTCAGAGTTATCCTCTTAGTCCTACAAGCTGCATAGAATCATAGACTGGCTTGGGTTGGACAGGACTTTAAGGAACACCTTATCCCAAATTAGAGACCTTATAAAGTAATGGAGCATTATTTCTTTCCACAACAGAATTCACAGACAAATATGCAATTAATAGATATGTGTATATATATATACACATATATCTATATATAAAGAAAAATAATTGTGTTTCCTTTCTTTATATCCTGATTTTAAAATCTTCCACAGTAACTCACATGCAAAAATAAATGATAAGTCAATACAAAAAACAGTAATAGAACTACACATTTCTATAAGTGATGGTCACTGGACATGTACAGACATATTTGGCATGTTTTACAGTAGAGATAACTAGCTTTTCTCTTCTGCTTTGTCAATAGTGTTCAACAGTAAGTGGGAGAGACATACTTTAATTTTCATATCTATTTAATGCACATCTTACAGAGATTTAGTTTTATAAGAAAATTCCTTTTAAAGAACTGCAAATCCTGTAATGTACCAGATCTTTAAGCCTCTACATACTGTTTCTAAAGTAAACATGTTTGTCCTTATAGTTATTTCCTTATTGCTCCAATCTGCACTGTATTCAACTATCTTTAATGTGGAAAACAGCTGCTTACCTTTATGCCAGCACTCAGCATTGTGCTCTAAGTTTTGCAAATGATCTAGAACAACCCCACTCTGATTAGAAGTGGAAATTGTTAGGATAAATTCAACACGGATACTGAAAGATGACATTTCATTTTCTTCACATTTCACAGACGTTTGTATTGGTTATAAAGGAATTTCTCCAAGATGAACATCCACAATGATCTCAAATAGCTGAACATCCATCAAAATGAAAGGACTTTTCCTTCAAATGGATCATTTGGGATGATAGATGACTTATCTAGATTTTAATTTCCTGAATCATTCTTTTCATCCATGAGTGCAGAATTTTCCCTCATACATGCAACTGCCTCATGGCAGTATATTATGTTATATACATTATTATAGTTATATACACTATATACATTATTCATTTAATTTTTTGCTTTTTAAGTCTTCCGGGGACCTTTATCCCTTGAAAAAAACTATTCTAAAAGGAAAAAAAAAATATTTAAAAGTTTCTTTTATCAAGACCTAGGGAAGATATCAAAGTTTTCAAACACTATTTCTAGTATTTCCTACTAAATAAGTCTTCTATTTAAAGGCTCCTTGGGGAAAAAAACCTAGTTCCTAACCACCTCAAACCAGAGGATCTCATCTCTAATTGAACATCCTTTCTATAGGAGAGCTACTACAGATAGAAAGGATGAACTCTCCCTGAACTACAGTGAGCTGGAGGATGACAGTCTGTCAGAGACCACAGCAAAGCATCCTTCCCAGGGTAGTCCAGCATGACATGCAGCAAACCCACAAATGTGCTCAAAGATAAGAAAGTAGCAGAAGATAAAAATAATAATAGGTCACCTTCCACTAGTAATATACAGAATGTATTAGCATTTACAGTATGGAGTGGAAGTCTAATAACTCTTCTCAGCCAGCCAGTATTTAGGCTGACACCCAAATGCCTCCAGAACAGCAAGGGGCTGGTAAAGGAGAAAAGACTCACAGGAAAGGTAGAAATGGCTAGCTACACATACAAAAAAGTTCTGTGTGTTTGCTATTGTGCACTGAATTCTGCTGGCTTTTTCTAATACAGCTTATTTTGAAAGCATTGCATATTTGAGATAATTTCAGTTCTCTAATAGAACCATAAACCAACACTTAAGTTGCCTCACTTCCTTGGAACAGCTGCGGTTTCTTATTTAGATTTCCATGCAGCTGAGGGTGTGAAAGCCCTTGTGAAAATGTATACAACCATTCTTTTTCTAGATCAGTAAGAGCAGCTCTCTAATTGTACTCTCTATGCTGTATTCTGATGTCTCTATCTGTAAAATCAAGAAGACCTCAAATTCTCCAAATTCAGGAGCAAAATGCAACACTGGAGATGAAAATTACTAGGACAGTTGTTAATAACTTTAAATCTTGACTGTGTTATAAAGGTTGAATTTATTGTCTCAAAACACTTTTCATCTTTTTTTTTCCCTCATGCTTTCTCTGATATTGCCCTTCTCATCTTGCAAGACTGGAATATTCTCTATGGCCTATTGTCAGATTCACTGATCCATTTTGGCAATTTTGATTTGGGTGTCCCAGATTATTTTATGGTTCTTATATAATTTTTGTCCACTGAAAGAAACCATGATAAGCAAACCCTGTATTACTGTTCAGTGCTGTATTACCACACACTCACTATCAGTGCCTGACAGGTAAATGATCCTATGAATTACCACCCTCATTTATTTCAAATGCAAATCCATCTTCACTGTAGATTTGCTGTGCAGACACGATCCATTTACCAAGTGACAGAATTTTGTTACTCAGTAAAACACAGCTGCTTCCCAACTAAAAAAACTGATTTTTTGACATCAGAAACAGTCTTAGAATTATCTTCAAAATTCATCCTAATCTTCCAAAGAATTCGAAATCCTCCTTAGTTTCAGTTTGATGTTCTTATAGGACAAACTTTCAAAGATGTAAAAAAAAAAGCCCACCCAAGAGAGAAATCATACCTTGGTGCTTGTCACTTGAAATGGAACTTTGGAGCCCTTTGCATGTGAGGAAGTCAGCTTCTCAGCTGGTTTTGTAGGGATTGGATTCACAGTGGGAGGCTGACTGCGCAGAACAGAAGACAGGCAAAGCTGCACAGTCTCCTTCAGAGCTTTCAGCTGTGACTCCTGGGGAAAATAAGAAACCATCACTTTTCTAAGATGTGCTATGATGAACACAACTGCTCACTTTCTCTGTATTAAACCAAGCTCTTATGAGCAGCTGCTGCTTTCTCTCACTGATGGAAGGAATTAAGGCTATCTAAAGCAGTATTTTTATGTGATTAGGTTACTGTACATTAGACACCAAACTGCCCAGGAAGTCAGTGTACTCTCTTCCCACCCCTTCATGCAGTTTTATCCACATTGATTATTGCAAATGATACTTAAATATATTTTTTTTTCCTGAAAAGAAAAATACAATTTGAAAAATATCATAGTGTTCAGCCCTTTATGTATAATATCTAGGAAGAAGTCATAAGTATTGTAAGACATGGACTTTGCATGGTGTTTTGTCGACAACATTTAAAATAATTGGTATTTTTCCATGTTATAGATTTATTTTCACCCAACAAAGATGGCTTCCCTCATGAGCATATTATACTTTTGCACTATATAGTAAAGAAACCATAGGTCTTTTTAACAGTTAGGAATACTTGTCCAGACCCACTGCTGTCCATTAAGCCAAAATAAAACTTCTGAGTGGTGAGGTGCTTGCAACTCATGTTAGAACATTTGTATTTTACCCCCAGAAACATAGATAGATATAATAATGGAAAAAGAAGCCTGTAATTGAAATAAGCTAAGACAGCAAAAACAATGAGATAACTACACCACTGAGGAAATAATATTTTAAATCTTTGTTTCATCAAAGCAAGACACATGTCAAATGTTAGCCACTGAGGTAACTTCTTCCACTCACTGCAAGGGGAGTTAGCAGCACTTGACATTAAAAAAAAAAAACCCTAGCCTTTTTTCTTTTTATTAAAAATGCACCTGTAAATACATAATATGTTCACTTTTCAATCATCAAAAAAATTTTTAAAGGTTCATAAATCAAGGTATACCATGGCAAAAGCTGGTGGAAAACATATGTATATATGGTGGAAAACGTGTATGTAACATTACACACTACATATCAAGTATGTGAAATATTACACATAAAACATAGAAGTATTTCATATTAATCCTAAGATATGGCATGCTTTAGTGTATTTTCTTAGCAAATACTTTTGAGAACATGACAAATACTCTGTTTTACATCACATAATCTTTCCCTGAACTGAAAGCAGGGAATGTATCTCATGACTGGAAAAGCTGACTGTTTCATAAAAAAACAAACAACACCAGTTAGTAGAGTGTATTTTAATAGTACAATAAAAGACAACCATAGAAAGACTATTAATACAGAGTGCCATAGGGAAAATTAAAAAAATAGGAGATGGAACATGTTATGACCTTCCCCTTAAGGCAAGGGTAACTCAGGTTCTTGTTAATAAATCCCCTGGGGCAGATTAGAGTGAAAAACCACAGAATTATCTGTGTTTTATATATAGATGTGTGTGTGTGTGTGTTGAAGTGGAAAAAAATTTGGTTGCATTGGAAAGCAAATATGTAACTGTTCTGATTATTACCTACAGTAACATAGCAATAGAAAAGCATACAGATAACACTTAAGAAAATGTGGAAAGGAAAGGAAAGGAAAGGAAAGGAAAGGAAAGGAAAGGAAAGGAAAGGAAAGGAAAGGAAAGGAAAGGAAAGGAAAGGAAAGGAAAGGAAAGGAAAGGAAAGGAAAGGAAAGGACAGGTAAGGGAAGGCGGAACATAGAAAGATATGNAAGGAAAGGAAAGGAAAGGAAAGGAAAGGAAAGGAAAGGAAAGGAGAAAAGTAGAAAGATATCATCACCCATGGATCCAGCGATGAGACTTGATTGTTGCAATTTAGATGTCCATTGGTCAAAGGGATATTCACAGCCTTGTTTCCTCAGAGATGGGGAAAGCCCATAAAACACAGAGTTCAATGTTTAGGCTTCTGTGGGAATGCCCAGAGTACCTCTCCTGAGGGAGCAGTTTACACTGTCTGGTGCAACATTGTGGATAATGCACAGTCCTCTGATGGAACATCTCAGAAATGAGTTTGGGGACATTTTGGTCATATTTGATGGTTTATCACACCTCCTAAGACATGACAGCTGCCTCTCACATCAGCGTAGTTGAGCCAGTTGTGCCCCATCAGAAGGGAGGAATACCCTCAAGCCTATGAATGAATGTCCTGTGTGAATGTGAGTGTCCCCATACCTTCCCTGGGGAGAGGAGTTTTACAACTCACCCAATTATGAGGAGGAGGACATTGGCATGATAAAAAACACTATCCCACTTCTGCAGGGTTTGCTTCTTGTCAGCGTCCTCCCTTACCTGGCCCAAAGCCCAGCGTGTAGTCTCTGGTGATGGGTGCTCACCCACTCTATCTTACATAGATCAGAGGTTTTGCCATCACACACCCAAAAACTCTCCTCTCTGCCTCAGCCTGGGGGCACAAACCCAGCCCCAGGAAAACACCCTGCCCATGGCCCAAACAGCCTATTGTTTGGAGTCATTAACCATTCACATTTCAGTCTTCCACTGAATGGAATCTGGTTTCCCAGCAAAGAGAGAAAATTGAATGTCTTTCCCTTAAGGCTGTGTGCAGTTGGGTGATATGTCTTTGAACTAATGGCAGAGTAGAAGGGGAAGGATTACTTTATCCATTTGACTCAGGGACTCTTTAATTTCTAATTGACAGCAGAAGATACTACCCTACTTCTTTGCATATAACACGTCTTTCATCCTAACTTTTCAAGGAGTGAGTGCACAGGCAGCATAAATCATCATCTGTTATGGTTAAATGGGCAGAGGTAGCAGACTGTCTAATTTTGCATGATATGGATTCAGTCAATCTAGTCCTGTATGACCCTAGTGCTTCCTGCAGATCACACCAATCTGAAATCACTCTCCTCTCATCCAGAAATTTCTCTGGATAGTTTCTCATCCTCTCATCTCTCAATTGTGCCATCCAGTACTCATTCTGCCTTGGCTGCAGCCATTCCAATTTTGCCATTCCCAAGGTAAAGAAGAACCAGTTAATTTGTTTTCATGCTGTGGATAGCATAATTCAATACTGACTTTGCTGAAAGGAGATCTATAAATGAACATCATGAATGCACAGGTGAAGGAAACACTATTGGAACCAGGGATGTCATTTGACTAAGTTCTCTATAATCTTGCATAGATGTGATTGTGGTCAAAATAGGCTGCTTACCGGCCAAAATACTGCCCACATATGATGCATGTTTTCATACTACCCTGATCCATTTATACTCCTATCACATGGCTAGATCCACAGAATCATCAAGGCTGGAGGAGAACTTCAAGACCATCTGCCAACAGAGCACCATTTTAATCACCCCTAAACCCAAGTGCCACATCCAGATGCCTCTTGAACACTTCTAGAGATGGTGCCTCCACCACCTTGCTGGGCAGCTCATTCCAATGCCTAACCACTTCTGAAGTGAAAATAAAATTTGTAATTTCTAATCTGAACCTCCCCTGGCACAATTTAAAGTAATTTCCTCTCATCCTTCCACTTGAGACATGGCAGAAGAAACCAACCCCTGCCTCACTATGGTTTCCTTTCACACAGCTGTAGAGAGCAATGAGCATGAGCCTTCTCTTCTTCAGACTAAACAATGCCGGCTCCCTCAGGTGCTCCTCAGAAGTCATGTTTTCTAGGTTGTTCTCCAGATTTGTTACCCTTCTCTGAACTCACTCCAGCACTAAAATGTCATTTTTTAAACGAGTGACCCAAAACTGAACACTATGTGAGGTGTGGCCATACCAGTTCTGAGTACAGGGGGACAATCACTTCCCTGGTCCTACTGGCCACACTATTCTTGCTATTTGGGGCCTGGTAATGCAAAATTTGTAAGCATTCTAAGGGTTCATGGTGGGAAATAGCAAAGTGTTCTAGTGTACATAAACTTATGAGAGACACTAAGTCTACTGTCAGCACAAACTATAATTCAATAAATATCTAAACCTGCTAAAAATCAGTGTAAAGTTTTTTTGAGCTGTTCTTTTCTACTTTGACCATCCTCTTCTTGAATAACTTTGCAGATGTGCTTATCTTCATGTATCACAATTAGTTCCACTGATTTCAGTAGCATCACTCTCAGGTACAATTCAGATGCAACTTAGTATGCATCTAAGTAACTGCAAAGTTTTAATTTGTTTTTGTCAAATTACACCAAAACATTCACAGCTGATAGATGTAAACATGCTTACACTACATTACACTTCTTACTTTGTCAAGGGCTGCTTTTTCCAATTTGTCTTTTGCAACTGATAGTTTTTTCTCCAGATCTGTTTG